>CM053786.1:328143440-328535940 GCA_028749045.1 Cupressus sempervirens
AAAAACAAATGGGTCCCGGGAATAAAGGCCTAATCAAGTACCCAAGCACAATTGAATCTCTGTAAAGAGGAGAAATGGAGAAAACCACATGGGAAAAATCCTACTCCAAAAAGAGATGGAAAGAATGTTGAAAGAACTAGTGAAGGACTAAAGAAGCATCCAAAGTAGGGAATGTCCTAGAAGAAAGGAATAAAAGATGATCATGTAGAACACCACTTAAGCTTAAGAAGTTGCAAAGCTCTGTCAAAAGTAACTGTTGATTTGAAGAACCTCAACTGAAAAAAAAACTGACCAGTTAGAGAAGACTATAATATACATGAGTTCTCTTAGAAGACACTACTCGAATCAAGAAGCACACAAAGGAAAACAACTAAACTCGAAAATACAGATGGTATAAAACACCAAATCATAAAGAGTTAATCAATAAAACATGGAAGGTTGCATCCAAAGTAGGAATGAAAAGAAAAGTGTATATATGGTAAATGATCCATCTCACCAAAATGCATAGGTACCCAACCACTATAGCTGCCTGGTACATAGGAACAAATACTTAATACATAGCTCACTCCATCGAACCAAGGAATAATGAGAAACAACTGGAAAAAAAAAACCCTAATGCAAACAAGGGTGAGGTGACAAACAACCAAAAAAGTGGGCCAAAAGTATTGCATGTCGAGGAACCACGATCAAGATGCACAAAGGAATACATATGTGTATACTGAGGTGATCAATCTCATACACTTCATGAGGCTAATGTCGCATAAGGAAAAATTACTCAACAAAGGAAGCTGGTAAACAAAGGCAAAATATCAACCCCCCATGGTACTTTAATCAGAGTATTGCATGTACAATAATCAAAGGTAATTCAAGGTTGAGGTGTGAGTTGAAATTTGACTTATGCAACATAATCAACAACATGAATATATTGTTAGAAATTATTAGAATAACTGAGAGGGTAGGATGAATCAGTTACTCAAGGTCTATATGTACCACTTGAATAATTAAACATTAAATACATTTATTGTTTTGTTGATCCTGCTTATCCTGTTGTTGCTTGATCTCCACTATAAAATTGTCATAAACTTAACTTGCATTGCATAATGAAAACACCATCACATGTAAAAAATTCATAAGACATTCATCATAGTTTGACAATAGGATTTTATATGGAAACCCAATTTGAGAAAAACCACCAACAACATGTCACTCTTTTTCACTCTTTCGAAGTGAGCTTTGTTAGGCACCTACCCTGTTAAAGGTTACATTATACACTATTAAATGTGACTTGGTTGGAGGATTTAATCACCCTATTAGGAGTAGCCTTGCAAGAGGACTTTGATCATTCCATTAGGAATGTCACCTAGTAAAAGGATTCACACAAACTGTCAAGCCTTCAAATGACTGTTAGGTCAACTTCTGTTAAAAGGATTTCAATACAAACTGTTTACAATGATAAGAAAGAAAATAGTAGGTTTTGATCTATATGATTACAACTCACTTTTGTTGGTTCAAATCTCTGTTTGGTCCTTATGTTGGTTCACTGGTAAGCCTTTCATTGTCATCTCTAATCTTGATATGCTTAGACACCCTTCGAGCAATTAGTCTACTCTTCTCATCAACACTTAAGTCTTCAACTCAAATTCACTTATTAACAACAACATCTACAAGCTTTCTTTTTTAGCTTTGCATCTGTTCACTTGTGTATTTTTTATCAACCTTTCTCTGTATGACTTCCTTCACATACAAACTCACACACACTAGTTGGGGTTGGACTGAGCACCAAATGTTTGGTTCTATATCACCTTAAATAGGCAATTCATGCTTTATCATTTTCTACATCCACCGTAGATCTCAGGGTTTACGATCATGCTCAACTCAATTTAATGTATATGTACATCTTCTTGATCATCTTCTAGAAACTTCTCTAGAATCATTCTATTAGGTCTTTACCTAATCACCACCTTGAATTTAATCATCCAACTCATCAATATAATCTTCAACACATCTTACATCTCCCAAGAAATCAACTAAGTTGATTTGATCTTACGATTTCTTTGAATTTGATCTTTTACTGTCACTCAACAATCACTAAATTCTGACACTCGATCAATATTAAAATACTTAGTCGTTATTTAAGCTTTCTGGCTCGACATTAACTAACTTTCTTGGTCAACACATGATTTTCTTGACACTTATTGTGGCTATGCTCTGTCAACACTGGATTTGCTTGACACTTATTGTGGCTCAGTTGACACTAGCATTACTCAACACTCCTTAGTATTTTACTCTTTCGCTCAGTTTGGCTTAGCTTTCTTGACATAAACAATTAATTTGCTTTATCAAAGTCTATCTAATGAAAAGTCCATTGTAGCTTCCTTTTCATAACTTCAACCTTTCCTCTAGGTCCTATGGTTATGAGTAACTCTCAAATCCTCTTCATCAATCACCTAGATAAGACATTTAGATTAGGTAGCAATATGTTTCATCCATAAATATGACATCAATGACAAGACAACAATTGTTCCAATTGTAAGTTTCCAACATAGCTATATTATATTTTTCATCCTAGTCAATGCATTAGGGAGAAGAGGGTTGATCCATTGTATTGTTGGAATGAGATGGCAAAAGTTTGGTGTAGATTTTATAATTTTGATTATGAGGTGCAATTTATTTGTTTCCATTGATAGTGTTAGAGTTTGCAAATACAACATTAGTTTAATCACCTAAAACTAGTACTTCAAAATAGATACCCTTAATATCAATTATCAATAAAAATAATCTAACCAAAAAGGCATCTCAACTTCTATCAATAATCTGATTTGAGTATTATTATTACAATTATATAGTGGAACTCCACTTTCACTTAATTTTTTTAAGCTAATCTGAGTATCAAATTGCATAAAATCCTTAACTTTCAATAATCTCAAAAAATAATTTAATTACTAAATATTGACACTAATTGACAATTAAATTTTCCTAAATTAGTTGATTTAATCAATTGTCCTAGCACATTAATTAAATCTAACTCATTTGCCAATTACACATAAAAAATAAATAAATTTGATTAAATTCAATTAAAAATATCAACTATATCAATTATTAAATTAACTCTTTGTAAATTGAGAATATCTAATTATTTAAGATAAATATTCAATTATCCTCTCAAAACTTCTACAAATCCTAAATTTGAGGGAAAAGGTGGGTTTATATCAATCAATCAATCAAAAAAGGAGACAAATCAGTTAACTCAAGATCTTAACCAAGCTTTCTAATTAGATGGAATAGTCAACTCCTTAAATCACTCTCAATTATGAAAAGGTGATAATGTTGTTAACTAAGCTTCTCAGATCTGATTGCTCTATTAACTCCCATAATTGATTTGTTAACTCTCCTAATTGATTTGTTAACTTAGGTGTGACTCATATTCAACTCAACTCTAACTAAAACTGAGGCTTACTATAAAATGAGGCCTCTCACCTCTCATTTCAATATGTACAATTAAAGAGTAAGGACACATTGTTGGAATTGCTTGGGAGATATTGCACATCAAGCTTGAAAATCACATTTACTATTTTGTTTTGTTATCATTTAGATTCATCTTGTACACTAGATTATTACTAGCTCATCTAGATTCATTCATCTTACTTTCATTCAAAAATACAAAAAAATAGCTTATATAAATCCTTCGTTACAATGGTGTCTAGAGTCACTGATGGCTTTTGATTCTTAGAGCATTCATACTCACGTTAGATAGAAGGCAATAATCGACTTTGTTAGGTTATTCATGCTTATTTCATTTGATCATTTTATTTGATTTGCCTAAATTCTTATGACTTATTGAAGTGTGTTGTAACATCTGGAGGACCACATTTTACACACACATTTCTAACACCCATAGTGGGGCCTAAAAATTAAATTTCTAGCCTCATTTTAATTTAAATCCATCTTTTTTATTTTTCCTACATCATCATAAACTCTCATTTGGGAAATTCTTTTATCATATGAGGCATGAGTTTTGTCGTATTGTGATTAATACTCACTTGTTCAAGCATTTGACCTCTTTAATATGTCGTGTAGAATCTAATCCAGAGTTGTATGAGAAAACATTATGTCGTATGAGTTTTTTCATTAGTCTATTCTATTATTTACAATCAAAGAATTTTTTTTAGGGGTTTTTCAATTGTGTTTGGGTTATTATTGGCATTGACTCTTGCTTGGTTCTTTATTGTCCTAGTTTTGAACAACATAACACTTTTTTGCTGGATGTTTGCCAAAGATACTATAAAAAATTTCTAACACTTTCTTGTAGGACACTGATAGAAGACACCTTAGTCAAAGGATATCATTCAAAACTTCTAAGACTAAAGCATGATCAAAGGACACTTTTCAAAGATTATCATGTGAAACTACTGACAATTGCGTGCAAGTTCCCTTGTGGAGCTTGAAACATTGTGTCTTCTTTAGTTGTTTTGCTTAAAAAATAGTCTATATAGGCCTTATTAAAATCCTCTTAGGGTCTTTATATTAAGACAAGGGGATTATGCTATTTGTTGCATAGAAGTAATGACCATGGACAAAGTACAAACCTAGACCTCTTTATGAGATAAACTATTTTGGGAGTAAGGAAAGGTAGTGAATCACTTAACTTGTTTATTAGTGAGGCGAGTATGTTCTTTTCTCCTTGAGGGAAAATTAGAAACCTAAAATCTTTTGAACTTTGTTGAGAGAAGAACTAGCTCGGTAATGAGCATGTTCTATGTGTTTGAGGTGAAGTGAAGAGGATAGAAGAGTATGCTCTTCTCCTTTTAGGAGAATCAAAAAAATTGAACCCTTAGATCTAAACCATTTAGTACCAAGAGTCACCTTTAGAAGGCCTACCAAACAAGGGAAAAATATCTCCGAGAGCGACCTAAGTGGGTACACTCTTTGCCAATGATTCCACCCCTCTATAATTAATAAATTTTCTAGAGCCAAAAGACTCCAAAACCATGTCAGTTTCATCCTCTTCATTCATTATTTTCACATATCTTGGGGATGCCCTATTCATTGTACTAAGCAACATGAATCCCAATCTTGATTCATGCCAAGGGTACCCTATTTTTCATCATTTAATGGACCCTCTAAGAGGGAATAAAATGTAAATACTTGAAAGATAATATATCTTGGATGCTTTACCTCTATTGTTGCTTAGTCTACTATCATAACAACTTTGATTATGCTTTAGATTAATCCTACAGGGTAGGAAACAAGGGATTTTTTATTTCTCTCAAAATAACCATTAAAAACTTCTAAGATTGTAAGATATGGTAGTAGTCCCAAGTATCTAGTCATTGGATTTTGTTTCATGATTAATGTAGGCATGTGAAGGATATGGTGAATCCTAGCAAACTGTACTACTAAAATTTTGAATCAGTGACGATAAAAGGATAATATTTGGCATTAATTCTTATTTGTTAAAATGTTGATAGTGTGTGTGGTCAAAGGAGTTTAAAGTATGTTTAGACAATCTTTTTAACATGATAAATATCCACTATTAATGAGGAACATATTTAAAGATAATGAACACAATGAAGGTCCTTATTGACTGTTTGTTATAATAATAATAAACTATAATGTTTGTAACAATAGTTTTATTTGCAATAACTTATGAATGGGCATGATCAATGGAGTAGTGGAAATAGTGATTGATGTAACACCTAGTCTTGCTCCTTCCCCAATTTCTTCTAGGGTATCCTTAGGTATTTATCTTGACCTAATAGGGTTTCTAGCTACCCTATCATCCTTAGGATCTTATCTGTGAGGTCATAGTCCCTTCAACGAGTGAACACCAAATAGGTAAAACAACAACTCTTCCACTACTTCCTAGGCTTGTTTAGCCCCATCTTGTTTTCTTCACACCAACTCTACAATCAACCCCAATGTCTCAAATAACACTCCAAATTAAGGAATGGTCATCTAGGAAGGCATTAGGATCCCCTTCAAGACCTCTAACCACAATTGGAATTGAATCCCTAATCTAGTTCCAAGAATCAGGCAAAATTGCACAAAAATGCTTGCAATAGGGCTACAAGCAATTAGCCCTCATATTGAAGAAAATTCTGAATATCTTGCAAAATTCCTTAACAAGGAGGTGAACTAATCCTTGATCTAGAAACCCTTTTCAAAGAACTTAAGGATTTTGATGGAACTTAAGGATTTTTGTGGTCTTGGGTTCCCAATTAGTCCATACAATATGACCTAAAAATGTGCCTAAAAATAAGGTTTTAAGGCTTTTAAAGCATGATTATCAAGAACTTGACTTTGACCTCCTTAGATATTTCACCAATACCTCCCATTGAACTTGGGGATACTACTCTCATGCTACTACCTTCCTCCAAGCTTGATTGAAGCTATATGTGCATTCAATCCCTCCTAAGAACTATGTAACTGTGGCTTGCCTAGGGCATCACCTTAAAAACTCCATGCATGCTTCCTAGGCCCCCTCCTTTACTATAAAATATGTACATGGAGTCATTTTCCTAATCCTAGAAGCCTATATAGATCCTACAGTAGGAAGAAGCTCTATAACTCCATCTTTACTAGTTGCCTGGTTTAGGACAACAGATAGGCAGGAAACTAAACAATTTGATCAACCAACTATAGACCTACAAAATCACAAACTATTTGTATATGGAACCTTGAAATTAATTCGTCTAACACTTCCAAACACCAAAAAACCAATTTCAATCCATAGAAATGCCAAAATACTCAAAAAAACATAAACTATATCTATATTCTTATTGTCCAGTCTGTACACACAAATCAACTAAAACTTCCAACCCATTGAATAGGTCAAGAATGACCTTATATAATTATCCAATGGTCAATCCTAACTATTTTAGATAGTTATCAATCCCCAACTACAATTTTTCTCATATGCAACAAAAGTTGTCAATGTTGTTAATGACAACATTGACAAATTTTAAACAACTTTTACATATTTTTGAGTTTGGTCCTAAAACTTGTTCTAAAGACTACCAAACTTCACCAAAAGCTCCAAAAGGACTTAAAAGATGTAAGAAGGACCTTAAATCACTTATTTGGCCATTATACCCTCCAAATCACAAAAATTCCCTGTTAGACCAAATCATGCAACTAGGAACAACTAAGGCCTAATAAGGCTTCCCACACTTAACATACCTCAACTTAGGACTACACTAGTACCTTTATTGTCCTAGTGGTATGGCTAGCACCACTACAATCCAAAACAGACACAGGAGCCATAGGTCTTCATGAGCCCACCTAGGCACCCTTGCACCATACTCCCCCATAGAGAAAAACTATGTCACTCCTATAGACAATAGATCTTTGGAGATGCCCACCTTGTTAAAATCTACCTTAGCAACCCAAGTTGCCTCTGAATCTGGCTTGTGTCTCCACTTGATGAGGTGTTCCATGTACACCTTGTGTTTGGTGGCCTTCTTGACTATGGAGTCCAACACTTGTTCAACTTCTAACTTGCTTGGTGAAGGCACTATTGTAGGTTCCAAATCACCATTGACTCCTTGACTATTGTGAGCAATCTCAAGTAATGGACCTTTGAACTGAATCAAATCTTTCACATTGAAAATAGGAGAGATGCCCAAATCTAATGGCAAATCAACCTTATATGCACTGGCTCCATATTTTGCTCTGATTTTACAAGGTCCCACTCTTTTCGTCTGCAACTTAGTTGGCACACCTTTCTATAATCTAGATTTGTTCAAGTGCACCATGACATAATCCCCAATAGAAAATTTAATGTCTTTTCTCCTTTCATCCACCTTGGCTTTCAACTTTTCGGTGCTATATTGAATGGCCTTGTTCACCTGCTCCTAGATTTCCTTCATAGTTTGGGTGAAATCCTCAGCATGTGCACTCCTATATTCCATGCCTCCAAGATCTCTCAAGTCACATACACCCCTTGGATGCATCCCATACATAATTTCAAATTGGCTTCTGCATGTGGTTCTATTCTTACTGTCATTGTAAGGATACTCTACTTAGGGAATGATAACATCCCATGTTTGCCCATACTCCTTAGTTAGGCACCTCAAGATGTTACCCAATACCTTTTTAACCACCTCAGTCTAGCCATATGTTTGGGGATGGTAGGTTGATCCAAAAGAAAGTTGTGTACCAAGTCTGATCCATAAGTTCTTCCAAAAATGACTCATGAAATTCACATCTCTATTTGAAACAATGCTCAATGGAAGTCCATGAATCCTTACAACCTCCTTAAAAAAAAAGTGTGTAACGTGGCTAGTATCAGTAGTCTTGGATGGAATGAAGTGTCCCATCTTACTGAATCTGTCAACCAATACATTTATACAGTCATATGCCTATTTTGTCTTGGGTAGACCTACTATGAAGTCCATGTTCACACACTCCCATGGGCTATTTCAAATTGGTAAGGATTGATATAAACTTGCATTACTCATTCTACCCTTGGCTTTCATACACCATGCATTACTCAACATACTTAGTCACATCCCTGGCTAGTTTTGGCCAATAGTAGAATCTTTGGACTAATTCTAAAGTTTTGCTCACACAAAAGTGACCACTTAGGCTCCCACTGTGATTTTCTTGAATTAGGTTTTCCCTTATTGATCCCCTTGGTACACATAACTGGTTTCCCTTAAATAACAACCCATTCTACAAGGTAAACTTAGAGAACTTGCCATGGAAATGATTCTCAAAGTCAAAACATACCTTGTAAGCCTCTGCAAAGTTTTCATCCTCCTTATAGAGACTCTTCAAGCTCTCTATCCCAATGCTATGTAACTGAACTTCTTGGATAGTTAACAATCTCCTACTCAATGCATCTACTACCTTGCTCATCTACCCTTTCTTATGCTTGATTGTGAAAGTTAATTCTTGCAAGTAATCCATCCATTTCAAATGTCTATTACTCAACTTTTCTTGAGTGTTGATATAGCTTAGGGCTTGATTGTCAATAAACACAACAAATTCCTTGGATAACAGGTAATGTCTGCACTTCTTAGGAGACTAAACTAAGGCATAGACCTCAAGGTCATAAGAAGAATACTTCTTTTTGGCTTCATTTAACTTTTCATTGAAGAAGGCTATTGGCCTACCTTCACGACTTAACACTCCTCCTAGTGCTAAGTCACTTGCATACTTCCATCACATTCTATGGTGAAGAGCTTCTCAAAACTAGATGATTGCAAAACAAGTTGGGTAGCTACTTATTTCTTTAGAATCTTGAAGGATTTCTCTACCTCTAAAGTCCACTTGAACTTCAACTTGATTCCACTCTTAATGGTATCTAGAAAAGGTGTGCACGTGCCACTAAAATTCCTAATAAATTTTCTATAAAATTGAGCTAGACAATGAAAACTTCTTACCTCAGTAGATGTAGTAGGTGATAACCAATTGATAATAGTTGCAACCTTCCCTCGATCCATTTTAAAGGACCCATTTGATACATAAAAGCCCAAATACATAAGCTCTTGTTTGAAAAAGTCACACTTCTCAAGATTGATGGCAGGCTTCTCCTCATGCAACCTTTGCAGTACAACTTCCACATGCTTAATGTGCTCCTCCTTTGTCTTGTTGAAGATAAGTATATCATCTAGATATACAACCACAAAACTTCTTATGAAGTCTTTAAGCACTTCATTCATGAGCCTCATGAATGTGCTAGGATCATTTGAGAGGCCAAATGGCATCACAAGCTACTCATACAACCCAAAGGTTGTCTTCCATTTATCTCCCTCCTTAATCTTGATTTGGTGATATCCACTCTTCAATTCCAACTTTGTGAAGTACATTGCCCCTCCAAGAAAATCCATGAGATCCTCAATTTTGGGTATGGTAAGCCTATAATTGATTGCGATCCTATTTATAGCCCTTGAGTCTATGCATAGTCTCCATTTTTCTCCCTTCTTGGATGCTAGTACAACAAGGAGTACACAAGGGCTTATACTTGTTGGAATTTACAAGTGGGAAGATTTACTTCTGAGAGGGGGGGTGAATCAAAAGTAACAAACTTTAACCTCTAAAAACTTTTTAACTGAGATCAATAACATGCATCTAACATATCTAATAAACATGAAAGTAAAGACATGCATGAAAAAGATAACACAATATTTTGGTCACCCAGAAATCCTCCAAAATGAGAGGGTAAAACTGGGGTGGGGATGACACCCACAACTTATCACTGCAACAATATGTAACTAGTTGAGGTTACAAAGTTTGACCATCAACATTGGTCTACCCTATGAAAGGCTTGCCCTATTAAAGGCTTTACACCCTATTAAAAGTGACCTAGTTAAAGGATTTACAAACACTCACTTGGAATGTTACCTTGTTAAAGGATTTATCACCTTGTTAGAGGTTCTACAAAATAGTTGTTAAGCCAACCTATCTTCATAAGATTTTCATTCTCCTAATACAATGGTTAGAAAGTATAGTAGAATGTCTTGACCTGATGACTTACAGTCTTCAATTGTTGATTCTAGATCCTTGTTCTGCTCAATTTGATCCAATCCTTCCTGATCTGATATAACTCTGTTCGAAGTGTTGATACTCTATTCTTGACCAACTTGATTCTGCAATGTTGCTCTTCCTTTAAGTCTTCTCACCCCTTTCAAAAATTTGCTAGCATTTACTCATGCATTCCCACACGACCTCTTTCTCTTCCACTCAACAACAAATTATGGGGTTTCGACCTCCTTATAAAGGCTTCGAGACTTAAGGTTAGGTATGAATCTACAATCAAGATTCATCCATCTTTTCTTGCTCAAATCTTTCACTTTTCCAATTGGTTGCATGATTTTTCCATTTTTTTGATTGGCTGCATGCTAATTACATAGGAAATGTAATAGATTTGATCTTATCTTTTAGATCCTTCGAGATTCATCTTGAGTTGGCTCAAAAGTGGTTTATATATGAGTTTGTGAAGGCACAAACTCATATGTTGATTCTGTGTTACTCGACACTTATTGATTACTGATGCTCGACACATATAGGATTTATGTCTCGCTGAGCTGCTACAGTAACTCTATCTTGCTTGACATCTATACTTTACTCAACATCTATTATTAGTGAACATCACTTGTCACTTGGCACTTGAAACTTTCTTAGCATCTGAAGTTGACTCGACACCTGTTGAATTTCTGGCTTGGCACATGCTATAGCTCAGCATCTATATTATACTTGACATCAACATTAGAATTTTCTTAAGTGTGTTGACACTCAATTGTCAAAACCAATCTTAGACCAACAATACTTTTCTTGATCAGACCTTGATGCAAGAGTTCTTGTACTTATCTTTCTAATTCCAGGTTTTGGTCAAGAGTAAGCTTATATGTTTCCTTTTTTGGAAAAGATGCACCAGGAACAAAGTCTATTTGGTAGCTTATCACTCTTCTAAGAGGTAAAGTGGCAGGAGTTCCATCACTTACAATGTCTTTATATTTCTCAAGCAATGCTTGTACCTCTACTAGCAATGGTTCTTTAACTATCTTTTCCTCTCTTTTGGACTTCAATACAACTACATAGATTTGACTCTCTTCATCCTTGAGATCCTTGACAAACTATTTACCACTACATAGCAACACACTAGGTATCTTGGACTGTGGTTCATCTCCTTCCAACAAAGATTGAATTTTAAAAGTTCTACCACCTTTCTTAAAGGATATGGAATTTTCCTTTCCATCATACATTGCCTCTCTATCAAACTACTAGGGTCTACCTAATGGTAGATGGAAAGAATCCATGGGTAATATGTCACATAACAACCTATCCTTGTACCCTGCTATGAAGAAATCAACCCAAGTTTGTTCATTCACCAGTATAATTTGACCCTTGTTGAGCCAAGTCACCTTATAAGGATTCACAAGGGTATCTTGGTTAGTTTAAGCTTGCCAACTACCTCTTTTGATACGATGTTATCAGTAGATCTAAAGTCTACTACTACCTTGAAAACCTTCCCAAGAATCTTGCATCTGATCCTAAACAAAGCCCTCCTATGGTTAGGTTCATCAGGAGCTGGTTGCTTGATCAATACCCTTCTAAACATGAGGTTCTCACCTTTTTCTGATTCTATGTGATTCACCTCAGGTTCCTTACTATTGGAGTTATCCTCTTTGTGCATATGTCACTCTCTTTTCATGGATAGAAGAAGAAGGCTTATCAGGGCACCTATATGTTGGATGGCCTAATTGACTACAGTTATAACACTTCATGCTAGCAAAGTAGGAGTTACTTTTGCTTGATCCTCTGCCTCGATTAGAGCCTTCTTGGTTACCCCTTCTTCTACTATAACCTCCTCTAAGAGTGCTTTCAGTGGTTTGTTCAATGAGATTGGTTTGACGTTGGTTCCTCTACTTATTATCTTTGTATTAATATCCTCCTCTTGTCCCCTCTAATTTCTTCCCTTGCCTCTGTCTTTGAATTTGGAGTCCCCTTTCTTCCTATTCTTTCTTCCACCTTTAGGGCTAGTTGATGGCACCTTTGAATAGTGGTAGGTGTCCACAAACTGAGCTCCTCTTAGATATTCCACTTTAAACCATCCAAGTACCTAACCACTTTTATTAGCTCCTCTTCTTGCTTCTTGGACCTAAGACATAACCTTTGAAACTCCTCTGTATAAGATGCCAAATCCATGTCTTCTAGTTTTAGTCCTTGTCTCCTCTTGCAAAGTCAAATCTCATAGTCCTTTGGTAGGAAATTCTCCCTCAATTTGATTACCATTTCATTCCAATTAGCCATGGGCTTCTTACCCATACTAATCCTCTCATCTTGGACAGGTTTCCACCATATCAATGTTGAGCCTCTAAGTTAGACTTAGCTACTTTGACCTTTTGTGCCTTTGTCACTCCTTTACATTCAAAATGTTTCTCCATCCCATCTATCCAATCCATCATTGCATCAATGTCTAATTTTCCACTAAATAGTGGCACACCTTCCAAAGCCTTCCTTCCTAGGGCTTTTATGGCTTTCAAGAAATGATCTTCATTCAAGACAAGGTCCAGCTCAAGGACAATATCTTCCTCTGCTACCTCCTTACCATTGTCATTGCTTTCTTCATCATTTTTCTTGGTTGCATTAGCAATTGCATCCAACTTTGACTTCACCTCTTCCAAGGCTTCTTGAAGGAGTCTATTATTCTCCTTTTTCTCATCAAATTATTTGGCTAGCTCTGCATTTTTCACCATGCTTGAATCACCCACTGACTCTCCAGTAGCTGTAGACATACACTAGATTCCCAAGTCTTTAACCTGCTTTGATACCACTCTAATGTAACACATAGTCTTGCTCCTTCCCCAATTGCTTCTAGGGTCTCCTTAGGTATTTCTCTTGACCTAGTAGGGTTTCTAGCTACCTTATTCTCCTTAGGATTATATCTATGAGGTCCTAGTCCCTTCAACTAGCGAACACCAATTAGGTAAAACAACAACTCTTCTACTACTTCCCAGGCTTGTTTAGCTTTGTCTTGTTTTCTTTACACCAACTCCAAAATCAACCCCAACATCTAAAATAACACTCCAAATGAAGTAATGGTCATCTAGGAAGGCATTAGAATCCCTTTCAATACCTCTAACCACAATTGGAATTGAAACCCTAATCGAGTTCTAAGAATCATGCAAAATTGCACAAAAATGCTTGCAATAGGGCTACAAGATATTAGCCTTCCAATTAAAGAAAATCCTAAATAACTTGCAAAATTCCTTAACAAGAGGGTGAAGTAATCCTTGATCTAAACACCCTTTTTAGACAACTCAAGGATTTTGGTGGTCTTGGGTTTCCAATCAGTTAGTACAGTACGACCTAAAAATAAGGTTTTAAGGCTTTTAAAACTTAATTATCAAGAACTTGACTTTCACCTCCTCAAATATTTCATCAATACCTCCCATTTAACTTGAGGCTTCATCTATGCATTCAATCCCTCCTAACACCTATGCAATCTATTGTGATCGCCAACCATGCAATTGTGGCTCGCCTAGGCTATCACCTTAAAAACAACATCCTTGCTTCATAGGGCCCCTCCTTTATTGTACAATATGTACATGGAGTCATTGTCCTAATCCCAAAAGCCCGTATAGATTGTATAGTGGGAAGAGGCTCTATGACTCCATCTTTACCAATTGCCTGGTTTAGGACAACAAACATGTAGGGAACTAAACAATTTTATTAACCAACTAGAAACCTACAAAATCACAAACTATTGCTATATGGAACCTTGAAATGAATTCCTCTAACACTTCCAAACACTGAAAAATCAATTTCAATCCATAGAAATGCCAAAATACTTAGAAAGCATACACTATAATTGTATTCTTTTTGTCAAGTCCGTACACACAAATCAACTAAAACTTCCAACCCCTTGAACATGTCAAGAATGGACTTATATAATTGTCAAATGGTCAATCCTAACTATTTTAGATAGTTATCAAGCCCCAACTATAAAGTTTCTCATATGCAATAAAAGTTGTTAATGTTGTTAATGACAACATTGACAATATTGAGCAACTTTTACATTTTTTTGAGTATGGTCCTCAAACTTGTTCCAAAGGCTACCAAAGTTCACCAAAAGCTCCAAAAGGACTTAGAACATGTAAGAAGGACCTTAAATCACTTATTTGGCCATTCAACCCTCCAAATCACAAAAATGTCCTATTAGACCTAATCAAGCAACTAGGAACAACTAAGGCCTAATAAGGCTCCCCATACATAACATACCTCAACTTAGGACTAGAATAGTCCCTGTATTATCCTAGTGGTGTAGCTAGAACCACTACAAGACAACACCAACATAGGAGCCCTAGGTCTACATGAGCCCACCTAGGTGCCCCTGCGCTATATATATGCATGATTGGAAAGAAAAGTTTCTTTCATGTGATGGTCTTGAACAGTAAGGTCAATCTATATAATAGTGGTAGATTGTCATGATTTGGACAATAGAAATTTTTTACATTTCATGGTTTTTGTGGGAAAGAAGTTAAGCACAATTGTGAAGGTCTGCGTACCTTGTAATAAACCTTTGTCATAATATAGTAAGATAAAGTCTACAGTTGGATTAGACTATGATAAGTGTTGCTCATTTGTTTTCATTATCTTCATGAGAGAAATTCCTATAAGGGATTAACTTAGATATTCGTGAAAGGGTAGATGATTTAATGAATGAGGTGGTTGTGAAACTAACCTTTTGGTAGCAAGACTTAAAACAGGACATGGCTAGAGCATGGTAATGAACTAAGTGCATGTGGAACAAGGAATCAAGGACCTAAAATGAATATATATAAGAATGATAAGGTTGGTGTAACCAAAAGGCATAGAATTTGATCTATGATTGGTTATATTTTACCAAAGTTGGAAATAATGACCTATGTGAATTAGTTTGTTTGATTTGGAAAACCTAAAGAGATGTGGTATGGAGGTGATTCAAAGTATTCATAGATCAATTATGTGGAAAGATAATAATTTGGCCTTAATGTAAAGTGTTTGCATGTGTTAATTTTGGTTAAAGGGATAAGGAGACTTAATAAAGACTCAAGAAAGCCTCAAGAGTACAACCTAAGGAATAGGTTGATGAACTAATTTTGGATCCTAATGAGATGACTTCTCATGCCTCTACATCACTTTTAGTATTAAGGTTTCATGCTAGAGATGTTTATTTCTCTCAATTTTGAGATGCACCTAACCCAACACCCATTGGAGGTGTCATACCTTCACCCACACCATGAAAGAATATTAGTTTGGTAACATTGGTCATTCTCATAATAAATTGAGAAAGCATTAATTTGTTAAAATGATTTAGAGTAGGCATGACATGGTCCATAACTAGGCATAATACAAATTATTTCATTGACCTAAAACTAATGGGGTGTATTATCTAGCAGATCTCACAAACCTCAATTTGGAACCATCGTCATCATTTTCATTATCTTCCTTTCTTTGCTTCAATCTCTCAAATATGATATCTAATGATTCAATTTGATAAATTTATGGTATGAACTTCTATCTTTCTTGAAACTATTGTAAGGGAACAAATCTTTTGGTTCCAAGATTTTCTTTCATACTTCATAGACTTGACTTCATTGACTCCCCCTTTGTTGCTAAGCTAGAAGGAATCTCATACTACTATCTATTGTTAGGCATGTTTTTAGAGTTACTGGGTTGAGTAGCATTCCTTATATCTTGTCTCTATGGTTGTATTACTCTTGATTGAAGATGAGACAATTTACTCCAATGTTCTCTAAAATCAACATACTTATAATAGAACCCTTACTCCCTTGGGTATGAATCTCCTCTTTCAAATTCTTTGACTGAATACCATTTACATCATATTTTTTAAGTGCTACTTTCACTTATGTGCCAGTCTTACCACTCCATTTTGATTTCATGGGCATATTCTCTACTTTAATGTCCTCACTTAAATTATTAAAGTTTCAGTTCTATGGAACTACTTTCTCTCCAATCTACCTATCATTGTTCTAGCCAAGTTCTTTCTTTTTTAAGGATTATTGAGCTAGATTGGTCAAAACCACCAACATCTTTAGTCTCTATTTCAAATCTAAACTTCCGCCAGCTCCCAAAAAGGTCAATGACTTGATCAAAAAAATGGTTGTCTATTAAAATTGTATAGGTAACCATGAACAATGAGCACATTTTTTTGAATTGTTTTGGAAAAAATGGGACAATATCATCCATGTTAGCCATTGTCTTTTCAAATGTTGTTTTTTTGTATTCTCACCAAGGTGAATCATATTCAATAAGTTAGATGATATTAAAGGAGCATACCGAGCCACCATTGAGCATACCATAAGAAAGCTCACGTAACTTGTTTGTTTTGGTGTCAAAGATTGAAAAGTGAACATTCCAAGCTTAAAAAGTGAATAGTATGTGCAAATGCACTTATACATTAGTGGGATGAATGTAGTAACCTACACAAGCATCTCTTTCTTTCCCACAACTTTGAAAAGGATAGAGAATAGGGGAAGATAACCCTACTTGGAAATTATGTGGCTTTTTTCTAAAAGAATGAGATCTAACATACAACATATAAGAACTACCAGTACATTCTCAAGATGCTCCCTAAAGATACACCACCGAATCCACTCTATTGCATCTATGTATTGTGCAAGAGAACTAGTGTGAGGAGGATAGAAACTTAATATGTAGTGCCAATCTATAGAGCTATCAAACTCATAATTCTTAATCATATCCTCACGTTTAGGGGCATCATTGGCATTGCTCATATGTTCACTCTTTTAACAATAATATTCCTCCCTAGCTTTTCTTAGTTGACACCTAAGGGTGACCATTGATTTTTCATTGACATCATAGTCTGTATCATTTTCCCCCAATCTTCCTCCTGGTAGTTTAAAGTTTGGATCTTCTCTACTCATTTGTACTAGCATATTATCAATATCATCCATATAGGGACATAGTGGATCTTGCTTGGACATCTGATTTGAAGTACTTATCCCATGCTATTACAATTTTATTTGAGAGTTCTTGATGACCATCATCAAGTTTAATAGCCATTTTAGCAACTCAATGCAACAAAACTTTCTATTGAGAGATCTAATTTGCATTTCTCCAAATGTTGCTAGGAATTTCAATCAAACCATATCCTAGAAGAAAGGTACCCATAAAAATACCAAAAGTATTTGAGCATGTCCTGGCCAAACCAATTATCGAACATCCCCAAGTTTTGTGCATGATAATAAGAATGATAATTCCAAGCAATCCATTAATAGAGCCCACACTTAAATAGAAGACAATATTTCCTTGGAAACTTGTTTTTAATCTCTCTATGACTATGAAATTTGTGGCATCTTCATAGCTATTAATAGTTGGTAGTATAGACCATGTAAGAAGAAAAACACTCTAGTAAGATCAACTCTAAAAGAAAATAGTTTTTCCATCATCTTTCCCAAGAATAGTCATCTAAATATTTGTGGCCACAAATATAATGATATGCAATGAACAAAAATAGGCATATTGTTAGAAATTATTACTCATTCACATCACTTAGCTAGTTATAACCAAACTATTGAACTTGGTTATTCAAATACTTACCAATATATCATGCTATCCAACTAACTATTGAATAAATAATTAATGTTGTTGTAAATGAAATGATGGATTACTTCTACTACAGCTTGAATTTTTCCACATAGAATAGTTAGCAATTAGTTTTAATCTAAAATCTAAAAACTTATCCTCTAGCATATGACTATTAAAAACCCTCTATAAATAGAGGCACAATCTGGTGCAGGAGCACCTATGGTAAGGTCAAACCCTAAGTCTAATTTTTGGTTTTAAGATGTTATAACAAACCATGGAGATAATAAGGACCAGTTAGAAAGTCCCAAGGTGTGTTTAGCAGGTTTGAGTTGATAGGTTTTGGTTTAGGAATATAGTTTGGTCAATTAGGTCTTGATAAGAGGAAATTGCAAAAAATTGCTCTAGGAGGAAAAATGAGGTGGAATTCCATGAAAAGGGGCAGAGAGGTGTGTAAATATGGCCCTTAGATGGTACAAGGTCATCATAGGAGGGGATAACATTCTTTTCAAGTTTGAAGAGTCTAGGAGCAAAATTACAAAAGTTGTCAAAAAGTTGCTTTGATAACTTTGCAATTTTGCAAAGGTGCTTGACAACTTCTTAGACAATTTTTGCAAAACCAATGAATTGGGTAGTTATGGTTAGAATTTTAGTGTAGAATTAAGTATGAAGTCTACTTAAGACTTTTCCAACTCAGTTCCAAGGGTTGGACAATTGGATGTACGGACAACACCTGTAACAGGACAATTTTTGAGCATTTGAAGTGTAGTTTGAAGTTTTGGTTGGAATTTTGGATTGAATAAGGAACTATTTTTTATGGAGTAGGATCTTGTGTTCACGTCTTGAACCTATGTGTAGTTTTCTTTTTTTCAAATAAGCATTTAATAAGGTTTAGAAAATTGTTTGTTTTTAGTAACCTTGCTAATTAGTTTTATGTAACAAGTATCGAATGGGCTATAGCTTGAGTGTCCTTGGTCTAATCAACATGGATCTTGGAGACCAAGAAATAACCTTTTTACATAATGTAAATATGGTTTGTGGAGGTTGTGGAATGCCAAATTCTATTTTTACAAGCAAGACCTAGGCAAGCAGACAAGCTTGGCAAGGTGCAAGGAGATGCTTGTAAAGAGTTAGTGTGAAGAACACATGATTGGTATGGGTCAATTCCAAATTGGTAATGTATGAGAAATATTTTAAGGAAGAAAAACTCAAAGGAGGAGGTTGGATATGGATTTTGGCACTTGTGGAGAAGAAAACACAAACATTGCTTCCAAAACCCTTAAAAGTAGGGTTGTTTGAATCTGTACAGTACAAACATTGTTGGAACCCTAGAATTGTAATGTCTTCAAGGGTTGGTCAAAAGGAAAAAAATTATAGTGTACACCAAGGATCCTTATTAAGGGTTTTTGTGAGTTACAACTCCTTCCTTGTTTCTAGAAGGGCTAATAGGTGCTCTTAGGACTACAAGGCTTGACTAGTCATCTTGGTGATTTGGGTGAGTGAGACTTGAAATAATGGTGAAAAATGATGTGGAATGAGCCAAGGATCTTAGAAGGAAGGTATAATATTATTTTTGAGGCACCTGATGTACTTGAGGAAGTTTTGGCAATCTAGGTCAAAGAATGCATTTTGGGTGAATAGGGAGAATGGCAAAGAAGTTTGACTTGGTGGGTGACATTCTTGGAGAACAGAATTGTAGATGGACCCTCTAAACTAGGGTTAGGAAAGAAGAACCTATAGTGGGCTAGGAGTATATTGGGAATAACTAGAAAGCTCTTAGTTGAAGAAACTCCCCATCAAAGTGGTATCAGAGCCATAAGATTAGTCTCATGGTGGCATGTTGTATTCCATTGAGTCAAGTGGATCTTCCAAGATGGTTACCAATGCAAAGTTGGCAAAGGAAGTAGATGAGCAAAATAATCTCGTAGAAGATGAACAGGGCTCTAGATAAGGCCCTAGAGGAGATGAAAGATAAGTTGAAAGAGATAGAGGATGCATCCCTAGCTAAGGAAGATGAAGAATTTGGAAAAGGTAAAGAGAAGGTGAGTTTAGAGGATGAAATACCTGAACCAGATCCTTTGAACCATTCCTAAAATCTCTCAGATTATTTGGAGGGAAGAGTCTAGAGAATATTTCTTTATTCCATGGAAAGATGGATGTAGATGTAGTCTTAGAATGGCTAGAAAGCATTGAGAACCACTTTGAATGTAAAGGAACAATAGAGGCCCAAAAGATGAGGTTTACATAGTCTATATTGACAGGCCAAGCTTTGACATGGTGGAAGTTTGTGCAGGAAGAAAGAGAAAGTGAGGGGAAGAACCCTATAGCTAATTGGAAAGAAATGGTGGCAAAGATCAAAGAAAAATATCTACCAGAGGATTATGAGATTTAGATCCATAAGGAGGGGCAGAATCTTAGGTAGAAATATCTTGATGTAGCTACCTATACTGAGAAGTTTCAGAAGTTGGCACAAAGATCAAGGGTGCAACAAGTAGAGAGTATCAAGTTGGCAAGGTACCTAAATGGCCTTCAATGGTCCATACAAGATGAGTTGAGTCTATTTATCCTTACCACTCTTTAGAATTGTTTTCAAATGGCTAGGAAGGTGGAAGAAAAGTTAAGGAAGAAAGGTGACTCCAATTCTAAGAACAGGGGCAGAGTTAAGGACTTTAGAGGTGGTTCAAAGGGAGGTTCTAGTGGCAAGGGTAATGAGAAGAGAAGCTATGGAGACTCTAAATAGAGTGAGCATGTAGTGCCTACCCTCGTTCACATCTTTTCTGGACATTGTTGTTGTTATTATCAGACTATGTTGGACTAGTTTTATGTTGATAGATTAGTAGTATTGATTTGAGACTATCAGACATTATGTTATGGATTTAGTGGTTATATGATGAGATCATTTAGACTTTACATTTCATGTATGCATGATGATCATTACATTACTTTCAGTTATTGTTGATGATTAGTTAGATGGTTTATTATTTCATGTGCTTTATTATGGATACTTACTCCATACTTGCATGTGTATGGTGTGTGTGTTTTCTTATTGTATGGCATTTCTGATGTGGTTAAGGAAGGGAGTCGTAGTCACCTGCTTAGTTGGGATCTACACGATGCACCACTTCCTGCCATTGTCTGTTTAGCTTAGCATTATATATATTGTATGTACATGCATGGTTTTTCTGCAGGTTGCAGGTACCAGGTATCGACTTCCCTAAATTGCCAAGATGAGCGTACCCTATTATACTATCTCAATGATAAGAGAAGGGATATGAATTCTCAAGTCCAAATCCCAAACCCTTAAACTATTTGTCCTAGTGAGATAGGATAAGTATCTGGATATTTTACCCACCAAATGTGTTAGATGACATATTTCGTGACTTTTAACCTTTTAGACTGATTTTGTGTGAATTGCTCTATGATGGGTTTTTATATTTTATCTTGGAGGTCAATGGTGAATTTTCTATTAATTAAGTCTTAATAAATGGATTTAATTAATAAATTAATTACTTGAGAAAATTAATATAAAATATCATGATATTTGATATTTTGTTTATAATTAATTAAATGAGAATTAATTGAGGAAAAAGGAATTAAATTAAAGAAAATTAGAAATTAAAATTAATAACAATAATAAAATAATAATAAAGTAATAAATAAATGATAATAATAAAAGTTATAAAAATTAAAATGAAAGTTATAAAAATTTAAATAGAAATTATATAAAAAGTAAATTGGAGTTATAAGCTTGTATGGGAGTTAACGCACCTTTTCATTTCTCATATGTCAACAACACGGGGGTTAGTGCATCAATTAAGCACATGGTGTCTACAACCCTATGACTCATCTAGAAGGTTGGAAAAGACACATGCTTAGTTGGTGACACCTTCTAGCTATTTCTAGAAGCATTCTAGATGTTTCCTGGGAGCTCTTTATATTCAAGCATTTCTAGAAGCTTAGACATAGCGTTTGGAGAGCAATTGGAGCATTGGAGGACTCGAGAACTCTGAAGAAGTGAGGAGCTTGCTCTGCGAGTTTTCTGAGGAAGAATGAATTAGCATCAGAATCCGGATAGATTCTTGTGATTTTACTTATGCTATTTTCACATCTTGCATTCCCTGTCTTGTTCGTCTCTTCCATATGTCTTCTGAGAATTTTTTCTATTTTAATTCTATATATTCTCAATATGGGTAGTTACATTTATTTGAGAATCTTATATGAATAAATCTGAAAAGAACACGGGGCTAGGGTTTAAATTGTAGCAAAATCCATTAGATTAATATTTGGATAAATTTGAGATTAAAATTTTATAGGAAAATTCTGAAAAATGGAATTTTTAAATAAACTGTTGATATTTTTGAATCTGCATACACACACACATGTATATATACATATATATATATATACATATACATATATACATATATATCTATATATATACATATATATATATATATACATACATATATATATATATGTATATATATATGTATGTATAAATATGTATATATGTATGTATATATATATGTATATATATGTATATGTATATATATATACATACATATATACATATTTATACATACATATATATATATATATGTATGTATATATGTATATGTATATATACATATATATATACATATATATATATATATGTATATATGTATATACATATACATATATATATATGTATATACATATATACATATATATATATATATATATGTATATACATATACATATATATATATATACATATATATATATATATATGTATATGTATATACATATATATATATATATATGTATATGTATATACATATATATATATGTATATGTATATATATATATATATGTATATATATATATTTATACATGTTTATATGTTGCGATGTTTTAAACTCTGCATGTATATATATATATATGTACATATAGATATATATACATATATATACCTTAATATATATATACATATATTTATTTATTTAATTAAAAATCAAATATCATACCATTAATCAAAAACATTTTTAAAAAAATGTTAAACTTTATTATAATCGAAATCGCATACCGGAGAATGGAAAATCGCTTATGCGATTTAAAAAAAAGAAGTGATATGCATTAAATGGAAGGGGACGAGACCCGCACCCCCGTGCCCACTGCGATCGCAGTGTACCAGCTGTCGCAGGTACTGCGACGGCAGGGGTACACAGTACCCACTGACGCGTACCGCCGGTGGTACACACTAATATATATATGTGTGTCGATTCATATGAATTCGACTTTCATTGTTATTAAATTTTCATATGGTATAAATCAAAATTATTAATTCGATTTTATAAAATGCAATAATAATAATTATTTATATATTTATATATGTATGTATATATATATATGTGTGTGTGTGTGTGTATATATGTAATATGTAAATATGTTATTAATAATTTGAATTATTATTATATAATTGATAAATGATTTATATCAAAGGTTCATTTTTATAATGGTGAACTCTTGTATAATTTTCAAGATTTAATTAATTGTTTTATAAAGTGTATGAAATTTAATTGATAGTTTGGTGGGGGACATTTTCAAACAAAGATTATAATTGGAAGATGGATTTTAAGGAAAACTTTTATTCATCCAAAACAATACATGTGTTAGGAAAACTGTACAAAATGTTCCTCCATTCATTCTCCAAACTTGGAAACATAAACTGAGACCTCTACATTTAATTCAAGTTTGTAAATTTAGCAAAACCAAAACATGTGTTTTCATTGTATTCTTTATGCTATTGTTTTGAGTTTTGGGTTGACTAGTGTTGACTAGTTATAGGACATCTACCAGAGGCTTGGGGGTTATGTGATTGTGATGTCATGATGATATTTTAATCTCGATCTTTATAAACCCAACCATGGTTATGTGATGGAATGCTCTATGTATTGGTTGTAATTACTGATTATTATAGTTGAGATTCTTATGTATGAGACACTTGACTTAACCATTTTTGGTCATCAATCAGTTATCCTTGGTTATTTTCTAGTCGCCATGATGGAACTGTAATGTGGATTTATTCTTGATGATGTCATGTTGTGACATGCTTGACTCAACCATTTTGGAGTCTTGGATCAGTATGATTGAGATATATTTTGGTTATTGAGAACCAATGGATACTTTTGATTATCAGTGATACTTCAGTTGCCAATAGAGAGCTGTTGTGATCATGATTTTCTATGGATGCTTGCTCATGGAGATTTGATGCTTTTATGCATATTTGATGATTTTATTATGGATTATCTTTTGTGATTTTGAGATTTATGATTCCATGAGCTTAAGGTAGGATATCTGCATGTAGTGTCGGGAAGTGGTTTGCAATGGGGGTCGGGGCCCTAAGAGGCTGCCAGGGTAACTCATTGTAAGTTGGATTAATAAGTGATAACATTCACATCTAATACTAACTATATGAACCTAAAAAGATAAGTGTTTTGGTTCTCTCCCATGCCTTGAGTGCTTGTATAGACTAGGATGGGAGTAGAGAGAACGCATGGTTGCGACCTTGCATTCCATAGTATGCCTCGTCCGTATGAGAGGATACTAGTGGCCGCATGAGATCAGTATGGACCCATGGAGTTTAGCTAACTACCAGTGTTACTTGTACGTGATAAATGCGATGACACTTTTCCGCTTGCATAGTAGGTTCCTACATGTCTTTGTGTGCCTCTAGGATTAGATGTCGATTTTGTGTTTGGAACCTTTGAGTTAGTATACTTTTAGGATTCCTGGACTTATACAGATTTGTGTTATGTGATTTTGATAGCCTGTTTGGGACTTGAGATTATCTCCTCAGCACGGTGGGAGTGGACCACTTAGGTACCACGCGGTCGGGTGGTAGTATTTTTTCCACTCTTATCATTTGAGATTCATTGAGACATCATGGCTGATGCGTCCTTCATGATGGTGGATATGTATCCTTTCATTGATGATTATCATATGTTAGATGATGTTATCTTATGCTTATATTTGCATGTTAGATTACTTTCTGTATATGATATAGTATATGTTAGGAGTGACATTCCTACTATGTTAATAATGATGATCTCTTCGATGATTTGGAATGTTACGCACGGAGGGATGGCTAGGGCCCACGATGGTCTAATGATGCTATTAACAGTTGGGAGGAACCGTGCACTTAGTTTATTATGTTTGATTTTTATGATGGATGTATATGTCTTCTATGATAAAGTATCATGTGTATCATGTGATTATCTTTACTTTGATGTATCATGGATTAGAATAGGATGCTGTACCTTATTCTACATATGTATATTCTTTTGAGCTTTTCATACCCTGTGACATGTGCAGTGGATGATTGAGCAATTGAAATGTAATGTATGAACATTGGACGTATCATTATTATTTCATGTGGTTATTGTGTTAGATGGATTCAATAATGTTAGTTGACTTGGATGTAATTCAACATTAAGGGATCTTAAAGAATGTAATCTGTTATGTATGTTATGTTTATTTTTAGATGGACATTGCTATTGCTTCCGTTATTTTGCATAAGTTATACGTGGTATTTACTTTCTTAAAAAAGAAAAAGAAAAAATGCTACCAATCTTAGTGAAATTCTAGGTTAATTCTTTGAATCCCTTGGCAGGGCATTACAGAGCAGACTAGTGAAACCATTCAAAATGAAGGCTCTAGCAGAGGCAAAGGATCATAGCAGAGGTAGCTATGGAAATAACAATAGAGGTTCACATTTCAGCAACATGAAGTGCTATAACTGTGGTAAGTTAGGAAACCCTGCTTATAGATGTCCAGAAAAGTCATCGTATTCTTTTGGGGAAAATAAAATTACATTTGTTCAAGAAGAGGACATAAGGTAGGAGAAGTGGACCTTGATGTGGAGAAAGGTGAAAACCTCATATTGAGGAGGGTATTGGTTAAGGAGCCAGTTAAGGATGAGACAAAGCAAAGGAGAACATTGGTTAGAACTACATGCAAAATATTGGGCAAAGTATGCAAAGTGATCATAGACTTAGGGTCTACTGACAATGTCTTGTTAGAGGAGACAATACAAAAGCTTGGTTTGACTAAGATTCCACATGTATGTCTATAAAAAGTGACTTGGTTGAATAAGGGATAGAATATCATAGTGAATGAACAAGTGTGGTAAACATAATATTGGCAAGTATTAGGATAAGATCTTGTGTGATGTGCTTCCGGTGGATGTTTTTCACCTACTATTGGAAAGACCTTGGTAGTATGATAGAGAGATAGTATATCATGGGAAAGAGAACAAATATTCCTTTAAGAAGGATGGTGTCACTTATAGGATCCAGTCTATAGTGCAAGAAGACAAGGTGGAGAAGTCTACTGCTAAAGCATTACTAATGAGTGGAAAAGAATTCCTTAAGGAATTGAAGGAGGGTGAAGGAGTAGGCTATGCCATTATGATAAAACCTAAGGAGGAAAAGGTATCTTCATCTACAATTATACCTACAAAAGTGCAAGGGCTATTGGACTAGTTTAAAGACATCATTTGTGATGAGGCACCACCAACATCACCACCTAAGAGGGCCATAATTCAGCAAATTGAATTCATACTAGGAGCATCACTACCAAAAAAAATTGCATACAAGATGACTCCAAAGTAGAACAAGGAGATTGCAAGGCAAGTTCAAGAGTTGCTTGATCAAGTGTTGATTAGGAAGAGCATTAGTCCATGTGTTATACTTGTGGTCTTGACACCTAAAAAGGGAGGTAAGTGGAGAATGTGTACTGATTCTAGAGTAATTAATAGAATCACAATTAGGTACACATTTCCTATTCCTAGGAGAAGAGACTTGATGGATTATCTAGGTGGAGCTAGGTACTTCTCCAGAATTGATCTCAAAAGTGAATACTACCAGATTAGGATGAAAGAGGGGGATGAATGGAAGTTTGCATTTAAGACTATCGAGGGTCTCTATGAGTGGTTGGTAATGTCATTTGGCCTTACCAATGCACCAAGTACCTTCATGAGAGTCATGAATGAGATCTTGAAGGACTATATAGGGGTATTTATTGTGGTATATGTTGACCTTTAATTTTACACGATGCTTAACAATAAGAATCCTTTCCAACTCCTCACTTGAAAAGATAATCTGGGATCAACTCCAAGGTTCTAGGTGATCTTGGGACCTACCGAAATCTGCTCAGTAGAAGATAAATGTGAGTGTTCATGAGAAGGCCTTTGTTGGTTCTGACCAATTTTGGATAAGATGTTGAATCTGCTTGTTATCTCAAAAATAGCAACCACACAAAAGTAAATATATTTTTGTATTTTTTCTATTTATGATGAATGTAGTTTTAAATATGCAACTATTTGAATTACTAAATTAACCAAGTGTTTGTAAAAGCAAATAACGAAGATAGGGTAAGAATAAGTTTAAGCAAATGACTTGAAAAATAAATCCCTAACAAAGATAAGCCATGGAAACAACACGTCTATGAGTTAAGCCTTTAAAAAGATCAGTAGCTAACCAATAAAATAAGATCAGTGCTTCCCTAATTCCACTAATGCAATCATCAATGGGAATTTAGTAACTGTAAGATGTTTCACTTTTCATCAGATTGCAAGGCCACAGAAAGTGCACTCATGCGAGACAAAAATCTATGCAAGAACAATAGGGTGATCTCTTCTCCAAGTAAGTATGACAATGGAATATGTAAACACATGGAAAACACATGAATTAAAAGATCTCTCAATCAAAATAACACAAAAAAACTATTGACTCCATTACACTCCATGAACATACATTCACAAAATATAACACACTCAGGCAAGAATAACTACACTCTGAATGAGAGAACCAATAGCATATATTATTGCATCAAAATAATCACCTGGAGTACATATTTAATTCCTTAATTTATAGGAAATCTTCTCCTCAATTTGTGTTAAGAGTGAGACATCTCTTCATGCAAATATATGCTTCTAAACTAATAAAACAAATCTATTTATGTACAAACTAACTCTCTAACTAGTGCTAAGTAGGACTCCACCCTTATTTATATCATTTAATGGGTGCAAGAGCCTTTACATGTCTTAATACAAAGAAAGCATGAGAAAATAAGAAGAAAGCCATTAAATGATGTAGCGGTCTCTGCAAATGCCAAAAATAGAAGCTTAACCTTCTTTGGACATTTGTAGGAGTTAAACTACTATCAGAATATGTTTTTGATGCAGGGAAAGCTCTAAATTTGGAACTGGTAGTTAATTGTCAGTGCACCTCCGACTTCTTCAAAAAAATTCGGCACACTTTGGAAGATAGGTCCAAAAAATGCAAATTTTTTCCCAAGTGTCAAAACTAAAATTCTAGCTTCTCGATTTTGTTCCCCTTCATACCAAAGCTATGTTTGGATGTTTTCTCTTGAATTTCTCAATGATCTCTATCACTTGGGTTGAATTTTGCAAATCCAAAGCATCATACTTATCTTTTACTACTTGTTGATAGCTGCCCACTTCTATATGAGGCTTCGCAAAATCTTCGAGCTTTACATCCAACTATAGCAATGCCTCCTCCATCTTGAATGCTTGTCTAATGTCTTTATTAGTTGACACTTTGTCAAATATCTTTTGAAATTGTTTGACAACTATTTGCATTGGCATGAGTTTATCTCGACTCATCTTCAAAAATGTCAAGGCACACATCACTATAATATTTCTCTACTTCCAAAATTTTCTCTTGGGTTTGATCCTTGAGCCCATGAATATCCACATGTAATGTTTCAATTACTTTATTACCAACTGCAATCTTCTCAATCCAATCATCTATTTTATCTAACTTATCCCCTATATATACATCTGTCAACATACAATACCTTTGACCTTTTATTGACTACAAGGATTGAAGGTCATTTCCCCAGGTATGTACCTCATCCATCAACCCAAAATCTTGGTTTAAAATAGCAATTAGTTTCTCCACATGATTCTAAATATGGTGCAATAACTTGATTCCTTAGAACTTTCTTGCCATAACTGACAAGCCTTAAAAAATTGATCTACCTGTATAACTATCTTTTCTTTATCTTTCTCTCTAAAGCTGCTTCAAGAGTGGCCTCTAGATTATCTGGGTTAATAGGACCAACCAACTCATGCAAAAATCCCCTCATGATTTTATTCTAGTTTCTCAACTTAATCAATTTAGCCTCATCTTTATCTAAGTGATTAAACACTTCTTTAATTCCTGTGGTGACCATTAATTTAGTCGTGTCCACAATTGGCTTTCCTAGCAAGACTTCTTAGATCTAATAATCATTTGTGGTCAAATCTTCAGTATCTTCATGTAGAGGAGGAATAGCAATGTGAGTGAATAAGTCCTGATTTTGGTCCTTCATAATGAAGGCCAATGTACGCGCATCACCGTTAGGTAATTCAGGCTTCTTAAAAGCTTTAACTAATTCTCTCATTCCCTCTTCCTCAGTACAATATAGTTGCATTTTATGCCTAACCATCACCTCTTTTCTCAACTACCTCAGAATAATTTCCATCGACAACTTACACTTGGGTGAAGAGGGGGTTTGTTTTGCTAGAAACTTTCCCTTATCTCTCCTCTCTGGAGTCCTTTCTTTCTATTAGGGATCTATATCAGGCATCCCTATATCTATTGAGTCCACCGTTTGTACCTCCATATCTTGAGAATTGTGTTGGGGTTCTTCATATATTTCTACATCCTCTAATACTTTATTAGTAGATATTTGTTGTGGCTCTTCTTCTTGCACTGGTTGCACCAATTCTTCATTGACCAGAGGGAGAGGAGTGGCTAAACCTTTATCCACTAAAGATACATCTTGAGTTGGTGATGGTAGGGCACCTAGAGGTCCTTGTGGAGAAGAAAGCAATTGACTCTAATCCTCTTATGGAGGTTGATTTGTCAGTGTACCCCTTATCTTGTCACCTACCATTTCAGTGCCTACAGGGATGAAATCAAAATCTAACATCTTAAAGATATCAACCCCTTGGTCCTCTTGCCCATCAATCGAGTGTTGTAACTCATCCTACAAAGGTGTGACCTGAATAGGTTGTGTAGAAATAAATGGCATCATTATAGTGGAACTCCTTCTTCATTCTATCTTAGTAGCACTAGCTAGACAAGTCCTTTGACTCAAGGGAAGGTTATCCTCTTTATTTTATTCATCCTCCTCAGCTCCTTCAGGAATAACTTATGGGACTAACAGAAAAGGAATAACCTTTCTTATCACCTTTTGTCTCCTTGTCATTTTTATTGGAGTTTTCATCTTTTTCTTCTTGAGAGTTGATGGAGAGGCTTCTTCTTCTAGAACCCATGGAGACACCTCTTGTACTTGATCTTCGGATCCATGTCCCTATTCTAGTGGTGGCACTTGTGGATTATCTTGAGCTTGGGTGGCTTCTTGGGCTTGATTCCCATCAACCTCAAGCTCTACTTGTTGTGGAGAAACTCTTTTCCTTTTATTCTTGCCCTTTTGTGCCTTGAAGTACCCAACTTCCCTATCATGTTGATATACTGTCTCTGGCCTAATTGGAGATTGAGTTGTGAATGTTGGTATTGTAACCTTTGTTCCTCTACCTTTCATTGGACAAGTTGTAGCTCAAAAAACTACTATTTGTGGAACTAGATTTGGCTTGAATGGTCTCTTAATCCACTCCTTGGTCAATTGGATGATATGCCTTGCCCTATGATTGATATCTGCTTTTTCTTCTCTATCAATTTCAACATTCATGATTAGTCGATGACATATCCTATCTCAATTATATAGGGGATCCAAAACATCTAAAGTGTCTTGTTGAACAACCTCCAATGGGACCTTTATTTTCAAGGCGTTTCCTGCCAAATAAAGAGTCATCCTACAATAATCCCTTATTTGAATCTCATAGTCATCTACTACATTCATTTAATGATCCTCTATGGCATCTTTGTGTTTGAACTATTTTCTTGCCAAGTACCAAACTCTACTAATGTTGTCAAAACATGGACAAGAGGAATTATAATCCTCCAAGGGATACTAGTCCCATTTTGACTCAAAAGTTGTGATATCCTACTTCTACTTGACACCAAACTTACCTATGGTGATGGGGTATACCCAAGTCTTCTTATGTTGCTTCCTTACTCTATCATATGTAGATGAGAGTTATCGTGCAATCTTTGGCAATATGAATCTATCACATAGATATCTAGGGAGCTTCTTAGGATTTACAATTGTACGCAACACCCTTAAGTAGGTGAATGTCTTGAATTGAATGTAGCAGGTGCCTATTTCTGTAATTTTTGTTGTTGCCTCTTCTGACATCCTTTTTGCATAGTCTTCCTCAATGAACCAGATGATTGCAAAAATGAAGGCATCATTCACTATTATGTATTCTTTATTGTGATCTGAAAGCTTTTTCTTTACCAGCTGGGGGTATATCACATATGGCCATGCATTAGCATCTTTCATATTACCCCTCTTAAACAACCCTAGGTAGTGTATAGTCCTGGCTACTAACAAATACACCAAATAAGATGTCATATAAAACCTTAGACTATTTTTCACTACCACTAGCTGTTCATCTAAATTCTCACTGAGAATAGTGGCCTAGTCAATTGGGACCTTGGTTGTTATGATGGTTTCAATGAAGTGTATAATCCATATGTTTAAGTGTCCTGTTGTTGGTAATCCCATGATTCTACTTAGGAGCACTATGGAATGTCCAATATCATCCTTTATGTAACTTCTTGTCATATCAACTTGTTAGGCTTTTCTTCCCAAAGATGTTCTATCAATGAGATATGAAGATTGAATATTTTTTGTCACTTCTTGTTCATGATCTCTATACCACCTTTTTGTTTGATGGTATGTCAGTCTTATGTATTGATCTGCCCTCAGAAGATGAAATACTTTCTCTATATTCTTGGGTTTTAGATCGAGAATGATCTCTCTAGTTATGCTTTTGGCCACCCTCTCTTTTGAAACATAATTCTTAGCCAAAGCCATGATCAACTCAGAAGATTATACTAAAACTGGGTGTGAAGCTACATTTACTAACCTGATCTTATAAGTCTAGACACCATTGGGGGCCTCTCATTTGGTTTGTTGCATAGAACCAAGAATACATTCCAGTCAATGTGACCCATTTCTGTATCTCAAATTTTTGAATGCACATCCTAGAAGTGTGATTTAGGTTGGACACCTTGAAACTTGAAAACCACCAGTTTTGGAGCAATCTTTGTAGCGAGGGGGGACGAAAAGGAATCTATCTTATCTACACAAAAATAGACATACATTAGTCTAGAAGATGGAAAATAGAATCCTAAACAAACCCTGTTTAGGAAAAAACAAAACCATGAACCTTAAAACATCATAAAATACTTTAAAAACCTATTATTTGCCTTTGATAGACAAAACTTGGTGCACCTTGTACACCTTAAAGGTGCATTAGATGTGCCTTTCTCCTAAGGGAAAACTTTAATCATTAAGAGTGTGCACCTAGTGCACCTTATGGAATGTGTTATGTGTGCACCCTTATGGTGTAAAGAATTTCTTTAAGTGATAAAAAAGGATGTGCACATAGCACACCTTGTGGGTTGCATTATGCGCGTAACCTTTCAATACTTAGGAGAAAGCTATCTTTGAAAGGTGGACATGTGTGCACCTTGGATAGGCATGCACATGGGTTCCTTTCACTTAGGTTAATGTGTTCTTTATTTTTAAGTTTCATTAAGTTTTGTAAAAAAACGGTGCACACCTTGGATAGGTGCGCACCTTTTTCCTAAGTGTGTTATGTGTGTGCAGGTGCAAAAGATTGGCACACCTCACAAAGTGTTGAGGTGCGCTCACTGTGGATGTAGAAGGGAAAATGAGGTAAGGAAGAGAAGGGGTCCTGGGCTTTTGTAGGCCCAGGATGGAGCACACCTTTGGAGGTGCACACCTACGCATGTGCACACTTCCAAAGGAAAGCATTCCCACACTAATGCACTTAGCACACTAGCGCACCTTGAAGGGTGCACTGGGTGTGCTAGGTGTGCTAGTGCACACCTTTACTACCAAAGTTCACTTTTCTCTCAAAATCTCCAGTTTCTAACAATTGGGTTTTTTAGGTAGAGGGCTAGAATAGGCTTAGACACTAGGTAAAACCCTAAAAAAGACTAAGACCTGAGACCAAGGAGCCTAGAAAAGCAAAAAATTGCTAGGGGGTCCCCATTTCTAAGGAGAAATGGGGTGTGCATTGTGAAAACCACAACAATATACCTAGATGACATTCTCATCTTCAACAAGACCAAGGAGGAAAATATGAAACACCTAGAGTTGGTATTGAGGAAGCTCCAAGAGGAGAAGTTGACAGTAAATTTGGAAATAAAATGAGTTCATGAAAGAGGAATTGGTGTATTTTGGGTTTATAGTATGTCAAGGGAGTCTTCAAATGGACAAGGAGAAGGTAGAGGCTTTTTTGAGTTGGCCTACACCTATATCTGATCTGAGGTCAGGAGTTTTCATGGATTGACACAATTCTATAGGAAGTTTGTAAGAAGGTTTACTAAAATGTGTGCCCCTATGATCGATACAATCAAAGGGTGCATGAAGACTAAATATATGTGGACCAAGTCTGTAGATTAGAGTTTTGAGAGGTTGAAGAAGGAGGTAGGAACCCAACCTATCTTGGTTCTACCTAGTTTTGAGAGATTTTTTGTGGTGGAATGTGATGCTAGCGATATAGTAGTTTGAGTAGTTTTGAGCTAGGAGAGAAAACCAATAGAATTTTCAATGAGAGGCTCAATGAAGCCAAGACAAGGTACTCAACATATGACCTAGAGTTTTATGCACTTGTCCAAGTCATCAAGAAGTGGAGGCACTACTTGTTGCTTAAGTAGTTTTTTGTCTTCACAAATAACCAAGCTTTGAGTTTTATTAGCTCACAAGAGAAGCTAAGTTTGAGATGCATAAATTTGATGGAGTTTGTATAGTCCTATACTTTCACTATCAAGCATAAGAAGGGGACAAACAATAAGGTGACAGATGCTTTGAGCAGGAGATTGCTGACAGTGCAAGAAGCCAAGTTGCAAAGCATTGCCTTGGATAGTTTCAAAGATCTATATGAGGAGGACACTGAATTTTTAGAGGCTTATAAGATATGTATTGATTTTGCTAATCATTTCCATAATGATTTTGCTAAATATACCCTGCATAATGGACTATTGTTCAAGGGTCAACAGTTGTGCATTCCAAGGGGATCCATGAGGGAGAATCTCATATAAGAGAAGCACAATGTGAGCATGAGTGAGCACTTTGATCTAAACAAGACATTGGACCTTGTGGAAAGTTTTATTACTCACCTAAAATGCAGAGAGATGTTAGTAGGTATGTGGAGCAATGCAACATATGTCAGAAGGCAAAGGAACTTTCATCAAATGCAGGGCTCTATCAATCTCTCCCCATTCCAAATAGGCCTTGGGAGTGCATCATCATGGACTTTATAGTGGGATTACCAAGTACTAGGACAAGGATGGATAGTGTCTTTGTGGTAGTAGATAGGTCCAGTAAGATGAGCCACTTCATACCATGCAAGACTACACATGATGCAAGTAATGTTGCATACCTATTCTTCAAGGAGGTGGTTAGAATACATGGCTTGCCAAGGAGCATAGTAGCTGATAGGGATGTTAAGTTTATGGGGCAATTTTGGAAGACCATGTGGAAGAGGCTTGTGACAAACCTAGCACATAGCTTTTCCTACCATCCTCAAACTGATGGTTAGACATAGGTGATAAGCAGGGTATTGGGCAACCTGTTAAGGTTCCTCACCAAGGAATATGGTCAAAGTTGGAAGCAAGTTATTCCCCAAGCTGAATTTGCATACAATGATAGCAAGAATAGGACAACAAGGTTAAATCATTTCCAAGTGGTGTATGACACTCACCCAAGAGGTATAATGGAGCCGAGGGACCTACCTTCATATAACAAGATTAGTGGACAAGCTGATGACTTTGTGTAATAAATGAATCAGGTACATGATCAAGTGAAGCAAATTTGATGGAAGCCAATTAGAAATTTAAGGAGAAGAAGAATGACGAGAGGATGGAGTCATAGTTTCAAGTGGGAGACTTGGTAATGTTGCATCTCAACAAGGCTAGGTTACAAAAGGGAATCCCTAGCAAGTTGTAGATGAGGAGGATTAGACCATGCAAGATCCTTGAAAAGTATGGACCCAATGCCTACAAGATAGATCTACCAAAGGACATGTATCTTTCTCCAATCTTCAATGAAAGATCTAGTACCACACAGAGGCACTAATATGAATGACATTAAGTATCAGGAAGATTTGAGCAAGGATGTAGTAGACATGAAGATACCTGAAAAGAAGCAACCATAGGTTGAGAAGATATTAGACTACAGGGTAAAGAAGAGCACAAAAAATAAGGTCTACAAGGACCATTTGGTGAAATGGATGGATTTACATGAGGTTGAGGCAACTTGGATTGTTGAGGGTGACTTCAAGAATCTAGGCATCAGTAATGAGTTCTTATCTCCACCACTACCTTAATTTCTTCATGCAGGGGGAGAATGGTGCAGGAGCACCTAGGGTAAGGTTAAACCCTAAGCCTAATTTTTGTTTTCTATATGGTCTAACTAAACATGGGAATAATAAATACTAGTTATAAAGTCCCAAGGTGTGTTTAGGAGGTTTGAGTTATTAGGTTTTGGTTTAGGAATCTAGTTTGGTCAATTAGGTCCCAATAAGAAGAAATTGCAAAAAATTGCTTTAGGAGGAAAATGAGGTGGAATGCCATGAAAAGGGGCAAAGAGGTGTAGAAATTTGACCCTTATATGTCCTAAGGTCATCCTAGGAGGTTTGATAAAATTCTTCTCAAGTTTGAAGAGTCTAGGAGCAAAATTGCAAAAGTTGTAAAACCAATGAATTTGGTAAACTTTTTAGGCAATTTTTGCAAAACCAATGAATTTGGTAGTTATGGTTTTAACTGTAGTCTAGAATGAATTATGAAGTCTATTTAAGACTTTTCCAACTTAGTTCCAAGGGTTGGACAGTTGGGTGTATAGACAACACCTATAGTAGGACAATTTTTGAGCATTTGAAGCGTAGTTTGAAGTTTTGGTTGGAATTTTGGATTGAATAATGAATTGTTTTTGATGGAGTAGGATCTTGTGTTCATGTATTGAACATGTGTGTTGTTGTTTTGTTTTCAAATAAGCATTTAACAAGGTTTAGAAAATTGTTTGTTTTTAGTAACCCTGTTGGTCAATTTTGTGTAACAAGTATGGAATAGATTATAGCTTGAGTGTCCTTGGTCAAATCACCATGGCTCTTGGAGATCAAGCAATAGCCTCTATACATAGTTTTAGATTTTGAATGCAGTAATAGTATAAGAGAAATTTCCTCCACGTGCTTCATTATGAAAAAAAATTAATAGCTTCTCCTGCTGTTGCTTATCAACACATCTTAGAAATGTACCATCAATAGCCTTCCAATAGAAAACATCATAACAAATTACATACCTTAAGGCCTTTGTTTTCAGATCCCTTATTTTCTTAGTATTCAATCCATCAAGGAATTCACCATATGTCAGAAAGTATGAAATATTTGAAAACCAAGGATCCCAAAGACTTACCATAAGAACCTTTGGAGTATCTTCCTCACCAACTTGTTGATCTTCTGCTAAAGCTCTACAAAGTGCATTTCCTCTTACTAGTTTAGTTGGCTTGATATCAATATCACAACCTTGGACCTTTTTTATCCAAACACCTCTATTGTTGCAGCTAACCTCTTGCAGTGTCAAGATGCTTTTGACTACGGAATCTGGCACATATATCATTGAATGAGAATGCAAAATATAAAACTTGAAATTTGTAAGTGCTCTCCCCACTGTATATGCATGTTTCTCCATTTTTGAGTATCTCAATTCTTGATTTTTTCATGGCATGCTCATAAAAGCAATTGGGGCTTGTATTCCTTCTTTGTTTTCCTGCATCAATATAGTTGACATGGTATGTTATGAAGCATAACAATATATAATGAATTCTTTAGTGTAATCTTAGTGAACAAGAATAGGGGCCTTGGCAATAACACCATTGATGTCTTCAAAAGACCTCTTTTCAATATCACTCCATTTGAAAGTCTTATTACCTTTCATCATATCAACTATACACTTAACTATTTCTAAGAAATTAGGCACAAACCTCCTCAAGAAATTTACCTGGCCAAAGAAAGATTTTAATCCAGTTTTGCTCAATGGTAGACTTAATTGCTAAATGACCTTAAATCTATCTGGATCAATCTTCACTCCTTCTTGAGATACAATATGACCAAGTAATTTTCCCTCGGTTACATGAAATACTAATTTCATGGGATTCGATGAGACAACATGATCTCTACACCTTTGTAGCACCCTTTCTAGGTCTTAGATATGATTTTTTCTCTTCTTGGAAAAGACTGTCAAATCATCATGATATATGACAATGATTATATCTTTTAAATCACCAAAAGTTGAATTCATTGCACACTAAAATGTTGCACCTAGATTAATTAAGCCAAAAGACATCCTACTATATGCAAAAGTACCCCATGGTATGGTGAAGGCTGCCTTGAATTGATCTGCTCCATCTACTTGAATCTAATTATACCTTAAAAATCCATCTAACATAGACATCATCTTTGACCCTACAACAATCTATAAGAGATGATCCATGTTGAGGAGTGCAAAGTTATCTTTGAGAGATGCCTAATTTATATTTCTGAAATCCACTCAAATCCTTATCTCTCCATTCTTCTTCCTCACTAACACAATGTTAGCAACCCAAGTAGAGTGATGAATAGGATATATAATCCTAGCTTGCAACATTTTCTCAATCTCCTTAAAGATTTCTCCTTCAACTATAGGGTTATAATTCCTTTGTTTATGTCTAAATGGTGTTGCTTCTAGTTTAAGAGGGATTTCATGTTTGAATTTTCCATCCATAATTTTTTAAAAAAATCTTTGTAGCTCCAAGAAAATACATGTTGAAATTCAATGAGTATTTTTCTTATCTCTATCCTCTCCTTTTGTGTGCAACACTTTCCTATATTTATCATTTTTGGACTAATTTATGTCCCTATGTTTATTCCATCATACTGACCATAGGATTTTCCTTTTTTATCTCTTTCTCTCTTAATGTATGCATCATTTCTATCAAAAATCTTTTCCAAAGAAATTAGATGAGGTGGAATCTTATTACCTTTCAATTGAATCACTTCTAGCTTTGATTTCCTTTTGCCATCTATCACTGATTCACCACTTGAATTAGTGTTTCTTTCAAAATACAAAATTGCAAAAGGTTCAAACCCTTCAATGAATTGTTGTATGTGTTTTTCATCCTCAACCACCTGCCAAGAATCTTCATTATCAGGAACACTTGGCTTGAATAGAACTTCCACTTTATAGATTTGATCTTTAAAGTCAGGATGTGGTAAGAGCAATGATGCGGAGACTGCCAAAGAATCAGCTCTTGAATTAAATTCCCTTGGTACTAAAATAATTGAGAAAGCATTCAAACTCTCAATTTCATCCCACACCTTATTACAATAATTTTTCAATCTTGATTTCTTTACTGCATATTGGTTTTTGACTTGTCTTACCACCAATTCTTCATCTCCTTGAGCTTTGAGTATCTTGACACCTTTATGCTTTGTTGCAATTATACCAAGGAGAAGGGATTCATACTCTATAGTATTGTTGGTATTTTTGAAATATAACTTATATGACAAAAAAGTTGTTTCTCCACTAGGTGATGTTAAAACCACTCTTGCACCTGAACTAGCATTAGTACAACTACCATCAAATTCCAAAGTCCACAACTGATCACCTTTAGTTTGCTTTGGTTCTTTTTTAATATAAGGGATATCAAAGAATAACGTATAATTACCAAATTGCATTTCTTGATATAAATTTTGAGACCTAGGATCATTTGATTTTAGGACAGTGAATTTTGTCTTTTATTCTGGTTCTAATTTCTCCCTCTTGTTCCAACTAGAATAATAGCATAGGACCAATCTAGTTTTATCTCTCCTCCCATGTCCTTGCAAAAACAATTTACTTAGGAGCATTCCATAACTTGCAAGGATGTTTGCCACTAGAATGGTGAGTTTAAGTCTCTTGGAAGGGTAGGCAACAAGGGCAACTTGAGCATCTTTTATCTATCCAAGCAAGGGTACTTGTTTTGCATTCATCAAGTAAAAATGGCCAAAGGTTTTAATCAGTGGATGCCCTAGAGCTTTAGCTACAGAGGCAGGCATTACATTATCAAAAGCTCCTAAATCTATGATACAATTACTCAATCCATTTCCATTGATAAAAAAGGAAATGTAAAAAGGTTTTGGTTTTTTATTGGGAGATGTGGCCAAGAAAATGGATTCTTCTTCTTAGAATAATTTAGGTAGGGTAGAATCTTCATCAACTAAAGGATTTCCACTAGTACTGGCTTTGTTATGATGATCGATATTAGCATTAATACTAACATGTCCTCCATCTTTATTGTTGCAATGCTCAACTAACCTTTATAATTGATCAAGATTAGACTTCAAGTAATCCAATGGAGATATCTAAATTATCACCTCTTTACAATATTGTATTATGTTAAAGGAATTAGATGACTTATCTTTGTGCTCCTTTTGTGAAGTTGAAGGTACCATGCCATTGTCTTTATCTTATTTGTTTGATGATGCATGATTTTTAGCAAGCACTGCATTAGAGGATTGATTCTTATTCTTCTGACCCCTGGTCATGATTATCAATTGAGGTCCATCTAGAGTTGCAAAATTGTCACCTCCTGTCTCTGAATCTAATTCATACTCCAAGAATTTTTTTTCATATTTAACTACTTGTTCTTTATTGTCCACCATCTGCTTATATCTGATCATATCAACACATGCATCTCCATCATGATATGCCCTTAAGTGGAAAGCACACATATTTTTTCTATTTGGAGCAACTTCAATCGCTAACCTTTTGTTGAGTAGGTGGTATTTGCAAGGTCTTACCTCCATTTGGATGTTTGGAACCTTCTTGATAAGGTCGATGAAAAGAATGAGCAGGCTTATTGATCTATTTCTTCAATGAAATAACCTCATTAGACAACTTTTAGAGCATGGAATCTATATTATTTGAAGTGCTAGCTACATTACCCATGGTTCCAGATTGAAATTCTATTTTCTACTTACCAGAGGATATCATGTCATCTTCTATCTCCACAGCTAGTGTTTGGGTAGCTTGTAAATTTGCTACATTTGCTCTTCTAATTTGATATCCCAAATCAAGAGGCATAGAATTAATGTAGAAGTTCTTCTTATTGTCATCTATTGGTGCACTTACAATAGGTATTCTCTTGATGAGTTTATTAAACTTTGCATTAAAATCTCTCATAGAAACTGATGGTTCTTTCTTAATTTGTGCTGATTGTAGCAACAACACTTGTGAATCTTCTGTACTTTTATAACATTATTCAAACCTTTGCTTCATGTCAATCATACCTATGACAAACCCTACAAGTAAATCTTGGAACCAATCAGCAATATTTCTACAAGGGTATCTACAAACATCCTGATAGCCACATCTTCATGTTGAGGATTCAGCACACCATAGGCTTTATAAAAAGCACTTAGGTGTTGTTCTACAGAGCTTGTGTCATCACCATTGAATCTTTGGAAATTATTTCTTGATACTCTGGGAAAATCATTATTAGCTATAAGGGTGAGAGGGCCAATTGCATTTCCCCAAGGAACTGCCATAGTTTTTGGTACAATGATCTGGTTTGTTTGGAAAGTAATAGAAATAGGGAATGTTGCACCAATTAACAACAAAACATCAAAGGTAGGAGGAATAGAAGTCTTAGCAACAAGAGGAGAAGAAGATTGACTTCTCCTTGTTCTAGTAGGAATAACTGTGGATAAGTGAATTTCTTGAAGTTGTTTAGCTACAAATTCCCTTGCACGTGTTATTCCTCTTCTACAAATATTTTCTAGAATAGGAAAGTTGACCTTCTTGAGTTCCTCGTATATTGGGTCAATCTTTCTTCTTTCCTTAGCACTCCTAGTATACTTGGAATCTAGGATGTATCAAATGCTTAGAAAATGGTGTTTTGAGTTTACCTTAACCTTTGTGATCAAGGAAACTTTACCAATCTTCAACTTTGAATTAGCTTCTTATTTTCTAGCAAGTTGAGGTTGTAAAACTGGTATTAGTTTCTTATGAAAAAAACTTACTTCCACAAGACCTGTCCTACAACTCAAATATATGGAATTAGAGTGAAAACTAATTATGTAGGGGGAATTCTTCGAAGCTTTCATTTGAATTTGTCCCAGTAGAGTGCCAAAAATTGTCGATTAATAGTTTGTTCTCCTATTAGATTTTATAACCTGACTCTTCTTATTACCCAATGTTTTGGAGAGACAAAAGGATTTTACCAACAAATGGGTCAGTGTATGTGTTCTATCACTGCCCTTTAAATTACAAGGTACAACTCCCTTAATATTTGCAATGATAGGCGATGAATATATCTTTCTTATATTAGAAGTTTATAGCAGAATAAGCTCTTAACCTAATAGCAATAAAAGCTAACCAAATTTCTTGTAGGCACAAATAATTTAGGCAAAATAGATGAAGAATGTTAGAGTGGGGTTGTTGTTGCACCAGAAGAACAAACTATCAATGCCCGATACAACCACTCAACTTATAGTACACAGGAGGTGGTTAAGCCCTTGTCACAAATCTTGAGGGGAGCATTGACCAAATTTCCAACAATCTCCCCCTCAACATTACCTGAGGGTCTAAGGATTTGAACCTTGACCAAGCTCTAATACCACTTGTTAGAGTGGGTTTGTCGTTGCACCAAAAGACTGATCTATCAATGCCTAATACAACCACTCAACTTATAGTACACAAGAGGCTGTTAAGCCTTTGTCACGAATTTTGAGGGGAGCACTAACCAAATTTCCAATAGAAGACAACCTATAACACCCAATGGAATGACTATAGTAGGTTATCTTGAGATTTTTTGACTCTTACTCCCATTCTAAATGTAGATTAATTATCTAAATGCAAAAGAGGAAAGGAAGAAGAGATGCACATGAGGGCAAATGGAATTGCTTTCATTATTAGACCTGGATGGAATGGAATCCAACAAGTTACTAATAGATTCAACCACATTTATTCTTCAATTCCCAATAAAACTACTTCTAACATGCCATGAAATAAACAAGAGGAGAAGTAGAACTATGTAGTGCCTACCCCTAGATTGCATTTCTGTTATCATTGTTGAACTCTTTTAGGCTAATTTTATGTTTGATGATTAGTAGTATTGTTATAAGATTATCAGATATTGTTTTACATTCAGTTTATTATGTGATGAGATTACTTGATACTCTACATTTCGTGTATGCATGATGATTATTCAGTGATTTCAGTTATTGATAATGATTATCATATGTGTTTTCTTATGGATACTTACCCCATACTGCATTTGTATGGTGTGTGTGTTTGTTTTCTTTATGTATGGCGTTTCTGATGTGGTTAAGGAAGGGAGTCGTAGTCACCTGCTAGTCGGGATCTACATGATGCACCACTTCCTGCCATTGCTTGTTTAGCTTAGAATATTGTGTCTGTACATATGTGGATTTTATGCAGGTTGCAGGTACCGGGTATCGACTTCCCTGAATTGCCAAGATGAGCATACCCTATCGCATTATCTCAATGGTAAGAGAGGGGAGATAAATTCTTGAGTCCAAATCCCAAACCTTTAAGCCATTTGGCCTAATTGAAAATTAGGACAAGTATCTTAGTCAGTACCCTCCGAATGCATCGGATGACGTTAATTCATGATTATCACCCTTTTGTTTGATTTGGTATGTGTTTTGTTATGATGGGTTTTCGTATGTTGTTTTATGAGTCTTTGGCGTATTTTCTATTAATAAGTCTAATTAAAAGATTTAATTAATGATTTAATTTTATGGAAAATTATTATGATATATCAATATTTAATTATATTTAATTAATTGATAAATTAATTAAATAAAAAGAATTAAATTTGAAGATAAAAGTTAAAGTTTAACTTTAGAACATGATAATATTTATTTAATTTAATAATAATATATTTAGAGTTCATTTTTAAATAAATGCTAAATATTATTGTTATTTAAGTTAATAAATATTTTATCAATTAAGTTTCTAAAATAAATTAAAAGTGAAAAGATATTAAATTATTAAAAAATTCTACATTGCATGATGTGTGCATGAGTTTAAAATAAAGAAATTAATTAAAAAGATAAAGCATGTGAACTTAATAAAGATATTTAATTGCATAAAAGTGCGCATGGGATTAAAAGTAATAAATTAATTTAAAATAGAAGTCAAGTGAAAATTAAATAAAGTAATTTAATAATTCACTTAACATGCATGAAAAGATAAAAGAAAGATTAATAAAAGCTAATTTTAGAGTTAACTCTGGTGAGCAAGGAGCCCTCTCGGGTGAATGCACAATTAGTGCCCCGATTTGAGGAGACAACTCCTTATTATCACTTGAGGGTTCATTTTTGAAAAAGAGGGCAATTTGGAGACGAATTTGGACGTGAATTTTGGAAGTGAATCTTCTCACAATTCTCAGGTGGTTGCTGTTAGCATCAGGTTCAGGTAGGGTCGTGTGTTTTGATCTCTGATTGAATTATACAATTTGATATTCCTATCTACTTTATGATTGTAAGAACTTGTCTTCTCAAATTTCATTGTACGAATGTGTCAATTCTTCGCTCTGAATCTTTTGTTGTTCAATTTCATCTGTATATAGGGGTTTAAAGATCTTTTAGAAAACCTTGTTGAATATATTATCGGGAATTATATTTTATTTGAATAAGGTTGATTAAGAAGTGAAATAAATCTAAGAACCTCCTTCATAATCAAATGTTGAAAATCGGGTTTTGGGTTTGAATTTTTTTTAAAAAAAAAAAATTAAATTGTGAAATTAGAGTTGGCTCGAGAAGGATTTGAAAATAAAAAGAAAATCTTTAAATTAAAAATTTTGATTGGTTAAATATATTTTTCCTATTAGACTAAAGTTATAAATGTTATATATATATATATATATATATATATATTGGGGAGGTCTTGATTTATATACATATAAATTTATTATAAGAATAATAATAAAATTGTATTAAAAATATATACATAAAATTAATGTTAAAAGAAACTAGTAACATTGTAATAAGTTTTAATTTAAAAATGAAATAAAATTACAAATGGTGGGAAGGGGGTTTTACCACCCCCCCCAGCCTACCTTCATTGCCGGCGGACCTGCTAACACAGGGGACCGCACGACCTTTAATATAAAGCCTGCGACACTCTGTCAGGAGGCCGCACGGCTAACAAAAGGGTTTGCGGCTTTTAAAAGCGCCCCCTTGTTTTTTTTAATTAATATACTTGCATGATTCGCTTCGTCCAATGAATTTGATTTTTGTTTTTAAAAGATATATGTGTTAAATTTAAAATATTATTTATTAAATGAAATTTTATTAAATATTTTAATAATTGATTAAAAGATGTTTATTAAAAAAAAGTTTAATATTATTGTTAATTATTAATAATAATATTATTAATAAGATTTGAATAATTATTTATTAATATTTAAATAATATTTGTTAATAAAGTTTTATTGTTGTAAAGCATTTAAATATAGTTTATTTTTAATTAAATATAGCTTATTTTTAATTAAGATTTATTAACAATAAAAGTTATTAATGAGGTTGTAAATTTAATCATTGTTGTTAATAATTAAATAAATTATTAATGAATGAAATATGGTTAAATAAAATTATTAATTGACTTAATTAAATTTGATTTAATTAGGAATTATTAATAACAAGAGTTATTTAACAAAGTTGTAAACTCATTTATTGTTGTTAATTGAATCATTAATATTGATAAAAATTGTAATGATTCAATTAAAAATTAGTAAAGTGTTACTTTTATAACTTAGATAAATGAATGATTATCTTTGGATTTTTTTATAGGGTAATTGTACAATCATTTAAAAATAGAAATGGGTTAATTGCAAGGGTTAATTGCGAAAACTTATTATTTGAAATCATATATGAACTGGACATAGAAACCTTATTTTAAATCAACAATATTTTATCATTCAAACTCAACTATGAGACTATGATGTTTTCTATGTACTGTTTATGCTTTGGGTGTTTTGGGGTTGTTTTAGCATTGACCAGTCCTAGGTTGTTACCAAAGGCTCGGGAGTTATGTGATTGTGATATTATGATGATTTGTCCTCGATCTTTCTAAACCCAACCTTGGCGATGTGTTGATATGCTCTATGATGGATGTATTCACTGGTTGTTATTGCTTTCTAGTTTCCTTGTGTGAAGCTGAGGTGTATGTATTTGAGTTACCTGACTTAACCATTTTTGAGTCATTGATCAATTATATTTGATTTTCTTTCCAGTCGCTTTGAGAGGACTGAGATGTTTTGAGTGATTTGTTCTTGATGATGTCATGTTGTGACATGTTTCGACTTGACCATTTTGGAGTCTTCCATCAGTATTGTGATCTATTATTGGGATTTTTTCCAGTTGCTTGTTGGAGAACCATTGGATATTGTGATTTATCATTGATGCCATTAGATGCTGATAGAGATCTGTTGTGATCATTATGATTATTATTTGATGCTATTCAGTTGCTCATGGAGAACTGATGTGATTATTGTGGATAATATTTATGATGTTTTTCAGTTGCTTGTATAGGACTGTGGTGATTTTATTATGATTCTTGATTTGTGATTTCATGAGCCTAGGGTAGGTTATCTATGTGTAGTGTCGGGAAGTGGCTTGCAATGGGGGTTGGGGCCCTAAGAGGCTACCTGGAGAAACCCATTGTAAGTTGTTTTAATAAGTGAAAACATTTACACTAAATGGGGATTAAAATGAACCTAACAAGATAATTGTATGTACTCTCCCATGCCTTGAGTGCTAGTACAGACTAGGATGGGGTAGAGAGAATGCTTGGTTGCGGCCTTGCATTCAGTGGTATGTCTCATCAGTAAGAGAGGATACTAGTGGTCACAGGATCACAGGGGACCCAAGATTCCTAGGGGATTGCTCGGGTAACTTCCAACGTGATTTGTGTGATGACACTTGCTTGCTTATATAGAAGATTCCTATGTGTCTTTGTGTGCCTCTGGGTCTAGAGATCGATCTATGTGTTGGAACCTTTGAGTTAGTATACTTTTAGGATTTCCTGGACTTAGAGAGTATTTGTGTTATGTGTTTTGATATCCTGTTTAGGACTTGATACTATCTCCTCGGTGCGGTGGGAGTTGGCCATTTAGGTTCCAAACAGTCGGGTGGTAGTGCTTTTTACTCTTACCATTGAGATACATCTGTAGTCACCGTGGTTGGAGCTTCTTGGTATGTTGTTTATCATGTTTAGATGATGTTGTATACTTATGCTTTATTCTAGTATGTTAGATTTCTTTATGCATATGTTGTAGCATGTTTAGGTGTGACATCCCTATTATGATAGTACCAATGATCTCTTTGGTGGCTTGGGATGTTACGCATGGGGGATGGCTAGGGCCCACGATGGTCTAATGATGCTATTGATGGTTGGGAGGAACCACACACTTAGTTAGTTGTGCTTTATGATGTTATATCTTTATGATGGATAGATGTACTATGTATGTTATTAGTTTCATTTATTTTAGTGCACTTGTATCATGGATTTGAGGATGGTGATGTATTTCTATTTCTACATATGTATATTCTTTTAAGCCTTTCATACCCTGTGACATGTACAGTGGATGATTGAGCATTTCGGATTTAATTTGCCAAGAGGCATTCAGAACAAATGTATAATATGGACATTGGACTTTCTGATTATTCTTTCATGTGGATGTGGTAGTTGATAGACTTAGAATTAACTAAAATTAAATGTGACTCAACGTCTTGGGATTCTTAAGGAATGTAACCTGTTATGTATGCTTATAGTTGATTGTATGTTATTGCTTCCGCTACTATGTGATTGATGTGAATGATTTATCTTTTTTGTTTTAAAAAAAAATTTATGTTGGCAACCTTAGTAAAACTTTAGGTTAATTCTTTTGGATCCCTTGGCAGGGCATTACAAACCATATGTGAAAAAGTAAATGGAATTACTTATACTATAAATACCATGGTGGAATGGAATCCAGGAGGTGATCACAGAGTTACATGTAATCATCCTTCAACTCTCAATGCAAAACTAATCTATGGGCAAAAAAACATGAAAATAAAATTAGGTAAATGGAATTACAGAGACAATTCACCATCAAGTTTGCCAACATTTGTATTATCAAAAGAGATTACATTCATAGTTTTCTGTCATTCCTCTATTCTGGCAGAGCAATAGTCACATAATAAAAAGAAGAATAGTAATAAAACATAAAAATATATAATCTGTAGCATGGTATGGGCATGTGGCATCTTTCCATCAATGATCTTGACTTCATGGCACTTCTAAAACATATGATGATTATTTATCTTCATACTGCTTTAGGAACCCTACAAAAAATCTTCATTTCCTTCATATTCTATTGTTGGCACCATATTCATATAATTTCAATTCCAACGATCGCTACAAGTTTGAATTCTAACGATCAATCTCAAATTAATCATCAAGATTAAAACATAATCATGCTCTTTATTTTTCCCCATGGCTTCTTTTTATTCATTCGATATCTTCTTCCGATGGGACGATGTGATCAATTGATTTTCATTATTTCATTGAGTTAACTCATGATTTATCTTTAACCCCTTTGACCATGTGATTCTTCTATTTTTTCTTTGTCCCTGCCTTGACCTGTGATTAACTTAACCTACTTGCAACCCTACAATCATGTGATTTATACACTTTCGCTCTATCGTTGCCTTACCTTTGGGCTAGCTTTAATCACTCGTGACCATGCAACTCTTTGTTTTAAGGTTTAACTATTAATGCTTTTGTCGGGTCATGACTTAAAATATTTTGAATGCTTCTTAACGAATGACCTTGCGAAAACTATTTACCTTAACCAATATTGTCTCTCGCATTGTCGCAACCTTAACTTTAGATTACCTTTAACTGCCTATGACCTTGCGATCTTTGGTATTCGTGACTTTGCTAAGTTGACTTTGGGTTATCTTTACCCACTCATAACCATGCGACCATTCAAAATTTTTGATCTTGGGTTACTTTTCGCAGTTTCAACTATTAAAGTCTTTTAACTATTTTACTATAGGTGATGTTGCAATCACCTCACACTTAACTATCTAGATCACTTTTTGCAACTTCACAAGTCAAATTTGAGAGTCAGCTTAAACCTTTGTGATCATGCAACTAGAGTAGTTACTGCTTTGCAACATTAACTTCAGGTTCCCCTTAACTACCAGCAACCATGTGAATCTTTCATTTTTGTTGCTTCATGGACTTGACCCATGATTAACTTAACCTACCTGCAACCCTGCAATCATGAGATTTATACACTTTTTCTCTATTTTTGCCTTAAATTCAAGAAAGCTTTAATTGTATGTGACCTTGTGATTCTATTTAGGACTAATTGTTACTACACTTGCTAGGTCACAACTTAAAATATGAATACTTCTTGGCTAACGACCTTGCGCACACCCTTGATCTGATCTTTATCTGATGGCCAAGGATCTATCTTCAAAGGTAATTGACTTTCAACCAACCAATCACATTTTCTCTTCTATTGATTGACTTTTCTACTCATCAACATAGTTGCTTGATACAAATCAATTTCTCTACATTCTAAGCCTGATCATCTATGATGTCCTTAATGAAAATTGTAACACAACATGAATCTTTACCTCCAACATGATTAAGAATAGCAAATGATGGATTAGTAAAATATCCAAACTACCTTCTCATCAGAGGATTGCATAAACAAATCCTCCAAAACCTAGTCACCTAGCCTTTTGACTAGTGTATTACTAGCATGATTTCCCGCATTAGGTTAACTCAAAGGTATGATGAGAAGAGAGATCACCCTATGGGCACTCTAGATTAAAACTCAAGACATGGACATATTTAACTTGACTCAAAACTAAAGCAAAAATGAATGAATTGAAAATTGGGAAACATTCCTAACATTTGAGTCTTGAGTTAAATAAAATAATATTTTTAGATGAGGTTTGTTGTTGTTCCAACTCCCAAAGAGTGGGAATCATTAGCTTGTGTCAGAGAATAAAAGGATGTTACCCTTGATATAATTTTTTGAAGAGGCCTGCCAAAATGAAAAGGAAAGTTGTCATAGTCTCAAGCCTAGTGTGTGAAGAAATAAAGGTTGGAAAAGTCATATTTATAACAAAATTAGGTATTGTGTATTTTTTGAGAGATTGTGTGTGTTGAAATTATCATTGAAGATGTGTTTTTAACTTTGTAGGAAAAAAATGAATCTGGAAATAAATATAGTCTAAGCTTATTTGTTTTAGATCTGTACATGAATGAATTGTATGAGTGTCTAGTGTTATAAATTGGTTGCATCAGTTAGCATTGGTTGTTCCAATGGCAAAAAATCTAAATAGGAGGTGTATTGATATGCTAAGTTTTTTGTAATGGTTTTTTGGTTATGGGTGTCAAGTCTTCGTGTTGTTGTGGTCATGCAAAAGAAATTTGTAGAATTTATATTACTTGGGAAGTTCTTTAAAAAAGGGCCAAATTCTAAATAGTGTTTAATTACAAAGTCCAAGAATGTATTGTACCTGGTCTTTTGTAAGGAGTGCATTATTGGTAGTGTCTAACACCCTAAAAATATTTTTGTTTTATTGATGAACCATATATCTAAACAACATTCCTAAAGAGTTGGTGAGCACAGTGGTTGGGTACCCATGTGTCTTAGTAGATAATTTTTTTATCATATGGACTCAATATTTATTATGTAGGAGAAAATTTTAGAGTTGGTTTCCCCGTCAATGGAATAATATTTGTGTGAAGCCTAAAGAGTTTATGGTAAGCCAAAACTACTTGTTAAAGTGAAAAACCTAAAAGTCTATTGAAGGGTTTGTGGCAAACCAAAACCACTTGCTTGGGTGAAAAACCTAAAGAAAAATCAATTGTATTATTTGGGGGAAATCCCAAATGGTCATGGGTGAACCAGTCAAAAACCCAGAGCATAAGGCTAAGAGGACCAAAGTTTCCAAAGTGGTAGTAATAAGGAGAACCAAAATTTTATATTGTAAATGGGTGCCTAAGAAGTCTTAATGTTGGACCCATCTTGATTTATTTTTTGTTTAGTAATTTCTCCCACATAAAGAGTCTTTAGTGGTAGAAATTAAGGGAGGGTGTTAGAAATGAATACTCGTCCACGTCACCAAGTCAGTTATAAAAAAATTGCAGTTTGGTTATTCAAGTACTTGCTAGTCTGTCATGCTATCCAACTAACTATTGAATAAATAAAAATAGTACTATTACAAATGAAATGATGGACTACTTTCACTACAACTTGACTTTGCCCACGTAGAAGAGATAACAATCAATTTTAATCTAAAATCTAGAAACTTCTCCTCCAACATATGACCATTGAAATTCATCTACAAATAGAGGCACAATCACAATAGATGTATTGTAAGCATTGTAATTACAGAGATTTATCAACAAAATTAGCTTTAATTTCTTTGCTCTATTCTTGTTCTTATTTCTCTCTGTGATATAACAGTGTATTGTCCTATATTTAATTTTTCAACACATATTCCATGCTAAAGAGAATGTAGCAAGAAAAATTTGGGCCATTAAAATACTTGAGTGTGACAACCCCTATGCCCAACATTAGTGACAATGAGATCAAGTAAAACACCCATATTTTTTCCCTATCTTACTCAACTTCAAGGCATTAATTTCTCCTTTCCTAGAATTTACCTCGATTGAACTCTACACTTACTAATCATAGCTTCATTTTAAAAAAGGCTGAAAACGGACTCAAAATGACATGATCTGGTTAAATTCTTTATTAATTGAGTCAAAATTGGACAAGAAATGGCAAATTTTACAACTATTTCGAAGGCATGTTAAAGAAAATAGGAAGCATATTTTTCTTCAAGAAATCAACACCATCTTGGAAAAGCTTTCCTCTTTAGATCATCATTAACCAGTCTTAAGTCAATTTTCATCAAAAGTCTCTTGTTTCATTATTTTAAATGCTATAAAATGTGTAAAAGGAAAAAAAAAACTCTATCATGGTTAAATAAATTTTAAGATTTCTCAATGAAGGAAGTGAATTATAATTAGATTTTAACATTGTCTTGTTAGAAGGGAGCATTACCTCATATGTAATCTTGATTGCTTCATTCCATCATCAATGATCATCAAATGGTTTGGCTTTCAAAAATATTAACAAACCATACACATCCTTGAGGTTTTTTTGTATAGGTATTTCAGTAACATACTAAGGGTGTTGAGAAGTCAAATGCATTGTCATTGAGTTGTTGTCATTATATTAGACTCAACTATTTGTGCTTCATCCTAAAACAATCACCATCAACAAATCTTTGTTAGTGATATTGGCCCAACTAGGTACCTAGTGAGAAATTCCATAAACATGTGAGGTTCCATTGTCAAATATTATTTAGGGGGCAAAAAAGGATGTTGCATCAAAAAGAAAGATATCTATCATTTGACATGTTTTGACAACATGAGGCTTATATTTTGAGAGACACCCAATTCCTTTCATTAACGATGATTGTCATATTGATATGAAAGAATTTTTTGTAGATTAAAAAATATATATCAGTAATCATGGATCTAACACTGAGAGGAACATGATGAAGAGGGGAGCTTCATACTTGAGGACTCATTTAGATTTTACCTACCAAGTTAACTTATTTAGAGTATGATTATTTCTTCTTGATTCCAACACAATGATAAAAACCACCTAACTTCCTAGAAACTAAAAATAACAAAGTAACCAAATTTTTTACTTCTTAAGTGATTTTCAAAAATTTAGAGCTGAAATTTCATTTGTATTTTACAAAGAAAATATATTGTATTTATAGAAATATTTTTTGACAAGAACAACTACAAAAGCCTATCCAAAAAGATATGAGTTAGATAATAAAACACTCATAATGAATAACCAAGAGGCAGCATGATAAAAAAAATACATGGTAGATTATTATATGTTGTATTGTATTCCCAATAACTAAAGACAAATTAACTTGAAAATATTTTAAATGTTGTCCAAAACAAAAGATTATATCATAATAAAATTTGATAAAAATTTAAAAAAACCTAGGGCACTCAACTGATATTTCAAGAATTGTAGGAAATTCTTTTTCCAGTGGGCTAGTAATCAGGTGAATAATTATCTTGATTCCTCATTCATCCATGTTGCGTGTCCCCTTGGCTACCTTGCAACATGCTCACTTGGTCAGAGCATGTTGAAAACTCATTCAAAGATGAGCATATATGATTGGAGCTCCTTTTTTCATATGGAGAAAAATAATTTTTGTGTTGACTCTATCGATATTCATTAGATGTTATACATCATCTAATCGATTCTATAAAGTAAGATAGTATCTTCTTTAAATAGATGAAATTTCTTCTTTCCTATGCAAGCAACTAATAATGCTCCTCTAATTATTTTTCCTTTCTTCCAAATTTTGGACAATAGGCTTGCAATTTTCTAAATTGAGTGCATGTTTCTTGTTTTGGGATCACTGGCACCCCACTACCCATTAAAATTAGTTGTTCTATAATAGGAGGATAGATAAGAAGGTTATTGATTAAAACTTTTGGTAAATGCCTATTTGCAATTAGGGTAAGAACAATTAGCAGGGAAGTGAAATTTATAGGTTTAAATTTAGAGGAAATATATATGGAATGAAGATGAAAATAGGTAGTAATAGGATTTATTCTAAGGGTTGAGATACTTAAACTAGTGCAATAAGAAGTGAAGATGTGGGATTAATGCTCTAGTTTCATAATCAATTCACAACAGTTTAAAACCTTGAAACACTAAATTATTAGAGATCTTAGTTAATAGGAAAATGGAGTGGAAATAAAGTGAATCCTAAGAGCACTCTTATCATTATTTCAAGAATAAATCATAATTGACAAACTCAGACTTACAGAGTACTATGTATGCCAAAAAAATTGACTCAACAAATACTTGATAAAAACTCAATAATTTATTAAGAACTAAGAACACAATTCTCTTAAAGAAGCATACTTACAATAAAAAAGGTTACAAAATGTATTAAATTAAAAATTAATATCTTTAAAGGAAAAATGTAGAAGTTGATGAAAGATCAACCCCATAGCTCCCAAGAATCACCTGCGTGCAAACACTTGTCATAGAAAGAGAGAAGTAAAAGCTATGGAGGCTAGAATTCCTAGATCCACATATGTGACATTCTTGATGTGCAAAAAATAAATTGCAATTATATTGAATGAAATATTACAAATAGATGTGTGGCAGCGAGGGGAAACCCCAAGTGTATCAGGGTGTAGATGTGTGGCAAGACACCATAAGGGTAACATACTTGTGTTTACAACTAAACACTTGCAAGATGGTACAATTAACACTATAGAATGTTTTGCTACTAGGGAAGCTTTGGGATTAGGAGCAAAAATTGGATGTAAATGTATACATTTGGAAGGAGACTCAAAAATCATTATAAATGGCATTAAGAGAGGAAAGATGGAGGCATGGCATCGAGATCAAAGTATACGACAAATCGAGGAATTTCTTCTGGACTTTGATGATTTTAAAGTTTCACATTGCTTCTGGGAAGCGAATAGAGTGGCGGATTGGTTAGTCAATTTAGGTGCCAATTTAGCATTGTTCCCTCAATATGAATTTTTTGAGGACTTCTATCACCTTCGTGATTAAATAAAGAGAGAAAATTTCTTTGGCCATTAGATTTAATAATTCACTCATGTTACTCTAATTTGGAGTCTGAAAGGAATGGCATCATGATTTCAACTTACGATGACATTAATCATCTCATAGTATGCAGAGATCTCCATGTTACCAATGTATCCCTTGTGCGTGTCAAAGGAGTGCTTGGGTTGCTTTGGTACTTCATTCCAGAGAGTTTTGAGGTAGTTATATTTGGGCTGAAGGTAGGGAAAGTTCATTTGTTTTTTCTCTGAGTTAGAAATGGAAGTGAATTTTTCTCTCAACTTGGATTCTCATATATAGACCTATGAGGGTCAGATATCCATGCGGTGCCTAAAACATATCTTTATTCTTAATGACTTGAGTTTTCTAAAAGTTGTTCAACAATTATTAGGGCTAGAGTTTCTGGAGCCTTTCTCAAAGAGGAGGTCAAAATTGTAGCATCGCTATTTGTGGCACTTGTGTTGTTGGTGGGGGGATCGAAAGAAGAGGTTCATCGAGTCATGGCTACAAGTGTGGATAGGAAATGGCTTCTAGGACTAGATGACATTATTGAGCGACCTATTCTAGGTGTTGAAATTGAGATGGGGACTGAACCTTGGCAATTGATTAGCGGAGGGGACTCTTCCATTCAACCACTAGTGGTGTGGACTTCTTCAAATCCGCAAGGCACTCATATCCCCAAAGTAGAACAGGGTTGGAAAATGATAATGAAATACCTGACTGAGCACATTTGGGTGATGAAGGAGGAGGAGTGAGGCTTTATGAAGGTGATGTTGAGGAAGAGCACCATAGCCCCGAGACAATAAATTGCCATTAGATTGTGAAGAAATCTCATCTACACGAGGGTGCATCCACAATAGAGGGAACATGGGTCAATGCCTCTCTACTTACTAATGAGGGGAAAGATAGTGGAAAGTGTTGCAAGATAAGTCAAGAGTTCTTAGTAAAGTATGATTGCTCAACCCCAACCTTTACTCATGAGGAAGTGGCGAATTGGTTCAAGAAGTAGTTGACAACGAGGGTGGTGGCTCTTTTTGTTTTAGAGATTAGTTTAATGTATGGGTGGGTGGTGTGTTCTATCAAATTTTTTATACTCTATTTTTTGTTTATCTAATGGTATCTGTAAGGATAGGGTAAGGGTAGTTTAAACTGAAAGGCTCTCAGCCATATTGCCATAATGTACTCTCTTTATCAATATCAATACAAAACAAATATTACCTATAAAAAGAAAATGATTTAATAATTAAATCAATATGATTTAATTAATAAGAAAAATAATTATTACTCTAACAATTCCCCCCCCCCCCCCCCCCCCCCCCGCAAAGATAAATTTAAGGAGTAGCTAAAAACCTAGAAACTACTACTCAAAGTAAATTTGGGTCTCAAAAACAAGGTCTAATGAGGTACCCAAAAACAACCAAATCTTTGAAAAGAGGAGTAATAGATAAAACCACATGGGAAAAACCCGACTCCAAAAAGAGATGGAAATCATGTTGAAAAGAATTAGTGAAGGACTGAAGAAGCCTCCAAACTAGGGGATGTCCCAAAAGATAGTAACAAAATATGATTATGAAGAACACCACTAAAGCATGTAGAAACTGCAAAGCTTTGTTAAAAGTAACTGTTGATTTGAAGAACCTCCACTAAAATAGAACTTGACTAGGTAGAGAAGACTATATATTTGCATTGAATCAGGAAGCACACAAAGGAAAATAGCTAAACTCGAAGATATAGATGGCATGAAACACCAAAGTCTAAAGATTTGATCAATCAAACATGGAAGGCTACAACCAAAGTAGGAATGAAAAAAAGTGTCTGCATGGTAAATGATCCATCTCACCAAAATGCATAGGTAGCCAACCACTGCATTCGCCTAGTACATAGGAACAAATTCTAAATACATATCTCACTCCATCAAACCAAGGAAGCATGAGAAACAACAGAAGAACCTCCACCCCCCAATGTAAACAAGGGTGAGGTGATATGAAACTGGAAAAGTGGGTCAATAGAATTACATGTCAATGAACCACAATCAAGATGTACAAAAGAATACATATGTGTGTACTAAGGTGATCAATCTTAGACATTTCATGAGACTAATGTCATAGAAGGGAAACTCACTAGACAAAGGAAGATGTCAAACAAAGGCAAAACATCAACCCCCCATGGCACTTTAATCAGAGCAATGCATGTACAATAAGGCACAAGATATGGTGAATCCCAAGAATACGATAATCGGTACGAGTGTCCTCAAATGACATTGCTCGAATTAGAAGGAAAAATAAGGCAAAATAACTAAAATGAAAATACACATGGAATATGGCACTTTATTTCAGTGTGTTTACAAAAATACTACAAAAGGATGTCAACAAAGATTAAAAGAGACATAAGACTGATACAAGAGATAATACAACCCATGAAAATCATCTGAAGCAACAAAATAGATCTTCAAACCTTAAACAACCAGATAACCACCAGAATGCAAAAAAGCAAAAAACTGAATGGGTTGCGCCCGGAGCAAAATCTAGAAAATAGAATGTCTCAAGATATGTCTCATAGAGTGCAAAATAGAACCTTTTAATTTGACTACATAAACTAGCAACCAAATAAACTACACCATCATGACGGGCTTAGAATCCTCCTTCCATATCTCATTTTTGAAAAATGGAGTCTAGATGACCAAGTTACGGCCAAAAAACCACAGGTGGGTCAAAAAAGAGTTGGAAGGGCAAACAAATACCACCTCAAGACTAGTGCCAAAATGCATTCGGAACTGTGGACACTAGTACTAGAAATTACCTCAGGAAGTATAGTAGTTCATACCATAAATTATCTTAGGAAGCATATAGGTTCTGTACTAAAATTACCTCGAGAAGTGTACTGGCCAATACCAAAATTCCCTCGAGAAGTGTGCCAATTTTGTACTAAAAAGCCTCAGTTCACGTGCCAAAAAATCTTGACTTTCAAGCCAATAAATCTTGATTTCCATACTAAAAAATATTAAAATCACCACCTCAAGAATTGTGCCCAATCTAGGAGTAATATTTTTTTTGCCTCAGATTCCAATTGTGCCCAAATTAGACAAATTTTATATGAAAATAAGGTTTTTGGGTGCTCTAAGCTCAATGGTGAGGTCTGTTTGGGCTCAAAGTGCACCAAAAAAGGTGACCCCTATATCGAATACAAAAAAAACTCTTAAAAAATGAAACCCTCTAAAAGAAAAAACACAAATATGGAAGCCAAGCCAAACCTCTCATAAATAGAATAGGGTCATGAAGATCTAGAGCTTTGATACCATGTTGAAGTTGATGAAAGATCAACCCCATAACTCTCAAGAATCACCTACATTGTCATGTCCCTTAATTATATAGGTGAATTATTTTAAATAAATAAATATATTAAATTATTAGAGTAAATGACTCTATATAATCATATTATAATTTCATGATGAATAAAAATACTTATGAAAATATAAATTTAATAATAAAATAATATAAATAATAAATAAATATAATATAATAATGAACTATTAACAATGTTAAATTTTTCATTGCATAATATATTATAAATATGAGAATTAAATATTATTATATAAAGTAATGTATTATGCAATATTATTAGTATAAATATTAATAATATATTAAAGAGAAATATAATTTATATTACTAATATAAATTATTATGTTAGTAATATAATATATATAATTAATATAATAAAATTATTAATATAATATATTATTTATTTATGAAAATTTATGACTTTTAAAATATAGAGTATATATATAGAATAAAATAACGTTGAGAAACATCATTCAAATTTTGGAAAAAAATGGGAATGGATTAGGGAAAAGGTGGAATATATTCAGAGAATGGATATACGGATAAATCAGAGGAAAATATTTGAAGAATCGAGATTTATAATCAAATGTCCTAATTGAGGACATTACAGTGGTATCAGAGCAGATTTTCCTGCCATCTTGTAAGGAATATATCTGCATAAAAAGAAGAATATTAATTTATGTACATGATTAAGCATCCAAGTATCCAAGAAGATTATGGAAAGACATAGATAAGACTCAGAAATAACCTTAACAAACGGAGACAAAAGAACGATACAATATAATAAGGGTAATGTTTTCCACAGTCATAAATACTGCTAACATGAGCATCTTTGGCTTGTCCTCACCTTTGTACAATTACATAAGGGAACAAAAAATTTCCCAACATCCTACCATTTGCACCATTAAAGTCTTTCAAAATAATCTATGGAAAATCAAGTGTAAACATATGGGAACACTAACTTATGAGAGGATCAACAAAAGCTTGGAAATAAGAAAATATTTAAAGAGTATAAAGTCATTCCCGAATCCCATATAAAGGAAAGGGAAAAATTAATGGACAAAGGAGATTGAAGTAAATGAGATTGATCAGCAAAACAAGAAGGGATAGGCGATCATTCAATATTCCAGAAAACAACAGCACAATAGTTTCCTTGAGAAGGATGATCAAATGAAGGAACCATCACAATCAACAAACTTAATACTAAAACATAATGGACAGTATGTTACTGGTGATAAGTTTCCCTGCAATATCATGTTAATCGAATATTAAAATAGATGTAATATTCAAATATTAAATAATATTAGATGTGCCAGATACAAAAATTGGCATTAATAATAATAATGATAAAGGTTCATTACCATGCATGCATCATTCTCTCCTAAAGAGGAAGAACCAACCATTTGGAGGCCAAACTCATACCAAGTTTAAAGTATCAATGAGGAACACGATAATCCTATAGATTGACACTAATAAAACTTCATTAAGCTGTGATCATCATCTTTCAGAAAAGACACAAACTAAGACTAAATAACAACTATATATCATATATTGGTCACACAATTTTAGTCGTGAGAAGCCGTGGATAGATATATTTAAAACACTAGAATATAACAATAGATAATTGCATAGAGATAAGGATGAAAAGTGGTGTATAAATAGAAAAAAGAAATGGAGCACATTAGAAATGTATCTATAGAAATAACAAGCGAAGGAAGAGAAAGGATGATCAAGTAAAGAAGAAGAAAGGACAAGCAACGAAGGAAGAAGGAAGGATGAGCAGTGAAGGAGAAGGGACGGGGATCGAAGTCAACACACTCTGCTAAAGTGGTAATAGGCTTATATATGTCTAGTTACTTGCTTTGTTGAAATCTAAGACAAGAATATGGAAGAAAAAGATAGAGAAGACGAGAATAGAGGAAAGGAGTTGCCGCTTTTTGTTAATCATACTATACAAGACAATGAATACAAAGATATTGAGTAATATACCAAGGAAAATAATAATCTACCTTAGCTCTTCTATTATAAGGATGATAAATTACTTATGAGGAGGTTCATTAGTAGGGTCATCGAAAAATCAAATGATCTCTATGCACAAAGATCTCCATTAGGAATGCTTGATAAATGGACAAATCAGAAAAAATAAAGGCATTAGATTTTATATGAAGATATTGAAATGACAAAAAATTAAAAAGTAAATATATATATTATTTTGGAATGAAGTACAAGCTTCCAAAACTACATCGGTGATTGGGTAGAATAAAGGGTAAAATAAATAACAAATAAGGGAACTCCAAATTTACAGTGGTATCACAGTGATCACATCTTGTAGCAGACTCCATTCACATAAAGGATAAGACAATGTGGAGAAAGATAGGATCCGCACAATCCTATGTCACCCCCGTATCACATCATCCACACAGGAAATAAGGTGAAGGTAAAAGATGGTTTTTAAATAAATTTTAATATTGATTATGATATTAAGGGCACGGATATGTTTTAATGTTAAAGAAGTAATTTAAAGAAAAAATAAATATATTTTAATATTAATTATATGTTGTTAAATGAATGAATAAGTCTTAATATTAAAGAAGTAATTTAATTATATAAGAAACAATTATGTATAGTGTTAACTATGCTATCAAAGGTGCACTTAAGTATATCAAGAGATTAAAGTTATTAGATGAACATGTTTTCCGAAATTAAATAAACATCTAATCAATATAATTGATAATGAAATGATCATGACTTGAAACAATCCCAAGAATTACATTTAGTAAGAGCTAGCTGGATAAGAGGGTAGAGCTGAGTCCTAAGGCAAGAGGAGGGAAAAATACCCTCTCTTGGGTTTAGGTTTATTGAGATATGGGACCCCACCACAATGTTTGAGGACTAAGGTATGGTATAGCATCTAGGCATGGTGAGAGATGGAAAACTCACATTTGAAAGGTGAGGTTCAGGGTCTTGTCAAGCCTTTAATGTGGTGTCCTTGTCCAATCTTCGGATGACCTAGCCTATACGTACAATGTAATAGTCTAGGAAGGGAAAATATACATATATAATGAATCAAGCATGGTGAGAGATGGAAGACTCACATTTGAAAAGTAGAGAGCAAGGTCTTGTCAAGCCTTTAATGTGGTGTCCTAGTCCAATTTCTAGATGACCTAGCCTATACGTACAATGTAATAGACTAGGAGGACCAAGGTCTTGTCAAGCCTTTAATGTGATTTCCTTGTCCAAACCCAAGGTGATCTAGCCTATACATACAATATAATCGACATGAAAAGAATGAAGAATGACTTTTGATTATATATGCAATAATTGATTCTTTACAAGTAGGAACATTATAGTAGAGCTAATTTTCCTAATTAAACTATTAGCTTCTTTTGGAAATATATTTATATGTACTAACTTGAATTCCTTGGTATAGGTACATGAATGTGTATTAATAACTTTGTGGTTGCAAGTTCATAATCAAGTAAATTGCATAACATGTGTATTATGTGTCTTCATCGTGTCTTCATGCATTAATGTGTCTTCTTTGTGTATGCTTCGTGTCTGCAAGTACTTATATATTTACTATTATCCTTTTGACCTATCAGTTCAAAAAGAAAGGTCGTGCTGCTGAAATGATTTATTCCTAAACACTTGATATTTCATTTCCATAATCCATAAATATTTATTCCTAAACACAAGCCATGAAACTAACCAGTAAGGAAAAATAAATCAGAACCAGATTTTTACATATAAATGCTAATACAGAATGAAATAATGTAAAAGCAAAAGGGTTCATAGGTGCTAGCCATTGCCTGGAATGACTGGCTTATTTCTGGTTGCTCACACGCTTGCTTCTTTTGTCCCATCTTTCCATGCTCCTATTCTAGATCTAGCAAATGCAAAAAATGAGTTAGATCATCTAAGCAATGACCAACAAGCTCACCCTTTGCCCCGCACATGCATTTGCATCTAAAAATCCCAAAAAAATCCTGATCTATTTTTTTTCGAACATGTTTGTTTCCTGTGCAACATCCAAACTCTTAACAAGTATGCAGATATAACCATAGGCTCCCACAAGGGTTATTGAGCCTGGCGTGCTTATAAAAGATTGGAGCATCAAAGCTTATTGAAAGTACAATACAGATATCAAAAGGGCATATTTATATCAATCTGAAACCTTACAGTTAGCTGCAATATTTCATAATCAACTTGGAAATGAAATATACTCATGGTAACAAATAGGAAACCAGACATCTAAAGATCAAGTGCAACCAATGAAGTGAAAAGAAGAGAAAGCCTATTCAAGTGATAAGTTTGCATCAAGAAGACTACTTAGATCATCTAAATAATCTCAACGTGCTGCTAGCCTCAATAAAATTGCTAATATTGCATTATGAATAGGTGAAAACAGTATACTTATGGACATCCGAGCAAAATATAAAGCAATAAAAGCAAGCAACTCCTTGAGCAAAGTATTCAACAAATATACTAGGAAGCATCCAGAGCAGACTGATAAGATGAACAAAAAAAATATGAATAAAGTTGCAAGAATAGATCCTCCTACTCCAAAATCAACTTGAAAAAATTAGAAGAGATTGATGGACAAAACAATATGTTTAATAACCATTGCACAGAAAATGTGGGGAGTGCTAAAGCAGGAGCGCATGAAGGTCCAAGAAGTCCAGGAAACCTGGAAAAAGATAAATTATTCTGGAAATGCAAATCTCATTATTAAAGGATCTAGAAGAAATCATGTAGCAATAATTGCCAGTACTATTGGAGCTTTTTCACTTCTTTTGACAGTAGCAATTACTATTTTCTATGTATGCTTTTGGAAGTGCTCAACTAAAGAAGCTACAGGAAAATGTGATACAATGGAAAGTCAAATAGTCACCCACATATCTCCCTATCAATAGAGAGTGAAGATGTGATGAAGGATGTTCAATAGAAATGACTCCCTCTTTTACATTAGCTGAGTTAGAAGTTGCAACTGAGGGGTTTTAAAGGAAGATTGGCTCTGGGGTCTTTGGACCTATCTACTATGAAACCACAAAGGATGGCAAGAAATTGCAGTAAAGGTTCTGTCAAAGTGATTCCTAGCAAGGTAAAAGAGAGTTTCTGAATGAACAACGATTTTAGATTCCACGCTTCAATCTATGGGTCAAATTATAATCACCAGAGGGACGTCTACAAGCTCTAAAGTAATCAGATTTAGAAACATGAATTAACAAAAGATAAAGCCTGTTCACGCTCCAGCAAATTAAATGGTATGAAAGTTACAGATCTGCATCAAGAATATGTGGAAAATATTCTTTTTAATTCTTTTCCTTGTATTAACAACAAATTGAGAACATAAATATTCAAGGAAAATGTGTCTACAACCTCATTTACAAGCTCAAGTGATACGGATATGAAAAACAATAAGCAAATCATTTGAAAGACTATCTGAAATGTCAAAGGAACCTTCAAAATAATCAGAGGTAGCTGTTTCAAGTAATGCAAATAGTGACACAAGCACAAATCAAATTTGTAATCCTCTATTTGTTCATGCTTTAGCTATTCCCGAAGAAAATCTAGAAAGAGGGGATAATCAAGTTGTTGTTGTGGCAAGAGGAGATGGGGCCATTGAAATTATTGACCTTGAATATGAAACACATATGGGGGTTTCAAAAAATAAAACTTGCTACATGCTAACAAATTTTCTCAGGCTAAATTGGCTAAAAATTTAAATGCTAAAGCAATCTTTACAGTTGAAGGGATAGAAAAACAAATGAGGAAAAAATGACATGTTGGTCTGGGAGGTCACACAGTTGCTGCTTCTTTTGTGGCATTCTCAAAGTTTGGTGAGGCTGGGAAGTTCCTTATTTCTAGAAGCAATGATGCATCTATCAAGATATGGAATTGGACTAGAAATATACAAACCATTGAAACATGCAACAGAGATGAGGGAAAAACCCGCATAGATATGGGTGAAATAGTAAAATGCAAGAACACGTCTATAGGCTCCAAAGCCATGGCCATTTTAAAAAAAACCTAGAAAAATATCAATTCTTTTTGTATTTGAGAAAAATCTTACCAGCTGGAAAGGTTATAGCAGCCAATAACAAATTTCAAACACTAATGACATTTCCAGAGTGCATGAATTTGCTGAAGAATGATAACAGTTAAAACCCATCCAAATTCCAGCAAATATCAAGTGCAGAAAATGTTGTTCTTGTTCCATATTCATATCTATAATAGCAATAATAAATCATGCAAGGCAAAAAACTATCAAGACAAAATGAAGACGCTGAACCTTAACTCCATCTCATGGAAATTCGTTGCATTTTTCTCCTCAAACCCTAGCCAAGTAAGCTCCTCCAGCTTTCATGAGAGACCAATTGAGTTGAGTTTTAACACTCAACGTTGATAAAATGTGCCCCCAAGTTGAATTTCATAAATTTTGAAATCTAAAAACCTAAGATGGGATTTTTATCTTTTTTAGCTAAGTTTTGTTTGTAACTTTTGCCGTGTGAGGGGGTTCCTTAGTCCTAGGAAGTTACCATGTCTTTTAATCATGTCTTTTAATGTATTATTATACTTTGTAAAAAGAAAATTATTTAATGGTATTTATAAACCATTTAAATATGTTTGTCATTTTTAAAATGCATTAAAAGATAACAGGACATGTGTGTTTTGGTTTTATTGGGATGTTGTGAGTTATGAGTTAGTTTGAAGACATATGCAAGGAATATAGGAGACTCCAGGTCAAATTTGACCTGGACTTGTCAGTTAAAAAGTTTTCATGGCCAGTTGGAGCGTTTTGTGGTCAGTTTAGAGTGAGTCATAAGGGTGTTTATGACTTAGTGGATATTTTTTAGGGGTGAAACTTTATTGTGGAAGTTTCTAAGCCCTCTTTTCTAGGCTTTTTTCTGGCATCCAAACCCAAGGATTGTTGGAGTTGTTTTAAGTGTGTTTTGAACTCATTTTTTATTTCAGTTCTGGTTAGCGATGAAAATATTTTTCCTCACTCTTTTGGCATCATTCTCTCTGTAACTCGTTTTCATTGAAAATTGATATATTTAATAGGTATTATTCCATTTGCAGAGTTCTTTGTCCTACTTATTATTGCATTCAGTATGTCATGTGATTGATGAAACATGAAATAAAAATGTTTTTCTTATAAAGCATTTTGTTTTTTTTTTTTTGTAGTTTCTATCTCACTTAGCTTCATCTTTCTGCAAGTGACTTTTAGTGCAGGTTATTAACCGTGTTGTAGAGGTGCTTCGAATGCTAACTTGTGAAAACCATCCTTCTTTGATAGTGTTTGCATCATTCATACCTGTTAATAAAATATTTATGCAAAAAAGGTCCATAATAGGTTGTGGCATTTCCTTCTTTGCATTTGAGACTGAGTATTTTACAAAGTTGTTCACCTTTATTTAAGGTTTTGTTTTAGTTTTCAAGTTCATCTTTCTTTTTAAGCTATCCTTTTCTCTTCTTTTTCTATAAAAATAATAGTTTTGCAGTGTGAGAAAGCTAGGAGCCAACCTTATCTAGAGATTCACTTCTTATATAGTTCACCTACAGCTTAGAAGTGTTTCCATTGTTCTCTTGAAATTTTTAAGTTATTCAAATTTAATGAGGGTGTAATTTCAAGAGATAATAGTTTTTGGCATGCCCAGTGGGACGTTTAGAAGACTACTTATTTTTACTAGTTTTACTGTGCAAACTTGCACTTTAAGTTTTTTTTCAGCACAATTGGTGACTCTATTGGAAAAAATTTAGAAGAATCAGTGTTGTTAGGCTTTTATGAAACAACACACAAGAAGGTCAGGAAACTTTCAGTACACAGAGTTGTCTCCTTGCAGAAGAGGAAAAAAGGTCCAAGAAACCCTTGTTTACACAAGGAGAGCATGGTCAACACCTCCTGTTGAAAGAGTTAGTGATGTCATAAGTAGTTCAGCTCCTCAGGTCTAGATACCAAGAAGTAGAACTTTACCAACTCAAATTACTAGAGCTTTTGCCACTTTTAATCAGGGTAGCTTTAAACTTGAATCAACATGATGATATACCGGTGGTAGCCCTCAAAAGCCTGCCTTATTTCTCAAGAGAGGACCAAGTTACCTCCACTGAGCACATTCAAGATGTTGCAAATCTATGTGCCTTACACCATATTATTGAAGATATTGTTGTTGTGAGGCTATTAGCTGCATCTTTCAAAGGAAAGGCTTTGGAATGGTATAGAAGATTAGCTGCAAGATCAATAGCAGATTAGGATCAACTTGGTGGAGCACTATGCGACTTTTTTAAAGATAATTCTGATCATCTATTGTTGGTTCAATAGCTGGCCACCATTCAAAGAGCACCATATGAGCAAGTCTCTAATTTTAATTTTAGATTTCAAACAACTTGGGAAAGAATTCCTGTGACAGTGAGACCTACTGCTGAACATGCGCTTTTATATTATTTACAAGTTTCTAATAGCAGTATTGCTATTACGATCCAAACATGGGGTGACAATACCTTACCTACAACTTATCAGCTAGCTATTAGAGTAGAGAATAATTTGATACAAGCTGGTCAGATAGCTCCAAGGCCACTAATGCCTATTTTCCCTACGGTGCCAGTTATACAGCCTATAGTACCACTACAAGAGGTCCCATTAACAATCATACCGCCATCACTAGCGCTACCAACTCCAAATTCATAGCTAACAATAGTTGCAAGTGGCATGTCAGCTCAACGGAATGATTTACATGAAATCAAAGGTATTTTACAGACATTCGATAATGAGTTGACAAATATTAAAAAGCAACAATTTCAAAGTTCAAGGCCTTACCAGCCAAATAATAATTTCCAACCGCAGAACCAAGGCAGGTATCAAGGGTACAAGCAGAATTATCAAGGAGAATACCAAGGAAATAGGCAGAATGTTAATTCAAGGCCATTTCAACCATATAATTCTGCCGCAGCTAGTACTTCAAAGGATATAGTACTTGCTCAAAATAATCTTGCTTTTGATTATGAGTGGTGTTTTCCATGCAATCAACCACATAATCAAAGTACATGTGCAAACGGTATGATCAACCAAGCATTGATGGTACAGAATGTGCTAATGGCCCAGCAAGAGGTACCTCATGATGACAATGTTCCACATCAGAATCAACCTCCAAATGATACTGGACTTTTAAATTGGCAAGGAGAGGAGTTCTATGGTGTAAATATGGATGATCCTCCAACTACTGTTTACACTAGAACTAAAAAGAGAGCTTTGGAGCTCAATAATGCAGCTGGTAAAGTAGTTGATGCATCACAAACACCAGTTAAAACAAATAATAAAGGTGAAGCAATTGCACAATCATCCACTCCACAAATACATGTGCTACAAAGAAATCCACCCATTGCATCAAAAGGACAACCTCATGCACAAGTTGACCGTGATATGGAACAACTTCACTAAAAGATAAAACCTACTATACCATTCAATATTGTGGATATTATGAAGGAATTAAATGTGAATATGTTAGTATAGGACACGTTGGCAATTCTAGGACAAAAGGACATGTCATGAGTTGCTTTAGAGGAGCTAAAGGGCGAAATTTGATCTATAACAGTAGTAAGACACAACGTACTTACAAATCATCCTCAAGACAATGACAATGTATCAATCAATGAGGTAGTGAAAGACCCTAAACCCCCTCCTTTCTATTTAATAGTGATTGTGGGTAATAAACTAGTCCACAATTGCATGGTAGATAGTGGTGCCAACAGTTTTGTTATGCCCAAAGAAATAGCTGATAAGTTAGGACTCAAATATCAACCTTTAGAGAAAGGTGTTGTAAGGTTAGATGGAACAATAGTAAATACCCTAGGAATCATCAAGGGGTTAGATCTTACACTTCATGCTTGTCCTAATTTTGTTGTTCCCCAAGATATTTGTGTAATTGACTTACCCCCATACTTTGCCATGTGTCTTTCAAGAGATTTCACAACCATAATAGGTGGTTATCTGTCTGTCAATTGGTCTCATATGTTGTTTAGGACCTGATATGGGACAAGAGTTACCATTAAATTAGAAAGGTTGGCCAAAGAATGTATAGAACCGTATTTTCCTAGCACTATAAATGTAATTTCAGATGCAATAATAGTGAATCATGTTGTCATGAGCAATTTAGATACTGTTATTCATGATAGTTGTGAAAATGGTACTATTCCTAATGTTTTATTATGAGAATGCGCAGAAGGAAATATTGTTGATAGTCCTTTTGATAAAGTTGTGGAAACGAGCATGGGGAATTATGTCATTTATGAGTTGGATGCAGTGATTCCTAATTTGGAAAAGGGGAATGAAGAGTTGTCCAATCAGCAAAATGAGTTGTGGGAAATGTATTTTGATGGCGCTCGTAGTAAAAATGGTTCTGGAGGAGAAGCTATGCTTATATCGCCTTTTGGAGAAAGGTATTACTCAGCTTTTTGTTTTGCTTTTTCTTGTACGAACAATACTATTGAGTAAGAAGGATTAATAGCTAGTCTTGAATGGGCAAGGAAATGTGTTATTAGCCTTGTGAAAGTTTATGGCGATAGTGAGTTAGTGTTAAATCAGGTTAGAGGCCTAAATATTGCAAAAAACCATGCTTTAAAATGCTATAGGAACAGGGTATGGGATTTAATTGAAGATTTCAATGCCTTTAATGTCATTTCAGTTCCTAAAAATCAAAATAAATACATAGATCGACTAGTTGCTATTGGTACTCAGTTTGATCTAGTAGAAGATATTAAAAGAGAGAAGGTACAAGCACATGTGAAGCTAGTTATCCAACCATCTATACCTGATAATGATGTCAACTGGTAGGTTTTTGATAGTGATGAACATATTCTAACTTTCTTGTTGGAAGAAGAGCATTTTGCTATTACAAATCAAAATAAAATAAAACAACAATATGACAATCAGATTATTCAATTGAAAAATAATAAAGTTCCAAAAGGACTAGTTGCATTAGAATCCAATTTCAATAGTGATGATCAACTGAAGAGGGGAAAAACTGACATGCAGGTGAAGAATGATCATTTTGAAGAGCTTGAAACGGTGGAAGGCAAAATTTTGAAAGTTGGAAAAGTTTGTTCAGCTAAAGAAAAACAATAATTTAAAGAATTGTGCTAAGAATTTCTAGAAGTTTTTGCTTGGCAATATTCTAATTTGAAAGGTTTTGATCCAAGGATAGTGGAACACACAGTTGATTTGGACCCAAATTTGAAATCTGTGAGACAAAAAAAAAGACCTATAAATCCAAAGTTGGAACCACTAATGATTAAGGAATTAACCAAGCTTGTTGAGGGAGGGATCATTTTTCCTATCAAACATACATCTTGGGTATCAGACTTATTTCTAGTGAGGAAAAAGAATGGTGAGATCAGATTGTGTGTAGATTTTCGTGATCTCAATAGGGCATCTCTTAAAGATTGCCATTCACTACCTTCTATGGAGTAGATTCTTTAGCTGGTAGTTGGTTCTAAAAGGTTTTCCCTTTTGGATGGCTATTCTAGTTACAACCAAGTGCGCATCAATGAAGCTGATAAGTTCAAAACAACTTTCACAACAAAGTGGGGTACTATGGCCTATAAACGGAAGCCTTTTGGGCTGTCTAATGCTAGTGCAACATTTTAGAAGGAAATGGAGCACACATTTCAAGGTCTGCTTTATGATTTTTTATTAGTATATCTTGATGATGTGACAATTTTTAGTAAATCTACAGCTGAACATTTACTTCACTTAAGGCAAGTTTTTGAAAGATGCAAAGAGTTTGGTATCTCCCTAAATCTGAAAAAGAGAATTTTCATAGTACATGAGGGTAAGTTGCTAGGACACATTGTGTCCAAGGAAGGAGTAACTGTTGACCCTGAACGAGGGCAAGCCATCTTGGAATTACTACTACCTAATCACAAGAAAGGTTTGCAAAGTTTTTTAGGAAGGATAAGTTATATCAGAAGATTCATTCCAGATATGGCAAGGTTGCAGCAGCCACTAACAACAATGTTGAGGAAGAATATAGATTTCAAATGGACTAAAGAGGGGAAGGATAGTTTTCAAGCCATCAAGGAGTCATTATCAACCTCACCAACTCTTGTCAGTCTAGATTTTACCAAGGATTTCATTTTGTACGCCTTTGGTAGTATTGACAACATCTCTGCAATGCTTGTATAGAAGACTAATGACAACTATGAGTAGCCCATAGCTTTTTTCAGTCAATCTCTAGTTGATTATGAAACCAGGTATACATTTGTGGAAAAATATGTGCTTGCAGTAGTATGCAGCTTGAAAAAATTTAAGCCCCTAGTTGCTGCCAATAAAATACAAATTTTGGTAACCCATCTGAGCGTAAAGGATTTTTTATTGAGCAAAGATTTGAATGATAAATGAGCTAGATGGATTACTAAAGTCATGGAATTTGATGTGGATATCAACGTCACAAAGATGATAAGAGGTAAAGGACTATGTGAGGAAATGGGAGCAAGTTCAAATGATGAAAAGCATGCAATTACAGTTGCTATTTTGTTTAATAGCGATGATGCGCTAGATGACAAATCACCAAAACATGGAGGTTAGGTGCATGATATGACTCATTTTTTGAAAACTAGTGAATGTCCATTGCATTTAGATAGAGCTAAGGAAAGATATTTTCATTTACAGTCTATTCTTGATGTCTTATTGAATGATGTGTTGTTCAAAAAAGATATCAATGGTGGGTTATTACGATGTATTGACTCTAAACAAGTGGAAAGAGTACTTAGAGAATTTCATGATGGAGACTCAGGAGGTCATTTTGCACCTAGAACTACAACATGGAAAATCATGTGTGCTAGTTAATATTGGCTAGAATTGTTTAAAGACTGTTATGCATGGTGTAAAAAGTGTGCACTTTTTACAGGGAAGGAGAAGCTTTCATCCATGCCCTTGCAGCCAATTCAAGTTGACCAACCTTTCATAAAATGGGGATTGGATTTCATAGGACCAATCAATCTGCCTTCCAATGCTGGACATAAGTGGGTACTCATAGCAACAGACTATTTTACTAGGTGGACTAAAGCTATTGCTTTAAAGGATGCAACAAAGTTATCTATTTTGAGCTTTTATGAAAATATAATTACCAAATTTGGTATACTGAAATCTATAATATTAGATAATGCTTTGGCTTTTGTTGGTTTGAAGATAACAAAATGGGCTGTCAAAAATGGTATTTATCTAAGTACATCCTCAAATTATTATCCTTAAGGAAACAATTTGGCTGAGAGCACCAACAATAATCTGATAAGGATTACCAAACGAGTAATGGAAGATAATCAACAAGTTTGGCATTCTTGTTTAAAGGCTGCATTGTGGGCAGATCGTATAACTTCTAAAAGATCCATAGGAAACTCTCCTTATATGCTGGTCTATGGGAAGGAAGTTTGATTACCGTTATCTGTTGAACTTCCAACTTTGGATGTTGTGCATCAATTACAAATGTTTGAGGAGGAAGATCCCATGGCTGTAAGATATACAGAATTAATGGAATTAGAAGAAGCTAGAAAGAAAGCCATGGAAATAATGGAATATCATCAGCTTCAAACGGAGCGGGTTTTTGATAAGAAAGCTTCTTCTAAAAATTTTGTTAAGGGAGATGTTGTGTTAAAATGGGACATGTTGAAAAGCAAGCTAGGAAAGCATACGAAGTTTGATAACTTCTGGAGTGGTCCATTTATCATTACCCAATGCAAAGAACATAATGTGTTCCAACTGTCTAAAATGGAGGGTGACGTGCTATCGATTCTAGTTAATGGAATCCACCTCAAGCATTGTTTTGAGGTTTGAGTTCCTGTACAATTCTTTTAGCTTTCAATAAGGTGTTGTTGCACTATGTTTTGTGGTTTCATTTTCCCTAAGTGCTGTCATGCACAGGTTTTTCTAGGTTTTTTCCTTGAGTTTTCTATTTTCAATAAAGTTTTCAAGTCATGAGGAACTGAAAAGTTTAGGTGAAGCCCACATACACACAAATATCTTGATCCACCAGGCATATTCCTACATACAATCCATCCAATAGCCTATGAACAGTGGTAAAATGTTGTAAATGACTTATATATACAAACATGACTGATAGGTCAACATACTTATGCATATAAGAGCCTTTGTGTTTTGTGTTTTGAGTCATTTTTTTTGTTTACAGTTCTATGATGTTGTAGAAAAAAAGATAAGGCAATCCTACATGTATGCAGATATCCTTGCTACATCTTCATATACCTACATAAACCCTATGGATGTAGTGTGTTGATAGTATGAATCATCTCTATAAGGCATACATATGCATGTGAACACCTGTTTGAATTTACCTACATACATACAACATTGTTTTATCTTTTGACCAACTTCTATGTTGATGTTTTCCTATATGCAAGCATGTGCCATTATTTCCATCAGCCTAATGCTATAAACACAACTCCTAATGATGAAAGGAAGCCTATCTCATCATCACCAATCATGCATATACCGTCATGCAGAAAGATGTAATCCCACATGTTTGCATACCTAAAGTGACTCTAAGCCCAATGGAAATGTTAAAGCTACTAGTTTTCTATGTCTAGTAGGCAGACACCCTGTAGAGGTCGCCAATTTGTTATCCTTTTGACCTATCAATTCAAAAAGAAAGGTTGTGTTGCTGAAATGATTTATTCCTAAACACTTGATATTTCATATTTATGGATTATGGATTACATTTTATGATGAAAAAGCATAAAAAAGGCAACATATAAAACAAGTACTACATGTTTTTTTTGAAAATGTAATTTCATTTATTAAATGTCCATAGTGTTTCACATAAGCTGTGAAACTAACCAATAAGGAAAAATAAATCAAAACTAGATTTTTACATACAAATGCTAGTACAGAATGAAATAATGTAAAAGCAAAAGGGTTCATAGGTGCCAGCCATTGCCTAGAATGACTGGCTTGTCGTTGGTTGCCCACACACTTGCTTCTTTTGTCCCATCTTTCCATGCTCCCATTCCAGATCCTACAGATGCAAAAAATGAGTTAGATCAAAATGACCTAAGCAATGACCAACAAGCTCACCCTTTGCCCTGCACATGCATTTACATCTAAAAATCCCAAAAAATCGTGATCTATTTTTTCCTAACATGTTTGTTTCTTGTGAAACATCCAAACTCTTAACAAGTGCATGGATATAACATAGGCTCCCACAAGGGTTATTGAGCCCGACATGCTTATAAGAGATTGGAGCATCAAAGCTGATTGAAAGTACAATACAAATATCAAAAGGGCAGATTTATATATATCTGAAACCTTAAAGTTAGCTGCAATATTTTAGAATCAACTTGGAAATGAAATATACTCATGGTAACAAATGGGAAATCGGACATCTAAAGATCAAGTGCAACCAATGAAGTGAAAAGAAGAGAAAGCCTATTTAAGTGATAAGTTCACATCAATAAGACTACTTAGATCATCTAAATAATGTCAAGGTGCTACTAGCCTCAATAAAATTACTAATATTGCATTATGAACAAGTGAAAATAGTATAGCTATGGACATCTGAGCAAAATATAAAGCAATAAAAGCAAGCATGAGAAAATTATTCAACAAAGATACTAGGAAGCATCCAAAGCAGACTAATAATCTGAATGAAAAAATATGAATAAAGTTGCAAGAATAGATCCTCCTACTCCAAAATCAGCTTGAAAAAATCAGAAGAGATTGATGGACAAAACAATATGTTTAAGAACCATTGCACAAAAAATGTGGGGAGTGCTACAGCAGGAGAACATGAAGGTCCAAGAAGTCTAGGAAACCTGGAAAAAGATAAATTATTCTAGAAATGCAAATCTCATTATTAAAGGATCTAGAAGAAATCATGTAGCAATAATTGCCAATACTATTGGAGCTTTTTCACTTCTTTCAATAGTAGCTATTATTGTTTTCTATGTATGCTTTTGGAAGTGCTCAACTAAAGAAGCTACAAGAAAATGCGATACAAAGGAAAGTCAAATAGTCACCTCACATATCTCCCTATCATAAGAGACTGAAGATGTGTTGAAGGATATTCAATAGAAATGACTCCCTCTTTTACATTAGCTGAGTTAGAAGTTGCAACTGAGGGGTTTTAAAAGAAGATTGGCTCTGGGGGCTTTGGACCTGTCTACTATGAAACCACAAAAGATGGCAAGAAATTACAGTAGAGGTTCTATCAAAGTGATTCCCAACAGGGTAAAAGAGAGTTTTTGAATGAACAATGATTTTAGATTCCACACTTCAATCTATGGGTCAAATCAAAATCACTAGAGGGATGTCTACAGGCTCTAAAGTAATCAGATTTAGAAATAGGAATTAACAAAAGATAAAGTCTGTTCACGCTCCAGCAAGTTAAATGGTATGAAAGTTACAGATCTGCATCAAGAAGATGTGGAAAAGAGGCTTTTTAATTCTTTTCCTTGGATTAAAAACACATTGAGAATAGAAATATTGAAGGAAAATGTGTCTACAACCTCATTTACAAGCTCAAGTGATAAGGATATGAAAAACAATAAGCAAATCATTTGAAAGACTATCTGAAATGTCAAAGGAACCTACAAAATCATCAGGGGTAGTTGTTTCAAGTAACGCAAATAGTGACACAAGCACCAATCAAATTTGTAATCCTCCATTTATTCATGCTTTAGTTGTTCCTGAAGAAAATCTAGAAAGAGGGGATAATCAAGTTGTTGCTATGGCAAGAGGAGATGGGGCCATTGAAATTATTGACCTTGAATATGAAACACATATGGGGGTTTCAAAAAATAAAAGTTGCTACATACTAACAAATTTTCTCAGGCTCAATTGGCTAAAAATGTAAATGCTAAAGCAATCTTTATAACTGAAGAGATAGAAAAATAAATGGAGAAAAAATTTCATGTTGGTCTGGGAGGTCACACAATTGCTGCTTCTTGTGTGGCATTCTCAAAGTTTGGTGAGGCTGGGAAGTTCCTTATTTCTAGAAGCAGTGATGCATCTATCAAGATATGGAATTGGACTAGAAATATAGAAACCATTGAAACGTGCAACAGAGATGAGGGAAAAACCCACATAGATATGGGTGAAATAATAAAATGCAAGAACATGTCTATAGGCTCCAAAGCCATGGCTGTTTTAAAAAAAAAACCAAGAAAAATATCAATTATTTTTGCATTTGAGAAAAATCTTACCAGCTGGAAAGGTTATAGCAACCAATAATGAATTTCAAACACTACTGACATTTCCAAAGTGCATGAATTTGCTGAAGAATGATAACAGTTAAGACCCATCCAAATTCCAACAAATATCAAGTGCAGAAAATGTTCTTCTTCTTCCAGATTCAGATCTACAGTAGCAATAATAAATCACGCAAGGCAAAAATTTATCAAGACAAAATGAAGCCGCTAAACCTTAACTCCATCTCATGGAAATTCCCTACAATTTTTCTCCTCAAACCCTAGCTAAGTATGCTCCTCCAGCTTTCGTGAGAGACCAAATGAGTTGAGTTTTAACACTCAACGTCGATAAAATGTGCCCCCAAGTTGAATTTCATAAATTTTGAAATCCAAAAACTTAAGATAGGATTTTTATCTTTTTTGGCTAAGTTTTGTTTGTAACTTTTGCTATGTGGGGGGGTTCCTTAGTCCTAGGAAGTTACCATGTCTTTTAATCATGTCTTTTAATGTATTATTATATTTTGTTAAAAGAAAACTATTTAATGGTATTTATATGCCATTTAAATATGTTTGTCATTTTTAAAATGCATTAAAAGATAAAAGGACATGTGTATTTTGGTTTTATTGGGATGTTGTGAGTTATGAGTTAGTTTGAAGACATATGCAAGGAATATAGGAGACTACAGGTTGAATTTGACTTGGTCTTGTCAGTTAAAAAGTCTTCATGGCTAGTTGGAGTATTTTGTGGTCAATTTAGAGTGAGTCATAAGGGTGTTTATGACTTAGTGGATATTTTTCAGGGGTGAAACTTTATTGTGGAAGTTTCTAAGCCCTCTTTTCTAGGCTTTTTTCTAGCATCCGACTCCAGGGGTTGTTGGAGTTGTTTTAAATGAGTTTTGAACTCATTTTTTATTTTAGTTCTGGTTAGTGATTTGAAGGGACTTAGTGATGAAAATATTTTCCTTAGTCTTTTGGCATCCTTCTCTTTGTAACTCATTTTCATTGAAAATCGATATATTTAATAGGTATTATTCCATTTGCAGATTTATTTATCCTACTTATTATTGCATTCAGTATGTCATGTGATTGATCAAACATGGAATATAGATGTTTTTCTTTTAAAGCATTTTGTTTTTTTGTAGTTTCTATCTCACTTACCTTCGTCTTTCTACAAGTGACTTTTAGTGCAGTTTATTAATTGTGTTGTAGAGGTGTTTCGAATGCTAACTGGTGAAAACCATCTTTCTTTGACAGTGTTTGCATCATTCATACCTATTAATGAAATATTTATGCAAAAAAGGTCTATAATAGGTTGTGACATTTCCTTCTCTGCATTTGAGACTAAGTATTTTACAAAGCTATTCACCTTTGTTTAAGGTTTAGTTTTACTTTTCAAGTTGATCTTTCTTTTTAAGCTATCTTTTTCTCCCTTTTTCCTAGAAAATCAATAGTTTTGCAGTGTGAGAAAGCTAGGAGCTGGCCTTATCTGGAGATTCACCTCTTAAATAGTTCACCTACAACTTAGAAGTGTTTCCATTATTCTCTTGAAATTTTTAAGTTATTGTCAAATTTAATGAGGGTGTAATTTCAATAGATAACATTTACTTCATGCATTACAACATTAACTACATGCATACCTGATGTATTTTTTCATCATAGTGTATAACTTGTACATTGACTTTACAGGAAAGGTTTAGTGTAAACGGTCATTGCTTGAGGACAAGCAATTTGAGGAAGGGTGGACTGTCATGTCCCTTAATTATATAGGTGAATTATTTTAAATAAATAAATATATTAAATTATTAGAGTAAATGACTCTATATAATCATGTTATAATTTCACGATGAATAAAAATACTTATGAAAATATAAATTTAATAATAAAATAATATAAATAATAAATAAATACAATATAATAATAAACTATTAACAATGTTAAAATTTTCATTGCATAATAAATAATAAATATGAGAATTAAATATTATTATATAAAGTAATGTATTATGCAATATTATTAGTATAAATATTAATAATATATTAATGAGAAATATAATTTATATTATAAATATAAATTATTATGTTAGTAATATAATATATATAATTAATATAATCAAATTATTAATATAATATAGTAGTTATTTATGAAAATATATGACTTTTAAAATAAAGAGTATATATATAGAATAAAATAACGTTGAGAATCATCATTCAGAGTTCGGGGGAAAAATGGGAATGGATTAGGAAAAAGTGGAATATATTCAGAGAATGGATATATGAATAAATCAGAGTAAAATATTTGAAGAATCGGGATTTATAATCAAATGCCCTAATCGGGGACATTACATACATGCAGACACCTATCACAAAAAGAGAGAAGCAAAAGCTATGGAGGTTAGAATTCCTAGATCCATAGATGAGACATTCTTGATGTGTAAGAGAAAATTTGTAATTATATTGAATGAAATATTACAAATAGATCGATCCCTATAAAGCAGATCAAAACCCTAAAAGGTTAAACCTAGGTTGCATGATAATAATTAATAAAAGAATTAATTATTATATGCCCAAAATTTAGCTTAAGTAAAATGCAGATAATAAGTGAGTTAACAATTAAATCAATATGATTTAATTAATAAGAAAAAACTTTATTACTCTCACAAAAATGTATGGTTTCATTGCAAAAAAAGAGATGTGGAAAATTTGTTTAAACCAATATTTTACCTGCATCGACATTTTTACCATTTTGTTGTCTCTATAAAATAATGTGAGCTAATCTTGTGAGAACTCTCCCAATAAAAAACTTAGAGAGCACTCAGAAAATCAGAGTTTGAAAACTATGGCATAAACAATGCTCTTCACATTTTCTTGATAAGAAGCAACAATACAAATAGAAGTCAATAGTCGTGCCTTCCTCGCTACAAAAAAAAAAGATCTTTCCCTCATTCTAATATAAGTTCCTCTTAGTTGGATGCTGGAAAAAAAAATAGTTGCATTTACAGAATGTTATTAATGTCATACACTTCATAAGAAATGATACTATGATCCCTATGCAAAGCTAAATTTTAGTACTAGTCTGCTTGCATTGCAACCTCTTTTCAAATATTTGGTATTTGTATTAAAAAAAAGGCATTATTTTCTTCCAACTCTTCTGGAAGTAAATCTATGATTTTAGAATTCCTATTATATATATTTCCTATTAATAGTATGCATGAGTTTATTAAAAATGACATTCAAACAATTGTGCTTATGTAAGAAAAGTTATAAATATGTATGATGGAGGAAGTTACCTAGTTTAAACCTACTGTGTGTTCTACAAAACAGGCCATCCCAATGTTAAATAGATTTGCATTTATGTGGATGGGGCAAATGAGTTATCTTTCAACAAATCACTATTTGAAATGAAGTACGACTCCATGAGTGGCTTCTTATTAGTTAATGATAGACTATGTAGTTCTCTAACCAACCAATATTTTTTTTTGGTCAGTAATAAGTTTGATTTTATTAATATAATAATAGTTATTACATCAAGATTTAAGGGTCCTTCATTCTATCTATAGGACCATCCTTTACAAAATGCGATATCTCCTATACATTTTAAATGCAAAAAACCTCTGCTAGGTCAATTTACATCAAGGCACCTCTTACTTTCTAAAATTAGCATCTTCTAGATCCTTGTTCACATAATCCTCGATGCTCCCCAAAAAGTGTAATCATTGGATCGATCTGCCCCAAGAATCTTTGTTCTGTCGTGACCTGATCATCTTCAGACATCCTCTTTAGAGTCAAAACAACCTCTATTGCATGGACTTTTTCTCTAGGCTTCCTGCTTGTCAAAACCAACATGTCATCAAAAAGCTTTGAAACCTCCCCATTCTACCATCTTCATCCAAAAGCTTCCATCAAAACAATGGGCGTCTTTACCATTTCAAAAAAATTGACACCACCTCCTATGCTTCATGCATGGTGAACATTCCTTGCAGATCACTTTCCTTTCGAGAAGTTTTGTGGAACCATTGCTCTCTTCTTTTGCTCATTATAGGCCAAGATTGCGCCTTTGAGCACCTAACATGCATGGCAATGCTCATTTGTGTAAGCATCTTTATCTATCTGCCCATGCGGCCAATTAACAAAAGGAAATATCCCCTTTTTAACACCCTCTTCCTTATTTGCATATCCCTCGCTGAAATCAAATGCCCATCCTAGGTGCGCTCATTCTAGCAGAGCTTCCATGTTTGGAATTAGAGCTTCTTCAAAGAGCTCCCTCATCACCCATGCAACCACTTGCTCATGCTCTCCTACATGTAAACCTCATGCCATAGTCATAGTAGCTATATCCACTTGCAACTTCTAGCGATGTTTAGCTTCATGGAAAAATGACCCTAATGTCTCTTGCATGGTTTGAATGACTTCCTTTGAAGGACACTTCACCATTTTCTTCAACCGGTGATCCACAACACTCTCGTAAAGTGCTTTTTGTTACTTGGACATTTTGAAAGTGAACGTCAGCTCCATTAGATCTGGACAAAAGACCTGGTTTATGCAAATTTATGGATAAAAACAAATGTCTCCTTCCTTGTTTTATAGTGTCTCGCACACACTTCTTGATGACAACTCTTATCACTTCATCATTGTTATTACCGACCTCTTTAATGCTAGTCCTGTCACCACATGAGTAAATAAAGCTTGCACACTTCTTAAAGATTTAAAGTTACTTATAAATCTTTCTAAATCTATCATTCTGACTAACCTGTCCTTGCATTGGCTTGCTTGGTGGTTATTTACAATCCTTCATCATTCGGGTTTAAATTTATATTTTCCTTTTTATTTGAATGTTTGATTCAAACTTCTTCATCTCTTAAAGATAGAGCCCATTTTGACAAAATATTTGCATTTGAGTTTCCTTCTCATTTAATATGTGTTATTTTGAAATCTTCAAAGTAAATTAATTCTTCCATAATTTGATTAATTATAACTTCAAGATGCCAAGCATTAGTTTGAAATTTTTCTATTGCCTACACAACTAAAAGAGAATCTCCTTCCAAGCGCAATTTCTTAATCCCCTCCTTCCTTGCTAACCTTACTGCTAGCAATGTTGCTTGACATTCTGCTATTTTGTTGGTGCCTGTAGGTAGTTTTTTAGCACCTTTCAAGAGGATATGACCTTTGCTATCTCTCAGAATAACCCCAACCCTTAAGATTCCTGGGTTGCCACTAGTAGCTCCATCAAAATTCGCCTTCACCCAACCATCCTGTGGGACTTTCCATTCAAAAATGCTCAAAAGGGTTTATGCTCCTTTTTCTTAGATTTCCAAAACTGTAAGCCATTCTTAATTTCATTAAGAATTGAGCAAAATATGCTTTTTTTTTGGAACTGGCTTTTAACTTTTTCTCATTTCCTGCACTTGCTGAATATTGACAAGTGTCAACTTTCTTTCTCCTTCTTTCTAGCTACATGAACCACCCAAATAACTCACACACAAAATGTTAACCATATCAAAAATATTATTATTCAATGTTAATCATTTATCACAATAAATCATCATTTCTAGCATCAACTAGCTATACATGCAATTGTTAATCAATACATCATTTATTATAGTTAATGCTTCGTAAACCAAGTTAATATGTGTAAATGGCTTGGATATTTATATTAAAACCATGGGGTAAAGTGTTATAACAAGTGGATATAGATATGACATTTTATAGACTCATCATTTCCCCCCCGCTGAAATCTTGCTTGTCCTCAAGCGAGGGATAGGCATTAGTTAGTTATGAAAACTCTCAGCATGGAATCTTGTGACAACTTCAATCAATCATCAAGAATTTCAAAGGTGGTATAAAAGGTATACATGAAAGGTCATCCTCCTATGGTCTGTGTCAATAAAACCAGGTATACATGTGCTCCCCCCAGCTAAAAGGTTGTTTGCCCTCAAATGAGATTGTATGAATGAGGGTAGAAGAAAAAGCACTTATGAAGCATATAATTATAATAATGATAGTTGAAAATCAAAATGCAATGCATAGATAATCAATTACTAAAAATGATAATTATTGTGAATAAATGGAAATCATAGTACCATTGGTATTGTTATGAGAAACTTCAAACTTATAAATAGCTGAAAGTATAGGTCCCTTTATTGATGAATATTCAGGTCCCTCCAAGAGTGTTGCATATATAATATGATTATTGTCTTCATACTTTCTAAAAGTTGTCATTTTGGATCACATCACAGTTGTTGTAGGAGTGTCTATTGAATCAAAAAGCAGTGGCTGCAGGACTGACTGTTACAACCAAATAGTAGTTGCTGTAGGACTGACTCTTACAACATGAAACTTACAAATAAGGCCAACTAGACACCATCATTGAATAGAACATTCTTGACATCATGAAGACTCAACTACTCAATTGAATGTTTGGAAACATATGCAAAGACTTTCTTCCACAAGTAGAAACTTGACTCGCTCACACCCTTGGAAAAATGATTTAAAATATGAGCAACCAACCAACTGTGAACTCCTCCAAAATAGTAATTGAGAAAAGAACAACTAGGAAACAAACTAAACTAGACAACTACTAACTCTAAGACACTATGTAAGCACACTTATTGAATGAAAAACCTACCCCAACCTATCCTACCCTACACTAACTAGATTACATAACCTGCTCAAACAAAACCATTTACTAGTTCTTTGAAGTATCTTCCTCTTCTTAAAATATTCCAATGCTTTACATGTTTATGCATGATGAGAAATAGCTGCAACATTAGTAGAAACTTCACAAACGACAATACTTTTGGAGAGACATTAACAAAATCACTTATTACTCCATCTTGACAATTTATATTGTCATTTTGAAGTGCATAAGTAAGATGAATATTTCTCCTTTAGGTGCAGCTGCATATGTAGCTTCATCTTCTATTGCAAGTTCTTCCTTTGCTGCAACCATAGCTTGTGACAATATTTTTTCCTCCATATGAATGAGATGTCTAATAGGACACCCTCATGAAAACACAAATTTTGAACCCTTCTTGCTAGCTTTGTGTAGTTGAGTTGCTTTTCCATCCTCTTCTTGATTTTGAAAAACCAATTTGTGTGGCTGATTTGATAAAAGTACAAGAATTTCAACACCATCTTCATAAGGCTCAAAGTTTCTCTCTAATAAAGATGTTGGCTTAAAATCTAATGTTAAGCAAAACTCCTCTAAATCATCCCAAAACTAATCTTCTTCAATATCTTCTTTACTTTTCAACATGAGGGGGCTGATTTTCATTTTATTGCAACTTTCTTCTTGAAGTAGGAGTTCTAATTTTAAATCACATTCATCTTGAACAACAACCTTGTGCATGGTGATTTCTTCATTTTGAAAAATAAGGTTGTATTCCTTTTCCTGCTCACCAATAAGCAATTTTTCATCAATATGTGAACAAAATTCCTCTACTATGCTAGAGAACATGTCTTCATTGATTTCCAAACTTTCTGAAAATGATATTGGATCTTCATTCTCCATGGATCTAAAATCCATATTATGTTGCATGCAAAATTCTATGATCCTAAGTGCTTTGAAAAGAAAGTAAGATTCTAGAAAATGACAAAGAGCTGCTAAAAACTTAGAGACTCTCATAGCTTGACTTGTCCCCAGCAACGGTGCCAAAAATGACTGGCCAATATAATACCTTTTTAGCTGTAGGATTGGACATCCTTCACTACCAAAGTACTATGCTGACTGCCTCACAATAGGTGTATCGTAGTCATGCACTAGGCCTTGCTTAGGAATAATATATTCAAACTAAGGACTATTTCTCCCATTATGAGGTTCATTTAAATTATCAACCCGAGGACGTATACTTGAAACAAGTCTGCAAAGTATATGCACCATGAAACTCTCTAAGTTATTCTATCATTGCAAAATAACAATGCTGGAAACAAACTAAATACACAGTAATGGCTGCATGAAACTACACAGTAGTTGCTGCAGGAACTATATATTATCTGAACTGTTTACATCTCTATGTATGTCTGCATCTCTCTACCTCTCTACCTCTACTTCTACCTCTAACAACCCTCTAACTACTTAACAAGTTTCCTCATCATCCCTTTAACTAAGGAAGAATATTATTACAAAAGTAATGACAAAGTGCTGAATTTCAGTTCCACATTTTCAGCAGTCCACTTCAAATGCATGGTTCTCTTTCATTATTTCGAATTAGTTAAAACCCCTTTACCATGTTATGCTCCTCCATTTCATCTTTCTATATCATTTTGAAAATCTAAATTTCATTAAGTAATGTGGAAGTTATGGTCATTTTTCTGAAAGTGGTTTTATGCTGCCTGAAAACGTGCCACTTTTTTCTCAACCAACTTCTGATTCGTGTTGCTCATTAACTGCTTCGAACCAAATCAAATGCTCAAAAGGGTTTATGCTCCTTTGTCTTAGATTTCCAAAACCATAAGCCGTTCTTAATTTCATTAAGAATTGAGCAAGATATGCTTGTTTTTTTGGAACTGGCTTTTAACTTTTTCTCATTTCCTGCACTTGCTGAATATTGACAAGTGTCAACTTTCTTTCTCCTTCTTTCCAGCTGCACGAACGACCCAAATAACTCACATACAACATGTTAACCATCTCAAGAATATTATTATTCAATGTTAACCATTTATCACAATAAATCATCATTTCTAGCATCAACTAGCTATACATGCAATTGTTAATCAATACATCATTTATCATAGTTAATGCTTCATAAACCAAGTTAATATGTGGAAATGGCTTGGATATATATATTAAAACCATGGGGTAAAGTGTTATAACAAGTGGATATAGATATGACATTTTATAGGCTCATCAGGTCTTGTGTGGACTAAATGCTGGTTAGTTCTAAAGATCAATCCCCTCAATTCTGCAAAAGTTCTTAAGTCTTCTATCAACATATTTGTTCTCATTGTCCACCCTTAGTACTTTGATGGCTTTCCTTGACTTGTGTTCAACATGAGTCTTGAAGTCTTTAACTTATGAACCACTTCATTCTTATGATGAAGGAAGAAGACCCAAGTGAATCTTGAAAAGTCATCAACAAATGCGAGTATGTAGCAGCCTTGGCTGACTGAAGTCACTGCAAAGGGTCCTGCTAACACCATGTGAACTAGCTGAAGAACAATTGGAGCTCGAGAAGACTTCCCTTTATCATACTTCTCCTTGAGATGCATATCCACTGAAAAAGATGAACACTCCCCCTTAGAAAAGTTGATATTGGGTAGACCTTTGACCATGTGTTTTGAGCAAAGTTGCTGAAGAGAGCGGAAGTCAAGGCGACCAAACTGCTCATGCCATAAGTTGTTTGAAGTAGAGTGAGTTAACAAGGCTTGAAAAGAACTCTTAGGTACAAAATGGGAGAAGGAATAAAGCCTCATGTCATCATTGACTTTCCCAATTGCTACCAATGAATCATCTTTAAGACTGCGCACCATCACTGAATCGGGAAGGAACTCAACCTTATGACCATCTCCAAGGTGAGTGATTTGGTAAACTGATAGGAGATTGGAGCTTAGATTTGGAACATAGAGAATGTCTTTGAATTCCCCATCTTCCATTTCAACATTTCCTTTTCCTTCAACTTCCATCTTAGCATCATCTCCCACGAAGATGTGTGGCACCTTTGACTGCTTCAATGAAGAAAAGTCTTGCTTTGAAGAACCCATATGGTAAGAGGCACCTGAGTCAAGTATCCATTCTGAAGAAGAACTTGTGTTGGCCATAAGTGCTTGACCTTTACCCTTCGAAGAGGTTGGAGTAGAATCCTTGGAAGTACCTGGCACTTGAATCTTGTTCTTCTTGAGTAGATTTTTTAACTCATCGATTATTTTTGTCTTGCAATGATGCTCGTCGTGATTTGGCTTTTTGCAATATGCACAAAAGAGTTTGTCCTTCTTTTCATTACTTCCTTTCTTGTTTGAAGAAGAACTACCTTGTTGAGAGGAGGATTGTTGTGTCTCAGATTGTGTTGTCTGCTTCCATTGCTTCTTCTTGTTGTTGCTTTTTCCCCCTTGACTAGATTTATGATCATCACTAGCCACTAAGGCTTTGGTCTTAGATGACTTGAGAAGGCCAAAATCCACCAAGTGAGATTGTTCAACAATCAACATGTCTGCAAATGCATCAAAGGAAGGCTTAAGGTAAGCAGATCTCATGGTCAACTTGTGAGTATTAAAACTTGAAACAAAGTTAGCATACTCAGTAGGTAGCTTCTTCAGGATGTGATGTATCAACCTATCATCCTTAATGGGATTTCCACAATCTTTTAGAAGTGCCCTATACTCATTGACTTTAATGATATAATCTTGAATTGTGTCATAATTTTTAGGATCCAAGAGAAGTGGATCATCTTCAATCTAAAATCCCTTTTCTTCATCCACTTTACCATACAACTGTTCAAGTTTGTCCCAAGCTTCCTTAGATTCTGAGCAATTTTTAATGTGAAAGAGAAGATCCCCATGTACACAACTTCTGATAACACCTAAAGCTTTTTGGTCTTGTCTTTTCCAATCAATGAGTTCTTTAGCATCAGTAGGTTGGGTAATTGTACCATCAACATATAAACTATATCCTTTTTCCATTAATCTACTCCATGCAATATCTTTCCATGTAGAATAGTTGCGTGAAGTTAAAGGAGGACATTTAAAACCCATGATGCAGGAAATGAAAAGAGCACAAAGTAGAGACACAAGAACACATTACACACACCCCTTTTTCACTCAATCAAAAGACCCCCCAAAAAAAAAGATGCTTTGGCACTTTATAAGTAGTGCGTTTACAATGGGCCACTTGTCAAAATGAACAAAGTGGACTTTTTGATTTTGCTTTTACAACTACCTTATAAGGTTTAGATCTGTCACTTAAGCACTGTAGCTTAGTTTTACAACAATTTTGAAAAAGAACCAAAGCTTTACAATGCCAAAGAAGGCCTAATTCTGAAAGTGAGAAATTTGTCCACACAACCCTAGAATTTGACTTCAGATCTGGAAATTAGACAAAAAAACACGCACTTTAAAAAAAAATAGAACTTGAAAAAGTGACCAGATGTGCCCGTACGGAGCTTCTGAAGTTGCAAAATGCAAGATTATGCAGGTACAGTCACCAAAAAATGCAAATTCTGCAAAATCTATGGACCAAAACCAGAAAATAATACCACCACTAGAAAATTTAAGAAATTTTACCTGATTTCAAAAAAAATTGCACCTGAATCGGAGTTCGGATGTCCAAGTTATGAGCTTGCAAAGTCAGGCTGCCAAACTGAAAAGCAATCTGGAGAGGGGTCTGGAGGAGAAACTGCTATGCTAAATTTGACGGTCAAACGGTCATCTCTATAGTTATAAAATGCCCTAGAATGACGTCCAGATGGGCGTCAAATTTAGGGTCGTGAAATGATGACATCGGCGAAATCTCAACCTGAGGTGACGTCAGCATGATGTGGCGATGATGTCAGCACTGTACGAAATTGCACGGCATATGAGGGAAATTTTTGTATGATGACTGTGCAGGTGACTCAAATTGTACGATCACCAATGTGGACTGCCACATTTTGCTGAGTAGGCTCGCTGACTGCGCAAGGGCTGATGTGTCGCGTGTCGCCGTGTGGTAGAGTTCGAATCACGTTGCGTGGCGCGAGAGAGCAGGTGCCAAAAAACGGTGTCGGGTTTGTGATACCATGCCGAGAAATGGAAGTCTATGTGCCAATTTTTGCCAGAATGATCCCACATTCATGGGTTAATTGATCTCTGCGGTCTATAAAAGATTGAGTCTGTAGAGATTAAAATGAAAAGTTGTCCGCCCGCCGGTGTTTGAGGCTGCCTGTCAGATTTGTGTGACAGGTCTGATGGGGTCAGCATCGGCAAACTAAATTGTAGCTTGTGGTGTTATATAGATGCCGCCAAATTTTGTAATATCCAGATTTTTGGTGTACAGTACGACCCGATTAAGAGAAACCCTGTGCAAAATAATAAAATCCTCCAAATTGGCAGATCCGGGGTGTCATTGCCCGGGTCCGCTAAATTTTTTTTCTCTGTCGAAAATTAAATCCGAAAAATTTGACGCAAAATATATGACAGAGAAAATAAAATTGCAGATCCGAAAATAAATTCATAAATCTGCGAAAATGACCATACCCATACCGCAAATCAGGGCCTCCGGGTTCCGATTTGCAAAATTTTTTTACCTCGCGATCGACTTTGAGCCAAAGTAGGTGTGCTTATAGTCGATTTTCATCGGTTCAATGTTTCGGACGCAATGGAGAGGTCAGATCTGATGTTGGACACTCCCAATTTCAGCAGCACTCTGAATTCAGGCTGAGGTGATGAAGCAAACAAGAGGTCTCAAATGGCTTGTGATGAGAAAATCTCTATGCTCTGATACCATGTAAGAGTTTGCCTAAGGGAAAAATTCACCCAAGAACTAAGAACTCAAACACAAGCACAACTGTAGACCAAAGAGAGAGAGAGAGTATGATCAAAATAACAATGTATTCAATAACTTGTCTCGTAAGAGTACACTAGGAGTGCCTGAATATAAAGGCCTCAGAAGAGCTTCTAGAATGCATAGAAGTCAGCATCATGATGTGTCATACAACCAAGCATATGTCCATTAGATATGGATTATCCCCCATTAAGCACGGAAGTAAGTGCGGTGATGTGAGGATAAGTCTACAAGGGTGGGACATGCAAAACAGTGTTGTAGACACCATGTGCTCAAATAGAGTTGCGTACTCCTGTGTTGTCAACATGACAACTCAAAAGGTGTGCAAACTCCCAAGTGTCTCAGAAATAAAAATAATAAAATAATGCATTAACCTAAGTAAACTTAAGTAAGTGTAAATAGTAAAGTACGTATTTACACCAACAGTCTACATGAGAGCATAAAATTCCAAATAGCTGAACCTTTTGGTGGGTCTCGAATTGTTAAGATCCTATGTGCCTCATCAGAATCTAGATATTTGCCTTTCAAAATTCTTACCCAATACAGCTGTGAATTCTCAAACATTGCCCAAATTAATTTTGCTCTAAGTGCTTTATTCATTAGTTGCCAATTCCTTATTCTAGCACCCCCTTCTGCCTTGGGTCTACATATTTTTTTCCATGAAAGTAGGAGAATTTTTTCATCTTCATTTGATCCATTCCAAAAAAAAATCCTCATCTTCTATTCCAAAATACATATCACTTTCTTGGGTAGATCCAGATACATCATTGTAAAAACAAGCATGGCAAAGATTACCGTTTGAAGCATTAGGATTCGACCTGTTGAGGGTAACCATTTCCCTTTCCATCCTTCCATTTCTTTTGACATTTCTCTATCAAACTATCCCATAGATATGCTTTGTTTCTTTCTGCAAAAAAAGGAATCCCTAGATATTTGTTTGGCAACAACCCTGCTCTTATGTTCATAATCCTACAAATCCTTGATCTGATATTATGTGGGGTGTTGAAGAAAAAGATGTCCGATTTATTCTAGTTGATAAACTGTCCTGATATTCTACCATAAAGTTCTAAAGTATCCTTCATAGTCCTGGCTTCCTCTAAACTTGTTGTTCCTGCTAAAAAGGTGTCATCTACAATCTGTAAATGGGTTAAGGCTTCCAGCATCTCTGTAGTTTTGATTCCTCTCCAAATACTCTGTTTCCACTATTTATTTAGGAGCCTCCCTAATACTTTCACCATTATGATGAAGAGAAAGGGAGATAAGGGGTCCCCTTGTCTAATGCCTTTTCTTGTTCAAAAAAACCTTGAGGGCTTCCATTAATGAGCACTGAAAAGCGTGGTGTTAATAAGCAGCTTGCTACCCATTGTAACCATTTTGGACCAAAACCAAACCTTCTTAGCAAAAAATCTCTATCAACTTCATCCTAGGCCCACTTTATATCTAGTTTAAACATCATATTTTATGTTCTTGAGGTTCAAATTGTGTGGACTACCTCATGTGCTACCACCACCCCTTCAAATATTGATCTCCTAGGTAAGAAACCACTCTGTTCCACTGAAATTATAGAGCTAAGAACTTGTTTAAGCTTGTTTTCCATAACCTTTGAAATAATCTTGTAGACTATATTGCATAAGGAAATTGGTCTAAAGTCTTCAAAGGTTACAAGCGTTTCTTTCTTTGGCATTAAAGCTATAAATGTATTGTTGAAATCTTTCAGGATGAAGCCTCCTTGCCTAGATTCCTCAACAACTTCCCATAAATCCTTTTGAAAAATAGAACTCAGTTTTTGGAAGACCATAGCAAGTAAGCCATCTAGGCATGGGGCTTTGTCCCCTCCTAAACCTTTTAGAGCTTCCACCACTTCACTCTCTTTGATTGGTTCCATTAAAGCTTTATTTTGGGAGGCAATAATCTATTTTGGGATAACATTCAGCACTTCATCCACCTCATTATGATTCTTCATTGTCTACTGACCTTTATGTGAGAAAAAATTAACTGCTTCTTCATTAATTTCTTCTTTATCTTGAATGAGAGCCCCATCAGCATTTTGAATCTCATATATTTTATTATTAGTCCTTCGAATTTTTACTGAATTGTGAAAGAATTTAGTGTTCTTGTCCCCCTCCTTTAACCACACATCTCTAAATTTCTGTCTCCAGTACACTTCTTCTTTACTTAGAAATACTTCTAATTCCTTCCTGAGCACTTTCTCCTCCTTAAAGTCCTCCTCAAACATTCCATTTTCTATGACTTTGAGACTCAATATTTTAAGTTTCTCTTCTACCTCCCTTTTTTTATCAAAGATATTGCCAAAATGTTCTCTATTCCAAATCTTCAGCTGCTCCTTGAGTTATTGTAATTTCTTTTTTTTAAATGAAAGCTTTATTACCTTTCCTTATTGGGGTATTTTTCCACCATTCAGCAATAAGGTCGGCAAATCCTTCTGTTTTCATCCACATAGCCTCAAATTTGAAAGGACACCTGTCTGGAGTATTTTTGTCTTGAAACCTTAAACATATGGGAAAGTGATTTGAACCTTGATAAGGAAGGATCTCTGCTAAGCAAGACCAATTTGCTTCAACCCAATTACCTGCCACAAGAAATCTGTCCAACTTTTTTGCTATATGCACAAAACCCTCCCTTAGATTTGTCCATGTGAGATCTCCTTTCCTAAACTAAATTTCCACTAAACCACTGTCATTGACAAAATTACTAAAATCTTTTTGACTCTCTGAAATCCATCTTTTCCCACCCTTTTTGTCCCCCAGGTTCAGAATTGCATTAAAATCCCCTCCAAGGATTGCCACATCATTATCTAGATCTTGCACTTTTGTGGATAGGGTTTTCCATAAGATCCTTTTTTGAGCATTATTATTTGGGCCATAAACATTGAAAACTAAAGAGGAGCAGTGTAATTGTTTAACATTAACTCTAACCCAATGCCAATTACTATCCAAGAAAAAATTAGTAATTTCTAAAGTCTCGGGTTTCCATAAAATAGCCATACCTCCTGAGGCTCCTTAAGCTCCTGACAATAAGCACTCCCACCTTCTGAATTTGTTTTTGAAAAAAGAAAAGTCCTCCTCCTTTATCTTTGTTTCTTGTAGCAACACCAAGTCTGGTTTCGATTGATCAAAACATCTTTTGATCAATTGAATCTTGTCAGGGGCATTACAACCCCTGACATTCCATAATAAGGTTTTCATGGTGCCCAAGAAAAGGCTAAACCTTTTCTAGATCTTAATATTTTAGATTGGCTTGCATCATTGCCTGCCACCTCAATCTTTAATTTGATAGATTTGGTGCCCCTTTTCTTTCTACTCCCCACATCTGGTTTCTTCTTTTTTGAACTTGTTTGTTCTATTGATCTTTCCTCCAGAATGCTTGGGCATTCAAAAAGGCCAAGATCATGTAAATTATCTTCCTCTTCCAGAGTCTCTTGAGATGAATCTTCACCTTCCTTCAAGCTACCACTTTCCATCCTTTCCTCAAAATATTCATTCAAATTCCTATTAGGGGACATTTCTATATCCTTGAAGATTTAGTTTTCCTCTACTGGTATAGTCTTCCTCCTTTGATTTTGCATCTTCAGGGGTGTTTCCCTAATTTGTTCTTCACAATCTTCTGATATTAGAATATCAAGCTAGGTAGTCTCTCTGTGCTTTTCAAGCACCAATAACATTGAGGGTAAGGTTGTGACTAGTTCATGTGACTCCTTGCCTTGCTCCCTATTCCTTGTGTTTAAAACCTCTTCCCTGTTTGCATCCCATTGCTCAAGAGGGGTTTCTGTCACCACTTGAGTTGATGGCTCTTTATCCTCATGCATAATGACTTCTATTTCCACATTAACTACCTCTACCTCTATTGATTGTTTTTTTGTAGGCTACTGCTGATTTTCGCAAAGAATGTTTAAATTAGACTTTAAAAGAGTGATCTTCCTTCCATTCCAAAATCTCTAAGAGTCTATCCACCTCTAGCCCTTTCCCTTTTGTAAATTTGTTGTTTTGTAAGGCTTCTTTAGGGGTTGAGTTCTCATCCCCTTCCCATACTTCTATAGGCTGTTTCCACACTCCATTTTTTGTGCTAAGAGTGATAAATTATGGGCATGGGTTCCCTTCCTTCATATTGACTAGAACCCTTGGGTGAGAAGAAGAATCCTTAATGCTTAGAACCTCTTCTGCTCTTACATAAGATCCAATTGTGTTCCCAATCTCTACCAAGACCTCCTCCCCTCAATACTATGCTGGTAAGTTGTAGAGATTAATCCATAAAGGAAAGTCTGTAGCTTTTCTTTGTCTGGATCAAAATTTGGTTCCCAGTCCTTCATAAACATGCCTTTTCCTTCTAAAAGATATAGGAAATTCTTTAAAATTTCCCATTTATCAAATTTACTTGGTGCCAATCCCATGTAAAAGCCATTTGTTAGGGTTTTCAGTCTACAGTCTTTCCCCCATATGGCTTTACATCCTACCCTTATAGTTCTTATAGAGGGCCAAGGGCCTAACCATTTGAAAAAGAAAGCTTTCTCTTTTAAAACCCCTATTGTTTCTTGCCATTTCTCATTATCAATGTGAACAGTGGACATTATCTCGTAAGTGATATGCTCATCTAGGCTTTGAGACGTGTTTTTGACTGTCTCTTTCTCTAGCTCACCTGTTTGTTGCTACATTTTAGGCCGGTAAAACTTGTGGGAAATCTTTGTAAAATCAAATCTATTAAACTTCTTGTAGACCAGCTAATTTCCCCATCTCCTCTCATTCCACCTGACTAGTCTTCTTTGTGGAGGATGAAATTGATCATTTCGATGGAAATAGGGCATCGATCTCTGATTAATATTATATCGATTGAAAGGCCATTTGGATCTAGCTTGATGCCCATAGAACCTTCCCTCATGTCAACAAAAACTAAAATAAAAATCTTCTTGCCTTCTTTGGTTTCCTCCACTATTACCAAGTAGTCGTTGCCTCCATCTGCCATAGCCTTCCTCTTCCTGCTCTCTCGCCATTACTGAATGCCAACCAACCAATATTATGCAATGTGCTAATGTAGTATTTTTATTACAAGTGGTGGAAGGGTTTTTTTTCAAGGAATCATTATGTTAAAGTTAGTAGGATAACACAAACAACTTCTTTTCTAAAGTACAATTATCTACCATGATGGAGGTTCTATAGATAGTTTCCAATTGACAATGCAACACTTGTTTGGAATGAACAATTTTTTTGTAGTCAATGTTTGAAGTGCTGGCTATAAAAATAGTAAGCAAGTTGGATTTCAATAAAATGATGATCTAAAAATAGTAAATCCATCTTGCTAGTTTCTCAATCCAAAAGGAAAACTGTTAGACTAGATGTATTGTGCATAGGTTCTTCAACCAGACAATAATTTTGTATTATGACTAGTGTTTATGTTAATGATCAACCTAAAGGAGTTATATAGAAAAAGAAAAATCTTGTCCTCATTACACAAATGGAAATGGTTGGCCTTTGACCCATTTAGATAAAAGGTGCAGGAAGAAAAGAAAACACACTAAAGCATAAAAAGCTACATGCAATTATCAAAAGGAGTCATCCAACAAAAAATTGTGAAACATACCTTAGATGGTAAATATGATCCTCATTTTCCATTTTCCTTTTCCTATACCCTATGATCCTAATCACTAACAAAATAATCCAACCCTACCCAAATTGACTTGTCCTCCTCCCTAAAAAGCCTTTTCTAGAAATCCATATTATACATATTTTGCAAAAATTTTGATACTCGATGACATATTTTTTAGACATTATTCAAAAGTTCACATGCCTTATCCATGCCTCCAAAATGTCTACCAAAGTATTTGCAACATCTAGCAAAACTCCTATATAGTTTATAATATAATGGATGTCCATTCAGTATTCCAAGGCTCTCATTTCAACACAATCAAAGGGGATGCTAGAAAAGGTTGTGAAATCTTTCTTTACACCTATTAATTTATTTTCCTTGAATGTTTTTAAAGGCTTTTCATCAAATCTATTCATGTACCTCATACAATTTGTCCATGACACTCCACTTTTTTGGACGAATTTTGTCAAACAATTCTAATGACTTGTTCATGCTTTTGAATTTTAAGTTCATGTCTACCAAGATAGTTGTAATCATAATATTAGACAAAGACCAGGCTACCTTCTATACTAGGAATGGTGTCCCTACCATAGTCCAAAGATTTTATTTTAGAGCAAGCAAGTTGAACCCAATGAAAGTCTACAAAGCTTAACTTTGCACATGAAAAATGTATTTGCTTGAAAGTTTGTAAAATCATTTCAACAAATCCAAAAAATTGCTTTCCATCTAAACAAATTTCTTGTAGGCATTTTATCAAATAATTCACATTCATTTTTGATACTTTGACAATTTTCAAAAATGTTTACGAGGGTAATTGCAACTACAACATTTGTGATAAAAATCATCTATTCTTTACGTTATGATGGATGTCAATACCCTGGCCCAAAGCTCCCATTTTGACAAAGGTTAGGAGTACAATGGAAAGTGCAAACTATTGAGATTGAAGACTAGGTTATTCATATAGTGAAAGGATTTGAGTGCTGAAGCGGATACCCATGCCTTATTAAGCTTTAATAACCATATTTCATGAGATTTTGTGAAGTATGTTTATATAGTCAAACACTTTACAGGAATCAAACAAAATTTTTCTCTAGACATACACTTATATAAGCTTGTTTTTATATTTAGTTGCATAGCACATTTGAATTGACTATGAAGAATGAAAGTATGGTCATTTTCCCTTCATAAAATTTTTTTCGAATAATACAATTATGTAATAAATAAAGATACACCTATTGCAATTTTGTACTTGCCATCAAACCCTGATTATCAAAAACCTTGCAATAATACACCTCCACCTAGCTCACCACATTAATTATGTTGTCTTCTCCCATGAAAAATTAGCAAATGAAGGCGGAAGCCTCCAATTCAATGGTGTTGATGTGAATACCCACTGATGAACTCAAAGATGAGGTGGAAGACTCTAAATCCATGGTGTTGATGAGAAACTAGACATGCCTCTAGCCAGAGGAAGATGCATTTTGGCTTTTTGTCCTAGAGGTTTTTTTGATCTTTGAAACACTACACGAAGGTAGTTTTCACAACCTGAAATCTATGAAGGGAAAGAAAAATGACAGATGGACTTTGATTTAGTCACCACACTCTTTCATATTTTTCGAAAGGAAATGGTGTGACCAAAAAAGAAATTGCATGATCAATAGAAAATAGAGTGACCAATTAGGGCATCGTAAAAAAAAATCAAATATTTTAGGGCCAACAACATATAGCTTCCAATAGAGACACAAATCTTTATAGGTTTTGCAAAAAATGAAAAAATATCCTTTTAATATCTCGTTATTTAAAAAAAAAATGATATACTTCTTTAAAAAAACTTAAATGAAAGTGTAATAATGAATATACATTATTATCCTCCTTTCTCCAACTTCTAATGTATCAATAGGAGGGAATATGACATATTTTCCATAGAGTAATAGTTTACATGATCCTTCTTTCATGGGACAATCCTTTGTAGGTTTCTTTACTCAAATAGATATAAGTAAAGGAATTATAAAAAATAAATATTTTGAAATAAATAACTTATACAAGATTAGAAAAATCAACATATATTAAAAATATCTTAAAATAATTATCCAATACTTAACGCCAAAAAATATCATATAGTTAAAATAAAAATATAGAACATATATTATCAAAATAGTTTATTAATTAATGTAATTTAATTAAGACTAATAACTATGAAAAAATAGAATTTCATGATATAAATACACTGTAAAAATTATTTAAAAATTGAAATGTATTTTAAATTAAGTAATCTAAATAATTATCTAATGCATAAAATAAAAAACTAATATTAAGAATTTATAAAATATTTCTTCAGTAAAATAAAACATTAGACAATTGCTAATATTTCTTCATTTTTTATTTTAAATCACAAAGACAAAAAGATGAAACCTAATGTGAGGAACTTAATTTTGTGGGCTATGCCCACAATAAATAGTTTATTGGCTAATTACACACATCTACAATAAAAGGTGGGTAGATATAAAATCACACTCTTGATGCCCACATAAGGTTGGTAATTGGATTAAAAAACATAGAGACAATATCAATCGATTAGGTGGCAAAAAAATAATAGAAAAGGGTGAAAGAGGTCTTAATCACCCAACTTTCATAATAGATTATTAGGCTTTGAACTGTCCATGGGAGGATCCCATCCCTCGACATATTTTTCTTACTTTGTTTCCCTTCTCTACTAGAATGGGTTGAGAAACTATATAAAGTAATGGAATATGTTGAGGGAAGGTGAATATGTGAAGGTTGTGGTCCTCTAGGTGGTATTATAGAAGCTACTATGAGAAAATATTTTTGCGATGTTATTGTCAGTATACATAACACCATAGTCATGCAAGTCTCCATATAGAAATAAAACATTATGTTTGTTTCATGTTTTTATTTGTTCTCTACTCTATATTTGAATACAAAGAAAACTTGAACAGAAAGAAAATGTTTAAAGCCTGCCAAGAGTTGAATTTGTTTTTCGTATGTTTATTTTGTCTGAAGGTAGCAATATTTTTTTAATAAATAAAATTGTACCAATTAATGTGGTAAATAGACATATATACTATTGATATCAACTATCTATATATGTCTCTAGACATTTCCTTACCTAGTCAATAGGATGTTAGGATTTGACAATACCTTGTGAGCCAAATCACAACTTTCATTAGAAATGGAATAAATAATTTTTTTTCTATGAAATATATCCATACCTTATGTGTAAATTTAAATTTAAGGTAAATACTTTTAAAAAAATTGGTAAATATTCCAACTTATCTTTCCTTATTGTCTGCCATAATAAATTCTTGTTTTATTATACATAAAATTCATAAGAGAATTAAATATTAGTAATTTTCCTTAATGTCTCTTATTATAATATCCTTAGAGAATGGGAACATATTCATTTACAAGCTCGATGCCCTTATCTCTTAACACCTTTGGCATTGCCTTTATTAATTTCCTTCTTCTCATGGTTATTGTTTATGTTTATAGCTTCCTTATATTCTTTCATGCCATGTTACCACTAATATGTGGTTTCTCATTGTTGAGTTAATCGAATCTGAAAAATAACCTTCCCTTTTCTCTTTGAACTCTAATCCTTGGTTGCCTTTCCCCTTTATCATTCAATTATTATTATGATTATTATTATATATAGATATTTAGGTTGTGTTTGATATGATTTGGCACCTTTTCCTAGACCGACCAATCAATATTCATTTATTGGATGTTATTATTACTTATTTGTAATTTAGAAATAGTTATTTGTTGTTAATATTATTTATTATTAATAGTATTTTCCAACAATATTAGTAATATTATTTGATTATTTTATAATTCATTGATTATTTACTAATAACATTATATATTATTATTATTTATTTGATCAATGAATTCTTATATGAAAATTAATTATGCATTCATATTTCAACAAATTAAATGCTTAATAAGTTGTATTTGTATTATATTTATATTATATTATATTACATACACATCCACAGACAATCCCAAACTGGCAACCATGCTTCAACCAAATTTAACCATATCTTGTGATGATGTGTTGAATTCAGCCACGCTTCACGCAACTAATAGCCTCATTAGCTAAATTAACATTAATATTTATTAATTAATTTTAATATAATATTTTAAAAATGCAAAACATGATAATAGTATAATTTTTATTGCCATGTTGTAATTTTTTTCCCCAATAGATGTGTCATATATCAATCAGTAAATATTAACTTTTATAATACAAAATAGAAAGGGTATTTTTGCACTTTGAAGGGGAATTTACAAGTGATTTTATTTTTTGAGGTACCTTGGAGGAGATTTATGGAAAGGGAGAGTTGAATATCTTTTTTAATGTACTTAATGTCGAGAGAGGATTTTTTTCTTTTGAAATAGTTGAGGGTACTCAAAAATAATTTTTGAGACAATTTGTCATTAGTTAGTGTCTTTTTGAGTTCATCCTCAATTGGTGTCTTTTTCAGTTTATCATCAATTGGTGTCATTTTGAGTCTATCATTAGTTGGTGTCTTTTTTACTTTATTGTTGAGTGTATTAGGTGCTTTTGTGCACCAAGAAACCTAGGTGGCCAAATGGCCTGCTTAGGTAGGGTTCCCACGAGGGGGCTTAAAATCTATGCATTATGATCAAATTCAAAAGTAAAAAAGATTGTTTGAGTAATAGTAATTTATACTTATAAATTACAAAAATAAGCAACATTTATTAGAATGTATTAATATGATTAATAAATCATTGATAATTTTTTAGTCACTTTTTGGGTGACTAATTATTAGTGACCAATTTTCTAGTCATTTATTTGATTATTTATTTAGTCACTCATCTTTTCCTAACCTTGTGTTTTTACCGAATGACCAAATTTGTCATTTATTTAATCAGGTTTATCCTTATAAATTGCAAGATATTACTAGAATTCGATCACTTTTAGTCACGTAACTAGACATTTTGGTCACATAGTCATTTATTTGCCAAATTCTACTAGTGCATAGAAAAGGAAATACGATTAGAGTATGTGAGTACAAAAGAACATATAACAAATATATTCACTGAACCATTGGCTAAAGACACCCTTGAGTACCTTAGAGGTATGCTTAGGGTTTTCACTCACCTATTGCAGAATAATTAATGCAAATTTACATCACTCTACTATATTCGGAGCATAATTCAGTCATCTGGACATTATGCTTGGTATTGCTCTTAAGGGGGAGTGGTCACAAAGCTATTTCTAGAGCTCTTGTGTGATATTTCTGGCATAATAGTGCTTGTTTGCACTTGACATGTTATTGGTTATAGATTAGCTTGATCTAATGTAGATACTTTAAAGGAGACATTCAACAAAGGGAAAGTAATTTAGGACGTTAGTTGATGTTTGACATATTGCCACCTTTTTCATTGATGTCAAAGGGGAGAAGTTTAGTGAAAAAAAATTAGGGAGAAGATTAAAGGGAGAAGAAGTACAATAAGTACTACAAGATTGTATTAAAGTTTGTAAAGGTTATATATATTGAGGATATTTAGAAAATCATATTCAATTCTCAACAAGTTACATGGTTACTTTTGGATCAGTGTTTTTTTCACCATAGGTTGTCATCAATTCCAAAAGGGAAGATTGTTATAAATAGAGGTTTGATTGATACTTGGATGTATTATTTATTTGTTGTATTGATGAAAAAATTGTCATTGATGAGAAACAATGATTCTGTATATCGTAGGATGATTATTAGCACAATGAAGTTGGCACATGACAAGTTAAGTTATGCAAGATTAGATTTGTGTAGTAGATTGGATTTTATGTTCAATTCTAGATGAGTTACAATATATTTGGTGAAGATTGGTAGAAGACTAGTTGATCGTATATTTGTTGTATTTTATTGGTGAGGTGGAATTAACATTAGCGAGCCTAGATTATGGTAAAAGACTTATTCATATAGCTATGTTCATTATAGAGAGGCTTTTGGATTATTCTGGAAAGGTCATTATTGTGTAATGTGCAAAATATTTTACTGGAAGCCAACAGTGTTGAGGAATAGTTTAATCTATTGTTCAAGAATGTAGTATTTGCATTATAACATGTGGGAGCTATATTATAGCATTTTTAATGATGATTATAATGTCATACAAGCCTTAACATGGTCCTATGTAATTAATTGTATATTAGGGAAGCCTTAACAAGCTGATATAATTAGTTATTTGTAAGGGTATAAAGGAAATACATTTTTCTTGGTTAGGTATCACCATGTATGTAATGTATATGGGTGATGGATGTAATCTTTCATGTTGGATGATCAAAGAAGAGTAGTGATTAAGTTGGTTTATTGTGGTGAGCTTCAAAGGAACTATTTTGGAAAGTAAGTTGCAGATTAGTCAGTTTATTGATTTGGACATATTAACTTTAAGAGTTGCTCTTCACTCTTGTTGAAGCATTCAGTCAATGGGTCTAATTATTTCTCTATCAACCTCTAATATGGTTGGAACCTTCTAACAAGGGGTCAATGTCTCCTAACAAAGATTTTTCCTTTGGATTGTTGTGGTAAAAGCATTGTATTTGACTCCTAACAGGGTCACGTACTCTAACTAGGAACTTATATATTAGTAGACTATCTCATGGGCATCATTCCCACCAAGGTTTTTCCTATAATAAAAGGTTTCTCTAGTCAAAAAATCATTGTGTTATGGTGGATGGTTTCCTATTGTTGTGCATCATTTTGTAATTGTTAGAGTTCAAATTTATAAGTTTGGTTTTAAATTTAATTGCTCACAACTTATTCACTCCCCCCAATTATGTGTGGACTTTACTTCTTAACAAAAAGAAATATTGGTGTTGACTCTGATGTCCCTATTTATTAGGATGTTGTTTGTCCTATCTCTAGTTCTTTCATGGTATTGTTAGTCCTCCCTCTCTGGGTGTTGGTTTTCCAACACTAAATTTTCTAGCCTGGAAGGAAGTGACTACCAAGGTGGAAAAGAGATTAATAATAGTGAAAGGGAAAATTTGTCTACCCACTCTCTTGACATGACCACTTATTCTTCCCAAGTGTAGGGTAAAGGTATATCCTAAGGTTTTCTAGTCATGGGGGTGGGGGGCTTGGTGCTAGAGTTTTCTCTAGTTCTTGGCTAGAGTTTTTTTTACTTATGCAATGTTTGTCTCCTTGTGAGATTTCTTCAAAATCTTCTGTGTTCTTTTTTTGAGGGTTTTGGGTCCCTTCAAAACCTATTTTTTCTTTGATTAAAAACTTATCCACTAATAGTTTATCTAGTTGATTAAATTGATTCACTTTACCTTGTTACTCAATGTTTAATAACCCACCAATTTTAGCAGTTTCATTAGTTGAATGAAGCACCAAAAAGTAGATTATTCATCACACATTCCCTTTGCATATTGGGATCTTGATGCAAATCTATATGATGACAATATAGATCACCATCTAAATAATGTGATCATATTGTGAGGACCCTTTGCACCTTCTTAAAATGGACACACTTGCATTTTAAGACCATTGAGCTCCCTCTCCATAAATTCCCTCATATGACCATGGATATGCCTATGCTCAACATCCTTTCCTCTTGTTCTCTTCCATCTTTCCACCCTAGCTCTTTGGTATCTTCCCCTTCTTTCTATAGCACCCAAGACCTGATCTCTAGGACCGGATCAACATGTCTTCGACTAGGTCAACACAGGTCGACCTAGTCCCCAACAATTTTAGAGCTTGGGGCCCAAAAGGCCTCAGAGCTTTAATTAGTTTTTGACCATTACCCAATCAACTTGTATTATTTTCTCACCCAAAAACTCATATATAAGGTGACTTGGAGACTTTATTTTCACATCACACACTCAATTAATTCATGCTCTTTCTCCCTGGTGAAGATTCTACCTTTTGCATTTAAGGAGTTCAAGTATACAAGACTTTCAAGCATTCAAGCAAGGAGATTTCGTTGAAGGATCCTTTGTGAGCATTTCCTCTTTAAGAGCTACCTTATTGTCATCCATCAAGGGAGGATATCTACATTGAAGCATTCATCTTCTTCACTGATGCACTTCTATATCAATGACACCATGATGGAATTATGGTAGATCTATTACAACGAGTGGAGATACCCTACATTCCTAATTCAAGATCTGTAATACATTTACATACAAAAATCCTTACAAACAAGGGTTTCAAGCAAGGTGAATCTTAAAATTTATCCTATTTTATAGTCATTTACATTTGCATTTACATTTCTCAATTATGGTTAATTCCTTAACCTAGGGCTTGACCAAGGAAAGCCCTTATCAAACCCCAACCACAAAATATTTCCTTTCAGTGTTGATTTTTAGGGTGGTAGTGAAAAAGATTTTGGATCTAGAACTTATAGTTCACAAACTTTATGAATTCATCAGTTGCAGGTCATCGAACTACGTCAACTTGGTTGCCGAACATCTTCTTGAGCCGACCTAGCCCTTTTTCTCAAATTCCAAGGATATTTTAGGGTTTTATTCCTTTCACCTCTTTATTTTGAGATTCACAATTAGAAGTTTTGGAACAGTTCACATCCACGAGTTCTATAATGAAAATACCTTTTCCTCTACGCATTTCAAGGTGAGTTCTTTATATTTTATTTCCTTTAATATCTTTACCCTATATTTACATCTTAATTGGGATAATTATACTCACATAACATCTAGATTTACATTATTAGTTCAATATCACATTTGCATTATCCTATCAAGGGCCTAAAAGAGTACATTCCCTTATATTGCATCCCTATTTATAATCTGGATTTAGTATTAGCACCTTTCTTCTTTGGGTCCTAGCTAATCTACTTTGGGTTAGAAGTGGAATCATATTTGGAAATTCCCCTCTTTCCCTCCCAAATACATATTTGAATGGCTCGGTTCCTTATGAAGTGGAGGCTTGCATCCTATTAGAGTGCTTCCATTTTACCCCTAAACATTTTGGTGAACTCGACGTAAACCCCATGTCCTTTTGGTGTTGGAATATTTTGAATATCTTTTCCTCTAATATTGAAAGGTCTTTACTTTGGTTAGATCTCAATAAGTTTTCCTTTTGTGATCTCCTCTTTTTATGAGCTTAATTACACAAATTCCAACCTATAGCATTCCCATAAGGTGAAGTCGTAGACTCATGGGCTCCTTTGTTCATGGATTCCCTTCTATGACTCATGATGACACTCATGTTATTTCTCATGATCTTAACCCTATAATGGAGCATAATTCTTCTCATTCATCTCATGATGAAGATAAAACTTTAAGAGTTCCTCCTTTGCAAGTTGATAAGATTTCTAATGAATTTAATAAGTTAGAAACTTAGATTGCTCAAGAAAAACATAATCCTAATAGTGTTGCTACTATTGAAGCTCTTAAGAAGCTTTTTATTAATGATGATAATAAAATTTCTATCTTGTGTGGTATATCTCACCTTATTAATGCTCATGATAAGTCTTCAATGGAATGTGCACAAGATTTAGGACATCATCCTCCTTCCACAACTGTTGAACCTTCTATCCTAATTTCTACCATACTTTCTAGCATTCCTACATATGCTCCACTGCTTATGACTACTTCTACACAAATGTACACTCTTTAAAGTATTGGTCTTCCCAATCTTTCATTTCCCATGAGTGTTCCTCCTACTTTCATTCCTTCTTCATTACCTTCATATAATGTGGTTCCTTTTACCTATTCAAATCCTTTGCCCATTCCTTCTAATCCCCTATCAACATCTTTACACATGATTTCCACTTCTTATACCTTTCATAATCCATCTATCATACCTATGCCTATTATCGTGTCTTCTAATCCTACCATTAATACCTTGGCTCAAATTGTCTCTACTTTACAACAACTTTCTCAATTAACTCGATCTAAGCAAAATATTCCTACATGTGATGTTGTTAATCCCCTTTCCTTAGATATCCTCAATGTTATTATTTTGCAACATGTTGAGGTACCTCATCTTGAGACTTATAATGGTAAGGGAGATCTTGTACTTCATGTTAATACTTTCCAAATTATGTGTAGTCATTTTTCTTACTACTATAGGCTTATGGTTAAGTTGTTTCCATGCAATTTTAGGGATAGAACCTTGCAATGGTATTTCTCTTTAACTCCTTATTCTATTGATTTTTTCAAACTCTTGTTAATGCTTTCATTCAACAATTTCATAATAATATTGGTCCACAAATTTCTTGAATTGATTTTATGCATTGTAAGCAAAATCTTAAAGAGAAAATTACTCAACTTATTGGTAGATTTGAACATTTGTATGCTTAGATTTCTTATTTTGTGCTTAATCATGATATTTAATGCATTTTTATTTCTAATTTATAAAAAGACATTAGGGATAATATTTTCCTTACTGAGTATACCTCCTTTTCACACCTATGCGTAGTGCTTCTCCAATACCAATTACAAGTGAGTCAACTTGAGAGCTCTACTTTGATGGCTCTTGTTTCTAATGATAAAAGTGATACTGCCAAAAATTCAAATAAGTCTTCTAAACCTAACCCATTCATCATAATCAAGTCAAATACAACTAATGATCAAGTGGCTACTACATCTAGAGGTACAACTACTTTTTCTGTTGTATACCATCCTAACCATCAATATGCTTAATTATTTGAACCTTTGTTTGAGGTGATGAATAAATTAATTAAAGCTCGTGCCTTAACCTTCCTCCTATTTTTCCAATTGATCCTAGTAAATCGTTGCCTTGGTCTTTTGATTCCAATATTTTTTGTCAATATCACCATTAACTAGGTCATGATACTCAAAAGTGTTATGGTTTGAAGAATGTTATTCATGACCTTATTGATTCTAAGACTATATTTGATGATGCTCAATTTAATAACATGAATAAAACTGTTGCACTGCCTAGTCAAAATCTTCAAATTTACACTAAATCTTTACCTTTCACATTCATCAAATGTTATTAATCAACCATATTCTTCTAGTCATCACATTGATTATGATGAGAAGACGCAAGAAACAAATCATGTAGTTAATCATGTTGAGTTGGATCCTCAACCTTTGATTTATTCTGCACTTAATCCTAAACAAACACCCACTATTAGCTTTAGTCAGTCTGATATGTTTATAATGCCTAATGGTCCTCTTTAAATCACTACCAGAGTTTCTCATATTCCTTCTCATGGTACTTTGGTTGATCCTTCCTATATTATGAATGTCATCTCCAAAGAACATGTTTTTAATAAATGATTGCATAGAGATACTTATGATTCATCTCTTGTGTGGATTCAAACTTCTAATGGTTTTTTCTATCAACCTCAAGGTTATATCACTCTACTTGGTTAACTTTTAGGGAAAGTTGTTTATATCACCTTTGTTATTATTCCTACTTTCAATCAATTTCAAGTTAAGCTTGGTATCCCATGGCTTTCTTCCATGCAAGATGTAGTTTTTCAATTCATAAATGCCTTAATTTTCCTTGTGATAAAGACATTGTTACTGTTAATTATTCTCTTTATAAACCATCACATCTTAGATATTGTGTTGAGATTCATTTTTAGTAGCCATCTCGTCCTAAGAAACTACCTACTCATCTTGATCACCTCTATAGAAATTATTAGAAGCATAAGATAGTCAAGATCGTAGAGCTTAGTCTTCCTAAGTATTGTGTACCTGCACATGTCTTTTCTACTTCATATGTTCCTTCCACTTCTGAATCTACTTCACCTTCTATATTCATTCCTTTAGCTACTATACCTGAATCCATTGATGTTCCTTGTTTGAAACCCATGGTAGCGGATCCTAATCCTTCTTTATCTCATAAGACTATTCATAATATAAAAGCTCGTCAGTGTTGCAAGAACCATCAAGCTAAAGTTAAGGCTAAAGCTCATTCTCTTGTTTCTCAACCTACATATTCATCTCAACATTAACCTTCCTTTGATCAAACTATGTGTACATCTTTGGAAGAGTCTAAACAAGGTTATACTTTACATATGGATAAACATTATGATTATGTTTGTATTTTAGATTTTATTAAACTGGATAAAAAAGATAATTTAGATGATGAACATGTTAGTAGTGACAAGGAATTAATTGATATGGATAGTGATTTGCTTAACATGTTTTCTACACAACTTACAACCACTCCTAGTAATGTGCATAATGTGTAGTGCCTGTCCCTAGTTTGCATTTTGTTATCGTTGCTGAACTCTTTTAGAGCTAGTTTCATGTTGTTGGTTAGTAACATTATTATGAGATTATCAGATATTGTGCTATGGATTCAATTTATTATGTGATGAGATTACTTAGATTTTACATTTCATGTATGTATGATGGTTATTTTTAGTGTTCGCAATTATTGATGGTGATTATTACATTGCTTTCAGTTATTAATGATGATTAGTAAGATGGTTTATTATCATATGTGTTTTATTATGGATACTTACCCCATACTTGCATGTGTATGGTGTGCGTGTTTGCTTTGCGTATTTGCTTTTGTATGGCGTGTTTGATGTGGTTAAGGAAGGGAGTCGTAGTCACCTGCTAGTCAGGATCTACACGATGCACCACTTCCTGCCATTGCCTGTTTAGTTTAGTATATATTGTGCTTGTACATGCATGGTTTTATGCAGGTTGCAGGTACCGAGTATCGACTTCCCTGAATTGTCAGGATGAGCGTACCCTATCACACTATCTCAATGATAAGAGAGGGGAGATAAATTCTCAAGTCCAAATCCTAACCCTTTAAGCCATTTGTTCTAATTGGAAAATTAGGACAAGTATCTGAGTTGAGTACCCTCCGAATACGTTGGATAATGTAATTCGTGATATAAACCCTTGGTTTGATTTTGTATGTATTTTGGCTATGATGGATTTTCATATTTTTACCTTGTGAGTCTTTGATGTATTTTCTATTAATTAAGCTTAATTAAAAGATTTAATTAATGGTTTAATTTAATGGAAAATTAATATGATATTTTAATATTTATTTTATTTAATTAATTGGGAAATTAATTAAATAAAATAATTAAATTTGAAGATAAAAGTTAAAAGTTTAAATTTGGAATGTGACAATATTTATTTTAATAATAATATATTTGGAATTCATTTTTAAATAAATGTCTAAATAATAATATTATTAAAGCTAATAAATATTTTAGCAATTAAGTCTTGGAAAATGATATTTAAAAGTGGAAAATATATTTTAAATCATAAAAAAGATTCTAAATCTCATGTGATTAAAATATAAATATATTAAGATTGCAAAGTGGAATTATTAAAGTTTGTGCATGAGATTTAATAAATAAATAAAATTAGAAAGAGTAAATTAAATATTATTTTAATATTTGCTCACATAGGAGTTGGTAAATTCTCAGGAGTTGTCATGTAGACAACACTGGAGTTTGCACTCTAAGTATGCATAAGTTGTCTACACTTAGGAGTTAGCATTTTTATTTGAGCACATGGTGTCTACAACCTTAAGACTTATCTAGAAGGTTGGAGAAGGCCCATGCTTGGTTGTCATGCTTATCTTCTAGTTGTTTCTAGAGACACTCTAGATGCATCTTAGAGGCCTTTAAATTGAGGCTCTCCTAGTGTGTTTGGACAAGCAAAAAAATGAAAACTTAAATGGGGGCTTAATGGAAGCTACAAGCTACAAGCTCATATTCTTCTTCACGCTCATTTATTTTCTATATGCTTCTATGCTTCTTCTAGCTCTTCTAGTCACTTGGAGGATTCGGTTGGCTGGATCTTGGAGGAATTGCGAATGATAGAGAAGGAAGGGATTGTCTATGGACTTCTGAGGCATGGCAAGTTAGCATCAGTGTCCAGGTGCACTCGTGATATTCTCATATTCTCTTTGCACCATTTCTCTTCCTGTCTTCATCATGTTTGTTATATGTGTCTGATTATATTCCATGAATGAATTTGCAATTTGAAACATAATCTAGATATGTATTTATTTGGTTGAGAAGGAAACATTAGAAAACCCTAGATCCAATTTAGGAAAGAATTTAGATTTGAATCGGGTTTGGGTTCGAATCGTATTGGATTCAAAGATTTGATTAAACATGAGTTTGTAAGATTAATTCTATGATCAAACCTATTGGACAAATTAATAGGTAAATCTAAGGAATGGTTATTATGAGTAATTTAGAAAACGATTAATTTAAAGGGAAATTTCTTAATTTAAAGAATTTGAAAAGCCTTTCTTATTTAAAGTTATATATGTTCTCTTTTTATATATATAGAATCTGCATTCTTTTATAAATATATATATTTATATTTACTGAAGTGCAATGATTCTTGATAACGATCTGCGTGTATATCCATATATATATACATATATATATATATATATATATATATATATATATATATATATATATACATATACATACACATACACATACACATACACATACACATACACATACACATACACATACACATACACATACACATACACATACACATACACATACACATACACATACACATACACATACACATACACATACACATACACATACACATACATATACATATATATATGTATATATATATGTATATACATATATGTATATACATATATGTATATATATATGTATATACATATATATATGTATATGTATATGTATATGTATATGTATATATATATATACATATATATACATATATGCGTATATACATATGAAACGCGGAAGTGAAATATATATATTAAAATCCGAATCGCGTGGAATCTAAACATTTTATAAAAAACATTATTTAAAAAAAATAAAACTTAATATGTGTGTTGGAGGGGCGGGATATATATCCCCACCCCCCGTACCCCATCTTTTATATGTATTCAAGCCTGTGGCCGGCGAACGATTGTACCGCTATCACAGGTACTGCGACTGCCGTCGTAGGTCCTGTGACAGGGTACAGGGCTGCACGGCACCCCCTTTTTAAAAGGGTGACGGCATATTAAAGCCGACAGTGCACGACACTTTAAACATGCGTCGCGGCCTTGCAAATATGGACGTTGGTTATTATATGAATCGGGTTTGTTTTTAATTCGTTTTCATATGTTGTTACTAAATAATACAAATTGCTATATGTTGATTACATTTTTAAAAATGTTTATAATATTTGTTTTCTGAAAACGTTTTTAAATATTTCGATTTTCACATATACGTTATAATAAATTTCAAATATCGAATATTATATATTTTAATAATAAGTTGTTAATCAGTTATTAATGACTGCTATTAGAAAGTTATTATTATTATGAATATTAGATTATGGTAATATTTAGTCGAGTCTTAATTAAGTTATTATTATAATTCGGCTTGGCGAATTATAGGTTCCATTAATTGATTTAAATAATTGTGAATTAATAAAGAGGTTGATACCTTAAGTTGGAAAATTACATATAGAAGTTAACAACTAATGATAAGTATGGTTTATTAATTTAATAATAATTTGTTAATTATTATTAAATTAAAAAGTGATATTGAATTGCTAGAGAATGGAGGATTTCTTTTTAATATATATTAAATAACATTTAAATTGGAGATGGTAATTTTATAGTACGAGATGATTTTAAAATTAAGTGACTCAAATTTTATTGATATTGGACAACGGGTCATTACTACATTATAATATCATTATAACATTGTTATGTTAATATTAATACGTTCGAATTATTAGGTATCTTACTGTTATACCTTAATCATACTAAGAGTTAGTTAAATATTGAATAATGAAGTTTATGTAAAGATTCTCTAGATCGACTATTTATAGTTGTGATTAGTTTATTTATTAATGTTTGTTGGGACTAACAAACTATTAATAAATAATAAATAGTTTTCAAATAATTCGATTAGATGTAATCTGGTGGGGATTATTTAATGATTAAAGTTTTGAAGTATAATTGATTTTAATCAATTAATGAGTTGTCAATATAATTAAATGCGATAAAGATTTATCTAGGAAATGATTATCATAAATACGAAATCGTTAAGAAAGATGAATGTAGTCATTATGGATAAGATTTCCAAAATAACTTGTTAATATTATTATTATTAAAATATTAACATTTGTGTATTGGATGGAAGTTGACTTTGACGTACAAACTATTGTTAGTCAATCAATACTCATTGAGTTGATGGTTTGGTTGTGAAATTATTAATTAAATCAATTAATTAGAGTTAATTGGATTTAATACTTAAGTTATGTAATGGAGATTTATTTAATATAAATCTTTTGACGAGATTGTAAATTATCCATATTGAAGTTGATAAGTCTTATTCTAATGACTTGAATAATGACTTAGATAATTTAACGGTTATTAATAACGATTTAATTATTAAAATGATTATGATTAAGAGGCTTAAATGTTAGAGATATTTAATTGAGAATTATTAGAATGATAAAAATTCAAGGATTGTGAACCGATGTTAATTGATCATTTTAAATGGAGTTATAATCTTCTTATTCGAAGACTAGTAATTGACTTTCTTACATTTTGATGAATAATGATCCTTTGATTTATGTTGGAAGTTTAAGTAACCTCTTAAGAAGAGTTAATCAATTAGAATATGGATCATGGTTAAAATAGAGAACAATTTAATTAAGGTCAATGATGATCAGCTTAGTGAATATTTATCCTTAAGTTATTCTTAGAATATAAATAATGGAAGGATAATGCTATCAGGGAACAAATGGGTTGACTTGTAGGTCAAATGATGAAACTTAGACATTTGAAGTATACTTGAAAATGGAAACTGAAACTTCTACGCATGAAAATAGAAAAATGAAACTCTACACATTATTCAATTATGAGATAATAGCAAAACCAAAACATGTGTTTGCATTGTGTATTCTATATGTTTCTTGTTTTGGGTTTTTGGGTTGACTGGTGTTGACCAGTCCTAGGTTGTTACCAGAGGCTCGGGGGTTATGAGATGTGTTGGCATGTTGATCTTATTTGGTCTCGATCTTTATAAGCCCAACCATGATTATGTGATCGTATGCTCTATGAAATGTTTGTATTTGTTCAGTAGTCTTCATGTGTGAAGCTGAGATGTATGTGTATGAGACACTTGAGCTAATCATTTTTGAGTCATCGATCAGTTATCCCTGGATTACTTTCTAGTCGCCATGAAGGGACTGAAATGTGGATTTATTTCTTGATGATGTCATGTTGTGACATGTTTGACTCAACCATTTTGGAGTCTTCGATCAGTATGATTTTGAGATATTTGATCAGTATGATTTTGAGATATTCTTGGTTGCTTGTTGAAGAACCAAGGGATATGGTGATTTATATTGGTTATTGAGAACCAATGGATACTTATGATTATCAGTGATGCCTTCAGTTGCCAATAGAGAACTGTTGTGGTCATGATTTTCTATGGATGTTGCTCATGGAGATTTGATGCTTTTATGCATATTTGATGATTTTATCATGGATATTTGATGATTCTTATTGTGGATATTTGATGATTCTTCTTATGGATTATCTTTTGGATTTTCTTTACAGTCGCTTGTACAGGACTGTGGTGATTTATGATTCCATGAGCATTAGGGTAGGTAATCTACTTGTAGTGTCGGGAAGTGGCTTGCAATGGGGGCCGGGGCCCTAAGTGGCTGCCAGGGTAACTCATTGTAAGTTTGGTTAATAAGTGATAACATTTACACACTAAATGGGGATTAAATGAACCTAAAAGAGAATTGTTTTGGTTCTCACCCATGCCTTGAGCACTTGTACAGGCTAGGATGGGAGTAGTGAGACGCATGGTTGCGACCTTGCATTCCATAGTATGCCTCGTCAGTATGAGAGGATACTAGTGGCCGCATGAGATCTGTATGGACCCGTGGAGTTTAGCTAACTGCCAGGGTAACTTGTACGAGATAAATGCGATGACACTTTCCCGCTTGCAGAGTAGGTTTCCTACATGTCATTGTTGTGCCTCTGGGAATTAGATGTCGATTTTGTGTGTGATGGAACCCTTGAGTAGTATACTTTTAGGATTCCTGGACTTAAAGAGATTTGTGCTTTGTGGATTGATATCCTGTTTGGGACTTGAGATTATCTCCTCAGCACGGTGGGAGTGGACCATTTAGGTTCCACGCAGTCGGGTGGTAGTGTTTTATCACTCTTATCATTTGAGATCCGTCTGAAACACCGTGGATGGAGTATTCTTGGTTGGTATTTATCTTCATTATGTTCTTGGAGCATTATGATAGACGACATACCTTATGATGGATGTATCTACTGGTATGTTCTTGTATTGATGATTTGCATATGTTAGTTGATGTTATCTTATGCTTTACTTTGCATTTTAGTAGGATGTTTTTAGGAGTGACATTCCTACTATGTTAATAGCCGATGATCTCTTCGGTGCTTTGGAATGTTGCGCACGGAGGGATGGCTAGGATCCACGATGGTCTAATGATGCTATTAATGGTTGGGAGGAACTGTGCACTTAGTTAGTTATGTTTGTGATGTATGGTTATCTTTTATGATGGATGTTTATGTCTTTTATGATGATGTATCATGTATGGTTTATGGTTTCATTTACTTTAATTAAATCATGGATTAATATTGGATGATGATGTACTTTAATTACATGGATGTTTATTCTTTTAAGCTTTTCATATCTTGTAACATGTATAGTGGATGATTGAGCAATCTAAAAGTACACTTGTATATGGTTTTACTCTCATGTTTTAAAAAAAAATTGTTTGGTAAACTTAGTGAAATTCTTTGGATCTCTTGGTGGGGCATTACATAATGACTCTCAAAGTCCTTGCTTAGAATTAGCCATGATTACTACTATGACGTGGACTTCATTTGTCATGGTAGTATTTGTGTTCTTGTATTGTGTTTTTCTACATGTGTTTTTTTTTCTGTCTTTTGAATAGTTTAGACGATCCTTGTTACTTTGTTGAGCTCAAGAGGATAAAGTAATCACTTTTTCATACACATTCATCTAAATGTGTCTCTTTCTTCTATATGATGTTACATGTTATGTCGTGCTTGTGCTATTGTTTGTACCAGTGATCTTGTATAGCCTTCTTGTTTGCTTATGATATGGTAGCACTGATTCTTTTTGGTTTCCATGTTATTGGCCCAAAAAGACCCTTCTTCATATCTCTTGCGTGTCTTTTCCACCATTGTGTCATAGTTCTACTTTCTTTGAGGAATGATGATATATTTTTCATACTTGATATAATATTACATGTTATTATATGAGCTTATAGACCCCAAAGTTAGTAGATCCCTTTTGTGATCTCTCTTTTTATCATGTGTCCATTTCCCTTGATATGTTTCTCTTCTTGGGGGTATGTCATAGTGGAAAGATTATTTAGTGGACGCATGTATGCTTCCGTTAAAGTCATTACTCCCATCAAGGTTATTTAGTAGATGCATGTATGCTTCTGTTAAAGCCATTACTCTCATCAAGGTGGTTGCAATCTATTAATGTGGAGGCATATCCTCTGCTCATCCTTTGTCCATGGAATAAAAATACAAGTTCTGTGTATAACTTGGAGTACTTCAGCCTTAGTGCTTGGTATGATTTCTAAGGTATAACCAAATCTATGCATTGCTATTTCATGATTTCCCCTCTCTTTCTTTTTAGCTTCCAAGAATTATTGATGGTTCTTGGGGGCTTGGTCTCTTTTTGCTTTTGGATCTCTCTTTAAACCATGGACAGTTTGGGAGGCTCGATCCTTGTTTTGACCCTTTTTTGACCACTAACAATTTGGGAAGTTTGGTTTCCATCCCCTAAGGACACACAAATCCTTATTCCTGGGTCACATTCAATTCTTCTTTTTGGGACATGAAGTTCCCTTGATGTTGAATCCTTGATGGACTGACTAGTATGCCACACACACTTTCTAGACCATTTGGTTCATCTTTCAATGGGTTGACTAGCATGCAACACACACTTGCTAGAATATTCAATGTCATCCCCTTTTGCGAAGACCTTTCTCCATTCTTTTTCCTTTTTATTGTGTGGTTCACAATAAGGCACACAAACCTTATTAGGAAAGTAACTACACTCCTTTATTCGTAGCACTTATAATCTTATTGTGATTTTTGGATGTGATAAAGACTCAAGTCTCTTGGGGGCTTGATGATTTCTTTTCCTCCTAAATCTTAACAAGACTTTCTCTTTTTCTCTTGATCTACTTTACCTTGAGTTTGAGAAAACTCATACAACTGCTAAAGTGGGGCTTAATGAACACACTTGAATTTTAAGACCGTTGAGCCCCCTCTCCATAAATTTCCTCATTGGACCATTGATATGCCTATGCTCAACCTCCTCTCCTCATGTTCTCTTCCATCTTTCCACCCTATCTCACTGGGATATGTTGTTGGTAGTGGGTTAGTACCCCTCGCAGGGTTCACGATATGGCTTAACCACCTTTTGTGGTTCTATAATGCTATTGTTATATCAAGCATTGATAGGTCAATCTTACGGTGCAACAACGATCTTGTGCTTTCTAACAATTGGTATCAGAGCTTGGTCATAGGTTCGAATCCTACAAGCCACAATGAGTGATGCTAGGAGGGGGATTGTTGGTAGTGGGCCAACATCCCTTGTAGGGTTAGCGACATGGCTTAACCACCTTTTGTGGTTCTTTAAGACTATTGGTTGTATCAAGCATTGATAGGTCGATCTTTTGGTGCAACAACAACCATGTCCTTTCTAACATCTACCTCTTCTTTCTATGACACCCTAATCTCTAAGACCAGGTCAACCTAGGCCGATTTGTTCTAGACTAGGTCAATCTAGGTTGACCTAGTCCTCCTAGGTCAATCTAGGTTGACCTAGTCCTCCTAGGTCAACCTAGTCCCCGATAGTTTTAGATCTAAGCACTTGAAAGACCTTGGGGGTTTAATTAGTTTTTGATCATCACACAATCACATTGTATTATTTTCTTGCCCAAAAACACATATATAAGGTGACTTGGAGGCTTCATTTTCACATCACACACTCAAGTAATTCAAATTCTTGCTCTTTAGTGAAGATTTCTACCTTTTGCATTCAAGTAGTTCAAGTATTTAGGACTTTTAATCATTTAAGCAAGGAGATTTTTATTGAAGGATCCTTTGTGAGCATTTCCTCTTCAAGGTTTAGATTATTGTTAGCCATCAAGGGAGGAGATCTACATTGAAGCATTCATCTTCTTCATTGATGCACTTCTATATCCATGACACCATTATGGAATTATGGTAGATCCATTGCAAAGAGTGGAGATACCCTATGTTCCTAATTCAATATCTACAATAAATTTACAAACAAGGCTTTCAAGCAAGGTCGATCCTAATATTTATCTTGTTTTGTACTCAATTACATTTATATTTCTCAATTATGGTTAATTCCTTAACCTAGGACTTGACCAAGGAAAGCCCTCGTCAAACCCCAACCACAAAACCTTTCCTTTCGATGTTGATTTGCAAGGTGGCAATCACAAGGATTGCAGATCTGGAATCTATAGTTTGTGAACTTTATAGAATCGCTAGTTGCAGATCATTAGAATATGTTAACTTGGTTGTGAGATGTCTTCCCAAGTCAAACTAGTCCTTTTGTCTTAGATTATGGGGAGATTTATGGGTCTTATTCCTTTCATCTTTTTATTTTGAGATCTGCGATTGAAAATTTTGAAACAGTTTGCATCCACGAGTTTTACAACAAAAATACCTTTTCCTCTACACATTTCAAGGTGATTTCTTTATATTTAATTTCCTTTCGTATCTTTACCCTATATTTACATCTTAATTGGGCTAATTATACTCACATAACATCTATATTTGCATTATTAGTTCAATATCACATTTACATAATCCTATAAGGGGCCTAAGCAAGTACATTCCCTTATCTTGCATTCCTCTTTATAGTCCAAATTTACTATTAACACCCTTCTTCTTTGGGTCCTAGCTAATCTAATTTGTGTTAGAAGTGGAGACATACTTGGAAATTCCTGTCTTTCCCTCACACATACCTATTTGAATGACTCGGTGCCTCATAAAGTGGAAGCCTACATCTTATTAGAGTGCTTCCATTTTACTCCCGAACACCCTTAACCATGCAATGTAGTAAATTATAAAAAATATGACCTAATAAACCCATAGGTAGAGATGAGAGTAGAGGTAGAAACACTATTAAATGTTGTGCTCGTTCAAGAAAAAGGTCTACCTCCAATCATGGCTAAGTTAAATCTATTTCCCAACCTCCTTGTCCTTATTGGGAATGTTGAGAAAGTTCAATCTCTAGTAAAATCATTGGATGAATCTAAATCTGACTTATTGGACATATTTCACTCGAGGGAAAAAATATTTTAAATGCTTGTAGCTAGTTCAGAAGAAAGGAATTTATTTTAGAAAAGCTTGGAGAAAATATTTTCTTGAAAATATTTTTTGGTATTTGTTTTTAGAAGCTTGTACAAGAAAGAGATTTTTCAGGGGATTTTCATCTTTGTAGGAAAGGAAGTTTTTAAAGATTTTTTTTTTTTTTTAGAAGATTTTTTTGGATTAAGGTAAAAATAGGTTTTGAGGGGACCGAAACCCCATACAAAAATATAAAGATGAAAGATAAATAGTCCACCCGATTTTACAAGGACCAGAAACCTATAGCAACAACATAAAAAAACTAGGTTGTATAAGGACCTGAAACCTCCAAGTAGTAATCTAACAAAAAAACCAACTGGGAAGTAAAATCACAGTAAAAGACAACTAGCACAGAGGTACAAAACCAAAACCAGAAACCTGAACCAACGATCATGACTAGCAAAAGAAAAATAGGAAAACCCTATCATTGGAGCTCCTCCATAGCCTTAGTCAAATCTTTGGTGGTATTAGCAATCTCTTGAAGGGCATCCTTAGCAATGGAGACAGGGGCAACTTGAATGATCCTTTCAATACTCTACCTTGTCCTTTTGCTAGGTCTACTAGTCATTTTGGCATGCATAGGAGAGATAATTTCCTCATTGTTCTTCCTGCCCAAACTAATCACTGCCACACATAGATCGATAGTTATCATGTCCATCTATTGTCAGCTATCCTTGACCAGTTGCCTAAAGCTAGCTTCACAGGCCATCGACTTCTTAGGAATATTCCCAATTTTCCCTTCAAGTTGAATTCTTTTGTTCCTTTCAATATCTAGATTCTTCTGCAACTCTTAGAAATTCTTTTTTTATGAAATGATTTCATTATAGAGCCATGCATCAGCTTGAAGAGTCACATCCGCCTTCATTTTAGCTTTGTCAAGAAACAAAAGGCTTCCACTGAAATTCTTCGCCCTAGTCTCCTCATTTGCACTCTTCATCTCGCTGTGACCAAAAATAATGTGGGTCTCTTCTAGAGTAGCCTCTTTCGACTTAGATTTTGTGTCCCCAGCAAAATACTTTACCTCCTTATCCATCTTCTAGGTTGAATCAATAGTATTTGGCTTGTGGTTAGTAAGCATCATTTTTTTATCCATCTTGATTTCCATCCTCCCTTCCTCCGCAGCTTCATTTATGGGTGTAATATCTGTCACCTCAATATCTTTGTCCTTTGAAATGAAAAAATAGTCTAGGTTTCTAATTTTAGGGTTTAGAGAACCCACATTACTCCCTGTCCTGCCCAACTTAGCCACATAATCATCTTGATTGCCCGAGTACCCATCATTGTTCGAGCTAAAATCTCCACTCTCTATTTCTCCTTCCTCTTCATTTTCATTCTTTGCTTCCATGGTGCCCTTTTCCTCTTTTGAGCTATCATCTCCAACCTTGGGTTCTTTCTTACTTTTCCTTTCTCCTTTAACCTTCTCGTTTTTCTTTTTCTTTGCACTTTCCTTCTCACTAGCCCAATCACTATCTGACTCAGTATCCATGTCCTTAATCTCCTCAATTTTAACATTCTGCATTTTGACTTTTTTAACACAAGATTTATCCATAATCTGCTTCCTAGAAATCTTCTTTCTTTTACCAGTTGATGTGGATAGCTTAATAACATTCTCCTATAATATTCCTCAATAAGAAGGATCTGTCCTTCATGAAGAACAAGCCTAGAATTTTTTTCCTATGTGCATTGAGGTTGTTTAAACAAGGAATATTTCTAGTAGAATGAAAAAGAAACCCTGCCCTTGTATATGGAGTGATTCAAAAAAATAAAATGAAAATTATGCACTCTTTTGGATCTCCCGTCAAGGGTGAAACACTCATAAATGCATGACAGAACATCTTGCCACATAACCTTAATTTGGTCTAGATCGAAGAAGTCCCCTTCCTTAACCAATTTTCTTTCTTCTTCAGGATTTTTAGAAGATTATATATGACAATATTTTTCAAATTTTTCTTAGTTTTTAGAAGGTTATCGGGAGTGGACTTTCTTTATTTGAGTAGAAAATTCTTTATTTTTAGAAACTTATTTATACATATGTATGTATGTATGCGTGCATGTACATATATAGTATTTGCCCACAATAATAATTTAATCTAATATATCATAATTTCAATACCTATGTTTTATCATTGGAATTGAAGTGGTCCTCCTACTAATATAATTGACTAGTTGAAAATGAGCATTTTTGCTTGTTTATCCTTTCTTTTTTCTTATATTCTTTGTGGCTTTCCTCAATCTCTCCTTTCCTCCTCTTTCTTAACAACTTTCATATTCTATAGTTAAAAAAATATTAAAAAAAATTCTTCTCCTTAGTATGAGTTTTTAAAACATATATTTTTTCATCTCTTATTTTTAGGAGCTAAACGATGATGTAAACAATCTCAACATTTATGTTTAGAAGTTCCTAAGAATAAGAGACGAAAAATAATATGTTTTAGTAACTCATAATAAGTAAGAAGATTTTTTATTTTTTCAATCATAGAATATGAAAGTCATTAAAAAAGAGGAGAAAAGGAGAGGTTGAAGAGAGCCACAAATAAAAGAGATAAAAGAAAGCATGGACATGCAAACATGGTCATTTGCAAGTTGCAACTAATCAATTATTATGTTGGTGGGAGGACCACTTCAATCCCAATGACAAATCATACACATTGAAATTATGATACTATTAATTTGAGCGATACTATATATATAAGCAAAAGCTAATATGCGAGGGAACATATGAAAACCTACCATTCTGGAGTAATACTATATATAGAATATATGTGACCAAAAGCAAAATAAATTATTAACAACACAAACAAAATAGAAAGTGAAAATGTTGATAGACTCATGTATTTTTAGGTGAAAGACCCCAAGGTGCAAATCGGTAAAGAAGATTTGAGTCAGTAGAATGTCTTTCATTATGTAATGTCTTGCTTACAAAGACATTCAATAACTTGACAATAGATATGTTGTTTCATGATGGAATGTCTAGCCTACAAAGATATCTAATGACTTGACAATTGATTCATTTGATTATTTCGTTTGAAATACACTGCTTCGCCATCATACAATGTTCAACTTACAAATATCTGATGACTTGACTATTGATTCTTTGATTGCTTAATATAAAATGTGTTGTTTCAACAATTCATAAGATATTCAATAACTTGAAAATTGATTTCCTAATTGCTATGTTTGAAACTAAAAGATCAAAAACAATTACCAACTTTAATCAAAGATTCAAAATAAAAGTTTAATTAATCTCGTACTAAACATTATTGAAAACATCAAAAGAAAATCAATTTTAATAAAAAAAAATCATTCTCATTCAGCTAACATTAGAATCATCTATGGAAAGCATATCAGTCCTCTATCCAGACCAATAATGCAATAGTTTTAGTTGCAAGCACGGAGCCATACTAATAATTACTGAATAAATAATAAAATAGTAATCAATAATAAAATAACTAAAAATAGAGCATGCAGTGAGAATGGAGGAGTCCCATTGTCCAAGGAAATGGGAGAGCAGCAGGGGTGGGCAAACTCCGGGTAAAACCAGAGTTAAAATGGGCTTCCCTCTGACGGTTACCACAAATGCCAGCACAGGCATAACGGGGAGCAGCGTACTAACAGTGTTAAGTTTTCAATGGTCAAAGCAGAGAGAGAAAGAGAGACAATTTAGGGTTTTATCTGGCAGAAACCAAATCAAACAACCATACGCTTGCTTAACTAATCTCGAGATTTTTCCCTATGTTTTACGGGCGTAGTATTTTTGTAAGGGAAGTGGGTTGATGTAGGTTTAAAATTTTATGTGAGGATTTGTTGATATTTCGTAAGTATTGTGAGGGAGGGGCCAAAGGCAAAGGCAAAGGAGAAACGAGGCCCTTCCCTTTTAATGGTTACGAGCTACCAACAAATCCTCTCGCACCGGGAAACTGAATATTTTTACGCGCAAAATAACCAGGAGGCGCGCTTCATACATTAATTCTGTCAGCCCCCAATTAGGGTGAGGGGTCTAGCTCATAAGACTACCCGCTTATAAGGGAATGGTGCTTTAACTCTTCGTCATCTCTTGTGTCGCTGTATATTTCTGGCGTTTAGGGTTTGATGCAATGTCGGTTTTAGGGATTTGAAAGAAATTTCTTATTGTACATTGTAGTTATTTTCGGGATGTTATGAGATGGGTTTGTGTTTTGCTGGGGTTGATGGTGTTTATGTTCAGATAAGATTGGAGAATTTGTGACGGGGCGTGTGCGATCCGGAATGTGATTTGCAAAGGCTTCAAGAGTTAGATGTTCATTTCAAACGGTAGGAATTTTTTAGAGCATAATTTTCCATGGGTTTGCTTGGATTTGTTTAAAATTTTGAGGGTTCTAAGGGTTGGTGGTACTTTACAGGGGCTTATGGCGTAATGTGGGTGTGAAATCGGGAAATTTGTTAAGGGCTTTCGGGGTTTGTGGAATTAGGGCACGAATTGAAAGGAGACTTGGGGATTCTGGGATTTGTTCTGCTGTTCAATTGGTAAGATTCTGTAGGGTTCTAGACTTTCATGGCTTCCCTTGGATTTGTTAAATTCTTTTGATGAAAGATTTTTTTTTAAGGATAGTTTCTCTGCGGATTAGTCTGATTTTCCATGGACGTTGAATTCTTATAGTCGAATGTGGAGGGATTTGCATATTTGCTTTTGCAAGAGTTTATATTAGTTTATTGCTTTGATATGAGTTCGTAATGTTAAGAATTTGATCGTTCTGGATTGTATAATGTTTTGAGAATGTTGAATTTGTTTGATTTTTTGTGGAAAGCATTTGCTTATTGTTCGACAGGAGCTTGGATGGGAGTTTGATTTGTTAAGGATTTGTTTTCTTTGGATTATTGTGATTTATACAGGACATTGAATTTGTTTGATATCTGTGAATGCATTTGTTAATTTGCTATATTACTTCGATGAGAGTTTTTTTGTTAAGGATTTGGTTTCTTTGGATTATTGTCCATTGAAGAGGTTGTTTAGTTAGCTCAATAATTTGTTGGGGTTGTCTTAATTTTTTCATGCATGGGGTTTGTTGAAGGGGTTTGCTAGATTCTCAGTTTTTGCAGGTTTTGATAGGCTTGTTTTTTGTAGTTAAATCAAGGTTTTTTTGAAATTTTTGTCTGGATGTGTTTGTTTCTCAAAGTTTGTTGGTTAAGAATTTCTTGGATCGTGTAGAATTTAGAAGATTCTGTGAAGACTGCCTTGGAGGAGTTGTTAGGCTTTGCAGTTTGATTATCATTTGTTTTTGGAGAACTTGTCAGGATATGCTCCACATTTTGATGAACATATGTTCTTTTTTCCATGTTTGATCTGATAACGGTTTCATGATTTATGGATTGTACGAAGAATTTAGTTTGAGAGGAGTTGCACAAATGATTGCTCTGGTCTTATTTTTTTTTGATTGGTAGTTTGCTTTGGTGTTATTTTTACCTTGGGGCATCCCTTCGAATTACAGGGTCTGTTGTGAAAGCCACAGTGTTTTACTATTCATGCTGACTCTATTTCACAAAGGTTTATTATGATAAATTTGGAAAATTTACTTAGTTTTTGGCTGTTATGGATGGATGAAATTTGATAGATATATTAAATGGTATCTTTAGCTTGATTTTGCAGGTGTTGTTCTGTTTGTTCTTGTGAAATGTTCTGAAAGGTTTTTTTTTTATCTTGAAGGTGTAATTTTTCTGTAGACAATCAAGACCATAACTTAGATGTCACAATTGAGCTGTACTTTTTCTGTCGAATTTGGACTTATACTTGGTCCTAACCATTGGGATACATCACTTTCAGTGAGTTGAATACTGATTTCAGCATTCCGTCATGCCTTGTGATGATACATATACAGGCTTTACTTTAGAAGCCCAAGTGCATGTGAGCTTTTTCCATTAGATGGTAGATTTATTTTCCCAGGGGTTAGTTGAATTGGTTGTAATATGAGGCTTTTTATTATTAATCTTTTGAATTTTGGAGTAGTTTGAAGTTTGTACTTTGTAAATGGTTCATTTGTTTAGGAATTTAGTTTTCAGCAGGTATTGTATATTTTTGGTGTTGGACATGAAATGGTTCTCAACAGTTTAATCCATGGAGGCTTTTTTCTGGTTTTGAATATATTTCATTTTATAATAGTTTTTAAGGTTTGCACAAATCTGGTAATTAGCAGGTTTGCTTTAATAAGGCTTTGTTTTCTGATTGAATTGAAGTGAGAATGTGCAAGACATTTACAAGGGTTCAACTGAATTTTCTTTTGCAGTGTTTCTTGTACTTAAGTTTTCTTAGGCCATTGAACTGTTAGGAATCCTCAATGGATTGTTAATGTATTATTCGTTTAATTTATTTGATCTTTTGAAATGGCTTGTTGGATTTGTTTTCTGCTAGGTTTGTATTCTCTTTGATGTAGGGGATATTGAGATACTTTATTAAGCTTTTTGGATTTGTTTTTGGTGTTGGATTTGTTCTGGTTTTTTAGAGGCATATGTGCTGCTATTGGATTTAGTTTTTGCAGTGCTTGTGCCAACGGTTAGTGTTGTATACACTTTCAAAATTATGTGTCTGAATCTGTCCATTTGTTTAAAATTAGAAACATTTATTTTGGGATATGTTATGAAACCTTTGTCTTTTGGATACCTGACCTTATTTAGAGTCTTCCAAACTGTTCTTTTGCAGTGTTCATTTTTATAAGGGTTTGGTGTACTAGTTAGAAATTGGATTTTGTTTAGTAGGATTTGTTTTGTTAATTGTTTAAAACTACAGTGGCAGAAGGTGCAGTGCTTAGTTTTTGTTTTTTTGTTTTTCTGCACTTGAACTTGTTTGAGACTGTTTGATGTGTTTAATAACAATTTTCAGCCCTTTTTACTTATAGGTTTTTTTTAATAGTTGAGATAGGACTCTTCCTGCTGTTGAATCATTGCTCTTTATCCCAAGGTTAATTGTTATGCAGCTGTTGTATTCTGAATGCTTTCAAAATGTTTAATCTTGCAGTCTGTGAGCATGGAGAATGGAGAAAGAGTGGATGTTTTTAGGAAGAAGCGGTCTGAGTCATCAAGGAAACCAAGATTGGGAGGATCACACACTTTCATGAATGAGCATGAGCATTCCTCAGCTTCTGGTTCACCGCTGTCTGATCCCCAGTCTAATCCAGGTTTTGACAAAGGTTCCAATGAGGATGCAGGAAAGTTTACAAACCATTATTCTTCCAATGGGGGAGGTGATTACAAGAGGAAGTTGGGAAATGGTAATATTAAGGCCAGGGTTGAGAATGGTAAGGAGGATTTGGGCAGGAACAAGTCAGGTAATAGAAATACTGCTGGTGGGGGAAGAGACGATGATTGGGATGACATAAAAAGAGTCCGGAGGGCGGTTACAGAATTGAATGGCATTAACAAGCAGAAGGGCATGGAGGAGGATAGAATTAATGACAGGAAACATGACAGAGGAGTGGGTTCTAAGTTGCAGGATTATGACAGGAACAGGCGAGTGGAAAAATCCTCAAGGGAGAAAATTCATAGGGATGCTTCTCATCATGACAAGAATTTCAAAGAGAGTTCCATGGGCGAGAAGGGTACTGAGAGGGACAGGAAATTTTTTGGGGAAACATTTAAACGTAAAATGCGCACTGATGAATTGGATGTGTCTAAGCGGCCCAGAGATGCTGGAAAGGAGAGAAAAGATTCTTATGGAAGGCATGCCAGTCATGAGAAATCTGACTGGGATGAGGATTGCGATCAAGATAGAGATAGGAACCATGGTGGTGTTTTTTGTGGTAGGAATCATGATGGGCAGGGCAATTCAAAATTTGGTGATGGCAATCAGAGGGCTGCAACAGTTGGTGGACTGACTGCTGTTGTTGGATTATTGGATTGGTGTAATTCAGATGGACATAAAATAATGGAGAAGAGGTCCTCTGATGCCCGTACTGTTGGTCTGGTGAAAGAAGGACCGGACTCTGGCCATGGTGCTGGGCATACCAAGTTGCAAGATGGAGGCAGGAATGTAGATGGTCATCATGCAGGGCAATCAAAATCAGCAAATGCCGAAGTCAAAGCTCCAGAAGGCCTAAATCCGACACAAGTTAAAACGGCACATAATGGAAATGCCTATGATATTAGAGAATCATTGGATAAATCCACACTAAAACAAGATGATTTACCTTCTAAAGAGAATCGGACCACCACTGTGAAATTGAAGGTAAGTGGAATCACCCATGCGATTCATGGTAGTTTAGCATCCGGGAATAAACAGAAGACAGCTGAAGGTTCATGTGCATTTGCAAGGCCTCCACAAGTACCTGAAGGAGGTAGACGGCGCCAGAGACTTATTCTTCAGGTGCATATCTTTTTCGTGTAGAAGACAGTCTTATTTTATTGTCTCACTGATATGAAGTGGTATATTTTAGTATGAACAACATTGTATTACTTGAATCATGGTTTATAATACTTTCTAAGGAGAGTTGAAGGACCATGATACGTATTCTTTAGTAGCAAGAACAAAAATCTCAGTCAATTTAGTTTACAAGAGTATTGTTCGACTTTTAACAAACTTTAATTTGTGCCTATTATTTTGTCTTTGAATGTTGTGGTTTATACAATATGTTTGTAATCTTGAAAATTGATATGCAGGAAAATTCAGATGACGAAGATGACTATCCTCCAAGGGCAGAAAATTGTTTACAAGATTCATTCCACAAGGAGTCTCCAGCCAATTGTGCTGCCTCTACCAGGATGGATATGAATCAGTCAAATGAAGAAAGAAAAAACAAACTTGCAGATGAAAGTACCTCCGGAAAGCAGGTAGAAATTAACAATTTTGCAGGAAATCAACCTGTCCGCAAGAGCTCAAGGATACCTAAGAAACGTGTTCTGGCTGGGGAAATTGACGAAGATGAAGATATTGAAGAAGCATCCCAGCGCAAAACCTCGAGAACCCCAAAAAAACGCCTGCAAAATGGTGAATATGATGATAGGGAAGAAGCTGAAATGCTTAAGCGTAAAAGGTCAAGGATACCTAAGAAGCGAATGCTTCAAAGTGAATACGTTGAAGAAGATGAGGGAGATGGAGCACATTATTATAAAAGGAAACAGAAAAAGTTTAAGTCTGCAAGAGATGCAGAGTACTTGTATGACTATGATGAGGATATTGCAACAGATAGAGAGTTTGAAACTTCAGACATTGAACCTGAAGGAAGGAAGAACAACAATAGAAAAGAAACTTTAAATTCAACTATTGATGAGAAGAAGGAAATTCCTCTTACTGCACGCCAAAGGGCTATGCAGTCATCCAAGGATGTGGATGCAGAAGTAGGAGCAAATTTGATCGAGTTCCCAGAAGGATTGCCTCATAGTGGTCAGAGGAGTAAGTTTCTTTAACCTTATGTTTTTAGTGCACAAGAGGACACTTGAAAATTAATTTTATTTCGCATTACTACACATTTTTTATTGATAGCAGCCCTCACATCAGCTGGCGGTTGCTTGTTTTATTTTTTATTTTTCTGGTTTCTGTTTTATCCAAGGATGCATCACAAGTTTTCTAACCTATAGCATTTACATATGGTATTTGTGTTTACAATTTGAGATTGAGCATTCAATGTTGAAGCTCACTATTTATCCTGTACTGACCTTTTTCCCCCTAACATAATGGTGTGAGTGTTGGTATTGTCTGAATGTCTAATTGTCTTGCATTTCTTGTAATTATGTTGACATTGCATTTTATGCTGGTGGATGAAACGTATCCCAGGTGTTTAAATGTTCCAGTTTCATGCATTTATTTTTAAGGATGTTGATGCTGCATGTTATGGCTGGTGGATTAGGTTGTTTTGGTCACTAATAATAGAGGCACCCCATACAGATTTATTAACTTTCTTTTTCCTTATTTAATAGGGAAAAAAGAAAAGTTGTCTGAGGTAGAGCAACAGCTGAAGAAAGCAGAGGCTGCACAAAGACGCAAACAGCAAGTAGAAAGGGCTGCTAATGCTCAGCAGGTATGAGTTTGGTCCTAGTTAATGATGGATTTGTATCTAACAAGAAAGAAGCACATGTTGCTATAATCAATTTTCTTGCTTTTGTGTCCCAGGCTGAGGCAATCAAGAAAATTCTAGGTACTGATTCTACAAGAAAGAAAAAAGGAGACAAGCTACGCAAACAGAGAGATGAGAAGGAACAGGTGAGTTGCAGATCTGAAAATTTTAGTAAGTATTATAATTTATTTTTGTTCTTCTAGTTATTGACATTTTAATCTCTCTTTAGGAGAAGTCTGCAAGTGCGACGATGCTTGCTCCAAATACTGTGAGATGGGTTATGGGGCCTTCTGGCACAGTTGTATCATTTTCTCAAGATGCGGTTCTTCCAAGCATATTCAATTCTGCCCCTTGCAGGTTAGAATTTAGTTGCTTTTGGTAGTGTTTATTTTCGCTCCGGACATTATGTAGTCACTGTGTGCCACTGAATTACTTGGTAACAATTACTATGGCAATCACTAAAATGGTTCCAATAACTAGACAATTTAAGGTGTACATTCATTCCAGAGAACTTGGAGTGCATGTACGACATGCTAGTGAGTGGTATTTTTAGTCTCTTTATGGAAGTTTAGTCATCACTGCATAAATTTCTCAAAGCTAGCAAAACATGCTTAAGTTGGTTGAAAGAGATGGCTGATCCTTTTCTTGTTCACTTTTTTCCGTTATTGTAGGTATCCTCCTCCTCGTGAGAAATGTGCAGGCCCGCTATGTAACAATACATACAAATATAGAGACTCTAAATCTAATCTACCGCTTTGTAGCCTTCAATGCTACCGAGCTATTCATGGTGTGTCACATCCTGTATCTACTTGTTAGAATTGCATAATATTATTGATGTGTTTAGATTTGTACATTTAAGAGTATGTACATGCACAGGAGATTTGTAAATACCATTTTTGATATTACAATGGAATCTTTGAAAGTTTTCATGGAGATTGCTAGTGCCAAAGGTCAACATGAGCTTTGCTGTATATGTTTAGATGTCATTTTTGCAAGATTAGAATAGCGCAGTGGCTGTTTGCCTATAGCATGTCTGCGTGGTATGTCACATGTTAGACTCTCGGAATCTTTGAAAGCTTTCATGGAGATTACAGTGCCAAAGTCAACATGAGCTTTGCTGTATATGTTCAGATGCCATTTTTGCAAGATTAGAATAGCTCATTGGCTGTTTGCCTATAGCATGTCTGCATAGTATGTCACTCATGAGACTGTTTCGGCAGGCGGTAGATGATTTTCATAATCAAAGGTGTTTTCAAATGCACCCATTTTTTTCACCATTAAGTTGGCATGTCCAGAAAATGGTGTCTTGCACTGAAGTTAGCAATTGATGTAGTAGATTCATTTTGTTCTCTATGCTTTTCCTCCAGTTTTGTTAGTACTGATGTACGCCTGTCTCTGGGCTTCGGAAACTGCATAAACACCCAATTTCCTTTCTAAGATGGAAAGCTTCATGATAGAAATGATCCCTTCTTTTTTTTGCTCTCACAGTCGGCTACCATATGGACTGGAGTGAATACCAACTTCAGTCTATCGTTCCTTTTAAGAGTTTTGATTAATGTTTTTGAACAATTGTAATACTTGTACGTAGCAATTTATGACTTCATAATATTTTTCACAGTGCTGTTAAATATCTTGTGGGACTTTTAGGAGAGGTTAAGATACCTTAGCTACACTTGAATCTGTTTGATTTCTCGGGTTGAATTAATATAAACTATTTTTTTAAGTAATTTGAATCGACGTTCAAATTTAGCTAGTCTGACATTTTTCTAGAAATTCTCTAGCACAGATTTTTAAATTTATGTAGAGACTTCTGATAATTATCTCTTGAGAAATATATTTTTTAGAGTTATTAAACTATATTCTAATATATGCACATTTAGAAATTAACTTTATGTAGTACTATGTTTTAATTTAAAATTCATTTTTAAAACAATTTTTAATTCAGAAATGAGTATATAGGAAAATGTAAGAAAAAATACATAGTAAAGATTACAAATTTCTATTGCTCTTTTTGAATTTCAAAAAATGATAATTTATGCTAGATAATATAGAAATTATAAACAAATTTGATATTTGTAGATTAAATAAATAATGATATAAATACCATATAAAATAAAGCATTAATAAGTTTATATTAAAACAATTCAAAATAGTGATCTATATATAAATTAGTGATTTACATAGAAGTATTAAAAGCTGTTAAATAATTATTGTCTCATTAAATTGTAATAATATTTTATTTTATCAACATTGTTAAATTTAATTCTTAGTTTTAAAGTGAATAGATTTTAATTTATATTTAAATTTAAAGGGAGACATCACATAAAATTATTATAAGAGTAACTGTTGAGTTTTGAATTTGTGTTTATAAAATTATTTTCTATTGCTTTCAGTTCACCAAAAAATTAGTTAATAAAAACCTGAAATGAGTTATATGAAGTATAAAATATAAATTGAATTTATTTTACGTTCTTATCATTAGTTTATAATTATTTAACTTATAAATGTAACATTAATTTATATTTAAGTTCAAAGGGAGACATCCCATAAGATTATTACAAGAGATTTAAATTTGATTTTATAATATTCTCCTTTCAAAATATCGTATTTCTTTTAGTCCACCCAAAAATTATTTAAAAAAGTATAAAATATAAAATAAATTTATTTTACTTTCTTATCGTTAGTTTGGTTTTATTCGTAAGATAATCCTTCTGATATTATATTAAGGAAGACCCAATTGATTGTGGGAGCCGTCTACCTTGCTGCAAACAGTGATATGGCATTCAACATCATTAAAAAATATGTTTTCGTACAGTAAAAAAAAGGATGGCCCATACAAAGAGTACATGCATCATCGCTGTTAGTAATAAAGAGGGAAATGGCGGAATCGTTGTTAGTAATAATGGAGGGAAACAACGAAAGTACAGAGTGAAAATGACGGGAAAAATGAGTAAAAATGACAGAGATCAAATTAATGTAGTATGTAGCATGTCTGTTAGTCAGGCCATCTGATGACATTTTTCACGTTAGTAGTTTTTTGATTTTTTGATGTGTGAATTATTTATATTATTTTATCTTTAAATTTTTAATCTGTATTTAATTAGTTTTAAAAATTAATATAATTTAGTTGTTTTTAGATTTTGAACTTAATTATTTTTTTCTTCAATGTTATATAATATGTATACATATAAATATTAAATATTATTTTTTAATAATAGTTTTTTCACTATTTTCTAATCTATAATAAATAATTGTCAAAATTATACATACGTATATATACACACACGTTACGTAGTGTATATTTAGATATATATTAAAATTATGATTCTATATTACTATATCATATTTCTTTGTTCAATTTTTAAAAAACAAAAAAGTAAACAATAAAATAAATATCAATGTATCATATTTCTTTGTCCAATTCTTGAAAAACTTAAAAGTAAAAAATAAAATAAATATCAATGTAATATTGAATGAAAAATAAAAGTAATTAATGTGAATAAAATTAAAAAAACTAAAATAACTCTAAATTAAAATGAAAAAGACTAATAAATTAATCACAACACAGATTATTAGTCAATCTTTCTAATAAATCTTCAACAAATAAAATATCTTTTCATAGAAATGACATAATAAAAACATATTATAAATTATAATTATATTGACATAATTATTATAATAGCTAAAATCATATATAGTTATTATTATTACTAATACTAATCTTTATGTTAAATTATTGATTAAAAGTTTATAATTATTTAGAATAAAATAAGCAAATAAGATTTTAAAATATCTATAATAGTTGTTGAAAATATAGAATGATAATTTATCAAGATTCCAAAGTTTTTCCTAATGGTTGCATCAAAGGTTTGGGAAATGACTAGGGAGAAGGTTACTATTAGAATCAACATTAGGGATAAGATTATAGCTAGGGTTATTAAATTTAAGATTATGGTTGAGGTTTTTGCAAGGGGTTAGATTTGACACCATGGCAAGGGTTATTAGTATGGTTAGAATTAGAGCTTTATGGTGAGATTAACAATTAGATTTATGGCTTTCATGATGGTTCTACTAGGGTCAAGGATAGAATTACGATTATGGTTGATTATTATGTTTCAAATATTGGTTAGTGTTATTCTAATAGAATAAATGATGTAATATGCATGTATAAACATAATATTAGTATTATAGTATATTATTTATGTATATGATCATAATATTAAATCACTTATTTTATATTTTAATCTTTTTATTTTCTATTATAATATGATAAAAATATAACAATATGTGTATATATACCAAAAATATGATATAATAATCAGACATACTTAGAATATAATAATATATCTATCTATCTATGTAACATAAAATTTAAGAGTATTGGGGTATTGATGTGTATATTTAACCCTTAATTTTAATTGTACACTAGGGAAGGTGAAAGCAAGATCGATAAGCATAATCTTCTTAAGGGCCCATATTGGATTAGCACTACCCATGGTAGATGTATGAAGTGACAATGTTGAATCAAAGTCCTTTTCCAAGATGTATAATCGAAGAGTCTCTTTCTATAAGATGTTTTTACAAATACAATAAATTTACAATTGCCAAATCATAGACCAGTGGATACAATTATTCTCTTGAATGCTTGTGCATGGTCGATAATGATCTCATTCCTTGATAGACAACTTCACTAATGAAAAAATAAGATAGACCTTGAGAATAAAATCCATGAATGATGATATAGAATGAGAGCCTTTAATGAATCCTTGCTTTTTTTACTTGAACTTCTTGAAAGTGGATTGCTTGTGTGTAACAAATAAAAATTGATAGCTTGCATATAGAAAGGATTACATGCATAAAGTTATGGTGATCAAATGAACTAAGGGGGATAGAAAGAGGCATGAAGGTAGAGGTAAGAAATAGAGAATTAGAGCCTAGAGGGTCTCTATCTTTTCCCCTCCCTCATTCCATATTTCCCACCCACTCCCTTTGTCTCTCTCTCCCTCTTTATCCCCTCTCTCTACCTCTTTTTTTTTTTATTTATAAATATTCTCCAAAATATACAAACCAATTCTAAAACCCTAGCTAATCATAATCCCTAAATCCTAAATCCATTCTCCTTTTCTTCCTTTTCTCTCTTTCTTTCATGGTTGATCTCTTTGTATACCTTAAATAATATAGCCATAAGCCCTAAACTTTAAATCATCTCTCTCTCTCTCTCTCTCTAATGATAACCAATTACCCACGTCCCTCTATCCTCCTCCATTTATCTCACCCCTCTCCTTCCTTATCTACATCTCTTATAGCTCTATACCCCTGTAGGCTTCTTGTTTCTTTAATAACCCCCCATCTAGTTCTATCCCTTCATCTAGACTTACCCCCCACCCTCATCACCCTACCCCTCTCCTCATCTACTCTCTCATCACCTCTCTAGCTCTCTATCTCCCTCTTTACATAGGATTTATGGTAGAAAAGGTCAAGGCTCTTGGTCTCTCTCTCAGTCACTCACTCACACATACACACTTCCTCCACATCTCTCTCTCTCTCTCCCCCCCCCCCCCCCCTTCCTTTCTAATATATCTACCTTTGTGAGACACTACTCATATAGGAAAGACAGTAAGAGATAATGATAAGGAGTCTATAAGATATCACCTATTGAAGGTGGAATTACATGTCCCCCAATAATCTATCCTCCTCCATTTTTAAATTTGAGATAACATCAAATAAGAATAAAAAGTACATCTCACCAACCATAATATAATTTTGTGTAGGTTGTAAAATATAATTTGTACTTCAACCTAGTACTTTATATTTATAGTAAAATATCATTGAGGTGTGGTTACTTACCTAAAGAAATATAATTTGATATCCAACCTTCAATATGAGGTGAAACGAGATGAGCAAGGAGTACATCTTACCAACCACTGTGTTTCAAAATATACTATTTTTTAAAACACATCTCTCTCTCTCTCTCTCTGTATATCCTATTCTCAACTTAGATCACATTTTTTCCCTTCTTATCCACATCTGTGTGTGTGTGTGTGTGTGTGTGTGTGTGTGTGAGAGAGAGAGAGAGAGAGAGAGAGAGAGAGAGAGAGAGAGAGAGAGAGAGAGAGAGAGTCAAGCTATAAGATCATTTTCGATCATTTATGCTAGTTTGTAATTAATGAACTAATGAATGAATTTGTGGATGAAATTTTGGATGAGGAAGAACTATTGAGACAAAAGGAATTGCTCATCAAGGAAATTCTGAAAGGTGATGATCCGATAGAAAAAGTAGAAGTGGAACAACTGCTAGTAGAACTAGAAGATCAAGAACTAAACAATCACTAATAGATGTGGATAACCATAAATCAACCAAGTGAGAATATCCTTGATTGTGCGAAAAAAGAGAGGAGAATTAGGGATGGATGTGCTCATGGTCAAACTAAATTAATTGATATCTTTAATGCAAGGAAGGGGAAGATCCCTCCCAAGTCACTATGAATGTCCTAACTTGGAATGTTAGGGGTTTAAACACCCCTAACAAGCAATGTGTCTTAAAACATTGCATATCAAAAACAAAATTAGAACTTATTTTTTACAAGAAACAAAGTTAGACACTAATGATTTAGAAGTTCAAAAAAAAGCTGTGATTTAGGGAGATATGGAGATCTCCAGCTAGGGGAGCCTCAGGTTTCTGACTATAAAATCTTTGGAAGATCATGGAAATTAGATCCATGACTTAGTAAGAAGCTCCCAAATGAATTTGAGCTTCAAGAATTTTAATGTGTATAGTCCTATTGAAAATATGGAAAAAATCAAAGTCTAGAATGAGATTGAAGAAAAATTATTTTTTATAAATGAAATATTTCAATCACAGGATAAGGTTTCAATACTATAACCAAGGCATTAGAAAATTGGGGTGGAACTCAAAAACTCCCTAAAACTATTGTAGATTTCATGAATGGATTAACATAAATGGATTAATAGATATTCCCACTTTCAGAGATAGCTACACATGGAATAATAGGAGAAAAGGATTCAAATTTATTGTAGAGAAACTGGATAGATTTCTCTTAAATGAGGATATGACAAAACTATCATTTACTATGGAATCAAAAGCGAAACTCATCTTAGGTTTGGATCATTGCCCTGTTGAATTAAGCATAAAAAAGGATAAAAAGCTAGACAAAATGTCCTTTCAAATTTGAACAAGTGTGGTTTAAGGACGAGGGCTTTCTAAAGATGATAGAAAATGGTGGATTGAAATTGTGTTATCTGGGTTTGAAATTTACCAAGTGGTTAAAAAACTAAAAATTATCAAGAAAAGACTTTAGGTATAAATTTTTCAACACTTTGGGAATATCTTTGAAAGCAAGGAAGAATTGGAGAATCTAAACAAGGAGGTTATAGAGAGAGGGATGGATTTAGCCTCATATGAAAGAGAGAAGTCCCCAATGAAGGATTGTGAAGACATATTATCCAAAGAGGAATTGTTTTTGAGACATTAATCAAGAGAAACATGGCTAGCTATAGGAGACAAAAACACAAAATTCTTTCACAATGGTACAAAACAATGTAGAATCGCCAATAGAATCACTTCCATTCAAAATAAGGACTTGGAAAAGCTGGAGAATCTATATGACATTGCAAAAGAGGCAATAAACTACTTTAAATAAATCTTCAATTATAATGGTAACTAGAACCTAGAAGCAAAAGAAAGAATCATTAAGAACATCCCAAATCTTATAACCAAAGAAGAAAATAAAAATATTGTTGGGAAAATTTACCTTCGAGGAATTAAGTGCAACCCCTCAAGAAAATGAATCCATATAAGTGTCCAGAGCTGGATGGGTTTCCAACACATTTCTTTAAAAAATGCCAGTTTTTTGTAGGGATAAAGATAACTGAGGCTTTAGGAGTAAAAAATTTGGGAAAAATCCCTAGGGAGGTGAATAATACCTTTATCACCATTAATTTGAAAAAGGAGAAGTCAGAGACATTTAGTGATTATCATCCCATAGCTCTTTACAATAATCTCTATAAATTATTTTCTAGGACTATGGCAATGAGGATCTAGAAAATTCTTCCAAACTTGATTAGCAAGGAAAAAACAAGGTTTGTACATGATAGATCTATCTTTGATGGAGTAATTATTGCCCAAGAGGCCATACATCCTAGTATGTTAATTGAGATAGCTATTAAAAAGGGATATGATAGAGTGGATTGATGATTTTTGAGGAAATGCCTCAAAGCTTTTGGTTTACAAAACAATGAGTGAATTTGATATTCAAATGCATATCCTTCCCTAAGTGATCAATACTGGTAAATGGATCATCTATTTTTTTTTTTGGAATAAGAAAGGGTCTTAGATAGGGGGATATGATATCCCCTTTTATTTTCATCTTAATCGAAGAAGAATTAGGAAAATAAATAAACAATGCCAGTTATGAGAAGACTATTAAAGGAACAAGGATCACCAACAACCTAGATCTGACAACATACCAATAGTTTGTTGTTGATGACACTATTCTTTATGCACAAAGTACCATAGAGGAGGCAAAAATATATAAAAATATTAAATTAATACACCAGTGCATTAAGTCAAGAGGTTAACCCTTCAAAGTAAAAAATCTTATTTTTTACTACCCATCCTAATCCTGAGTAGCAGATTCACTAAATTTGAGAAAGTTTACTTTGTAAATACTTGGGTTCCCCTTTAAAAAAAGGGGGTTGTTCGAAAAAATTATGGGATGCTATAGCATAAAAGATCAAAAGAAAAATGGATTTCTGGAAAGGAAAATGACTCTCTTTTGTGTGTAGAGCAATGATGGTTCAGTCAATCCTTTCGACACTACCTATTTATCAATTATCTTGTGTTGTTCTCCCTCAAAAAAATAGGGATTAAATCAATAGTCTCCTCATGGATTTCTTTTGGCAAGGAATATGGGAAAATAGAAAAACTTTCCTCTTAGCTTGGGACAAGGTATGCAAACCTAAAGATGAGGGAGGTGTAGGGATCAAGGACATCAAAATACAAGGTAAAGATTTAGGAGCTAAAATTGTATGGAGAATGTATAGGAATCCACACCTCAAGTGGGCAAATATCCCAATAAAGAAATGTTTGAGTAATACTGACCCAATCAAAATATTCATGGAGACATTATCACCTAGAGTATAAAAAATTTGGAACTTCATGATGGATTGTAGATCCTCCATCTAGGATAAACCAACATAGAACCTGGGGAAGGGGAAGAAGCTCTCTTCTAGCAAGACTCTTGGGGAGGATATGGTGCTTTGGAAAAGGATGATAAACTTGCCTAGTTAAGGTTAATACTTGAAGCTAGATGGGAAAAAAGGTTATAAATAATGTGACCTCTGAGGATGAAGGAAAAGGTTGAAAATAGAAGGATTTTAAGGACATGAATCTCCCACCTAAGAAAGAGAAAGATCTTAAAAAAACCTTATCAAACAGGAAACTAACTTTCAATTTTGGCAAAGGCAAATTGATGTGGAATGGAAGAAAGAGCGGGTAATACAAGTTGAAGGTAGGGTATAAATTCTTTAGGTCTCTCTAGATGAGTACAAAGGACTCACCCCCTACAAAATTATGTTGGAACAAAGCTTGCCTAGCTAAGGTGAGAATTTTTACGTTGTTATTTTTAAATAGGAAGGTCCTTAACTCAGAAAGATTTAAGTAAATGAGACTCCATGGCCCAAGTAGATGTCCTTTATGTGAAAATGAGGTAGAATCCATTGACCACCTTTTTTTTTGCATTTCCTTTATTCTAGTCAATGCTATAAATGACTTTGTTCTCAATTAGGGCGGGTATCAAAATTTCCAATAAATATAGCAGATATGCTACATGCTTGGCCCCTCCTTAAAAAGGATAGTATTTATAGCTCTTTATGGATTTCTACACCTTCCATAGTTGTATTAGAATTATGGAAGGAATGCTACTGAATAATTTTTCAAGATAAGAAGATGAATGTAGAACAACTTGTAATTAAAATTGAGACTTTTGTCATTAAACTTACCAATAGTCAACTTTTGAATAAACAAGAGAAGGAGGCTATAATGTCTCATTGGGATGAGAAAATGTGAGGCAAGTGAATAGGTCTAAAATTAGCCCCCTTTATGGGAACATGGGGGAATCTTCAAAAAGAAATTGAGAGATGTAGGTCAATGGAAACCACCCAAGGAGGGTTGGTTTAAACTCAATTTTGATAAAGCTTCAAGAGGGAATCCAGGAAGAGTAGGCATTGGATGTAGTATCCATAACTCAAAAGACACATAGATAGAAAAGTTAGCAAGATATATAGGAATAGAAACTAATAATTGGACAGAATCAACAACTTTAGTTATAGGACTAGAACTATGTAAAACTACTAGTTGCAAGAATGTAGAGATTGAAGGAGATTCTGTAGTTATAATAAATGCTATAAGGAAAGGATCCCTCATTAATTGGAGATTGGACTCAGTTTTATCTAGAGCCCTCTCACTATGTCACACCTTTGACAAGATTACAATCAATCATATATATCAGGAGGGAAATCAAAGAGCAAAAAATGAATTAGCTAATATAGGTATAGAAGAAGGTCAAACATAGTTAGTCAAACATTCAATATAGGGACTCCATATGAATTGGGGATGGTTTAGATTTTTCAAAATCTCAACTATAGTTTATATCTCATTATCCTGGGAAAGATTTAAGGGTCTTTCTTTAGCTTTTACCTATTGCATACATTTTCAACTATGAGAAAGTAACAACACCACACTGATGCACTACGTAGAAATAAAATAAAAAACTAGCAAGAAACATACATAAGGCGATGTAAGGAAATATAGTGCCCGCCCCTAGTTTACATTTTATTATTATTGCCCAACTCTATTAGGCCAATTTTATGCTTGATGATTAGTAGCATTATCTTTTAGATTATCAGATATTGTTTCATAGTCAATTGATTTTATGATGAGACTACTTGGTACTATTTACTTCATGCATGCATGATGATGATTAGTTAGATGGATTATTATACATGTTTTCTTATGGATTCTTAACCCATACTGCATGTGTATATTTTCTTTATGTATGATGTTTCTGATGTGGTTAAGGAAGGGAGTTGTAGTCACATGCTAGTCGAGATCTACATGATGCACCACTTCCTACCATTGCCGGTTTAATTGAGTATATACATGTTTGTACATGTGTGGATTTTATGTAGATTGCAAGTAATAGGTATCGAATTCTCTAAATTTCTAGGATGAGCGTACCCTATCGCATTATCTCAATGGTAAGAGTGGGGAGATAAATTCTTGAGTCCAAATCCTAACCTTTAAACCCATTTGTCTTAGAAAATTAGGATAAGTATCTAAGATGATTACCTTTTGAATGTGTTGTATGACATAAATTCGTGATTATAACCCTTTAGTTTAATCTTGTATGTGGTATTTTATGACGAGTTTTCATAGTTTGTCTTGTAAGTCTCTTGTGATTTTTCTGTTAATTAAGTCTAAATAAGAGATTAAATTAATGATTTAACTTAAAATGAAATTTATATGATATTTTAAATATTTAAATATATTTAATTAATTGGAAAATTAATTAAATAAAAAGAATTGAATTTTAAAAGAGGAAATTATGGTTCTAATTTGAGAGCGTAATAATATTTAATTAATTTAATAATAATATATTTAGGAGATCATTTTTAAATAAATGCTAAATAATATTGTTACTTAAGTTAACAAATATTATATTAAAAATGCATAAAAAATTATTAAGAGAGAGTACGCAATTATTTAATAAAGTTTATTTTAATCAAATTGCATAAAGCTTATGCATGAGATTAAAGTATAATAAATTAATTAAAAAGAGAAGGCAAGTAAATTTAAATGAAGATATTTTATATTGCAATAAGCGTGCATGAAAACATAAAAGAAAAGTTAATAAAGAGTTAAAGGGTGGTGATCAAGGAGTTCCCTTGGGTGATCACACAATTAGTGCCCCAAATTTAGGAGAGAACTCCTTATTAGTAATTGAGGGTTCATTTTTGGGGGACTGGGAATTTTGGAGAAGGAATTTTCAGAGAGAAGGTTTTGAAGAAGAAATTTCTCTCACAATCTTTTGGGTGTTTGCGGTTTTAGCATCAAAACTAGGTAGATTCTTGTGTTTTGATCCACCCAGTTAATTACATTATTAACTATTCTTGGCTTCTTTGTGATTGTTGAAATCTATTTTCCAAAGTTCATTGTGTGAATCTTTCAATCTTTTATTCTGAATCAATTGATATTAGTATCAAATTCCATCTATATATCAGGATTGAAAGAGCAATTAGAAATCCTCATTCTGAAATTGAAAGAAATTAGTATTCTAATTAGGAAGGGTTTGAAATGAAATCAAAATTTTAGTATATAAACTTGACGGGTTTGCCGTATTTTCCCTATCAGAATATTGTTAAAATGTCATAAAAAAATATTTTAAAAAAAATGATATTATGGGAGGGGGCATTCTTGGAAATGATTTATTAATTTTTATATTTATAAAATAAATATAAAAATTAATAAATTATAAATTAGGAGGAGGTGGGGCCACCAAATCCCCACCTCCCCCTTTCCTTTTCACCCCTCCACCACGGCAATACAGGCTGCCAACGGCCATTAAGGGCTACATGATAGCATAGGCTACTGACGGCCATTAAAGGCCACATGGCAGGCCTGCTGTCATGAACAACAGGTACACTTGTTGTCATAGCAACAGGTCTGTCGCGACAATAAAGCCAATGGGCTTTTAAAATAAATACATGGGTTTCTTTTTAAATTTAATTTTATAAAATTTTAATATTAATTTTATTATTAATTAATAATTTTTATTAATAAGTTTTTATTAATTCTTAATTTAATAATTAATGAATTTTTAAATATAGTTAATTTTTAATTAGTGATTTTATTAATAGCTTTGTTAATTATTACTAATTATTAATTAATAAGTTATCAATATAGTGTTCATTCTCATAATTATTAATTAATTTAATTAAAACTAGTTTAATTAAGTTTGATTAATGATGAATATTATTTAATCGAGTTTTACAATTATTATTATTATTTTATTTATATTGATTTCAATGAAACAATAATTATTTTATTTGAAAATCAATAATTATTATTTTAATAATTTAATAAATCATTACCCTTCAATTATCTTGGAATAATTGACTTATAATTAAATAAGGGCAATTGTGCATTTTATGCAACTGTGAAACTTGTCTACATGAAACATACATTGAAACAAAAACTTAGGTTACTGTTAACTCAACTATGTGTTTTCAAAATCAAACCAAACTATGAAACTACTCTATTATCTATATGTTGTCTATGTTTTGGGTTTGGGTCAATTAGAGTGTTGACCAATTTTAGGATGTCTACCAAAGGCTTGAGAGTTCTGTGTTTGTGATATTATGATGAATTGATCTTGATTTTTTTAAACTCAACCATGTTAATGTGATTGGTATGCTTTATGATGAGTTTTGTTATATTGTTGGTTATTGCTTTTAGTGTCCTTGTGGGATAATGAGATAAATGTTATGACATATTTGAATTAACCTTTTGAGTCTTCAATTAGTATTTTTGGGATGTTTTGCAATTGCTTGTAAAGAACTGATGGGCTATTGTGAATGATCTTTTGATGCTTTTTAGTCACTCGTATAGGACTGAAGTGACATATACTATGATTCTTTGATTTGTGATTTCATGAGCTTAGGGTAGGTTATCTATATGTAATGTCGAAAAGTGGCTTGCAATGGAGGCTGGGGCCCAAAGTGGCTGCCAAGGTAACCCATTGTAAGTTGTTTAATAAGTGAAAACACTACACTAAATGGGAATACAATGAATCTAATAAGAGTTTATATGTTCTTGCCCATGCTTTGAGTTCCAGTACAAACTAGTATGGGAGTAGAGATAATGCTTGGTTGTGACCATGCATCGTTAGTATGCCTTGTCAGTACAAAAGGATACTAGTGTTGCACAGAGTCACTAGGGGCCCAAGGTCAAGTTAGACTGCCAGGGTAACTCTACCGTCGATTCGTGCAATGACACTTGCCCACTTACATAGTACATTTCCTACATGTATGTGTTTGCCTCTGGGTCTAGATGTTAATTTATCTTAGAAACTTTGAGTTAGATTACTTTTAGGGTTTCCTTGACTTAGATATTACTTTTGATTTTGGGATTGATATCCTCTTTGGGAATTGAGACTATCTCCTCAGTGTGGTGGGAGTGGACTTTTTTGGGTTACCACGAGGTAGGGTAGTAATGCTTTTTACTCTTACCATTGAGATCCATCTGTTGATGCCGTGGCTGGAGTTCCTTTTCTGCATTTCCTTTTATTCTATCTTTTTGTATTATGATGGATGGTTATATCTTTATGATGGATAATTTCACTTATTATATTGTACTTTATTTCATGGATCTGAAAGGGATGATGCAACCTATTTTTATAAATGTATATTCTTGTAGCCTTTCATACCCTAGTGGATGATTGTGTATTTTGAATTTAGGAACAAATGTATATTCTTTTAATGGACTTGGACTTTTAGTTATTCTTTCATGTGGATGTGTTATTTATTAGACTTAGTATTAATTAAATTTAAATGTGACTCAACGTCTTGGGATCCTTAAGGAATGTAATCTGTTATATTTTCTTATGTGTGATTGTATGTTTTGCTTTTGCTACTTTATGATTGATGTGTATATTGTTCTTTAAATTTTCTTTCTTTCGAAAACTTAGAAAAAATTTAGGTTAATTCTTTTGGATCCCTTGGCGGGACATTACAGGAAATTTGCAAAAAAAAATATTATTGTTTCCACTTGATCCATGATAGATCTTAAATAAATAAGCAGTTAAATCCACATACAAGAGAATATACAACATACCCACAAAGATCATGGTACAAGATACATCCTAGGAAACCTTCATTAAGGGAAAAACCTAACCTCCAAAATCATCCACCATCAGTATTATTCAACAAAACACCATTGAAATACAACCATGGAAGTCTTCAAGTTATAGCCACAACCAAACAATCCATGCAAACAAGCATGAATCCATACATCTAATTCCATGCTTCTAAACTCCAAAAATTCTCCCTTGGGCCTTGGCTAAACTTTCTTGCCTTGTCTTACTCTTTCTCACATCAACAACCACTCTTGTGGTTGGTTTATAGTAGAAAGTTCTCACAAAACCACCAAGTGGTATTACATAAACCATGTGCTACCTAATCCATTGACCCACATTTAATATTGGAATTTAATTATTTTTCCCTAATATTAAATAATGACATAAAATATTATTATTATATTTCAATTCAACTCATCAAGAATAGCCCATGGGAATCATTACATATTGCATGCCCATCTAGGTTTTCTTAAGTGCAAAATTACATAATAAAATAAAATAATATACTAAAAATAATATTATGCAATGTGTGCAAGACACATAATCTCAACAATCTTATGTGTGTTACACACATTGCATAGTATTATTTATTTTATTTTAATTTATTATGTAATGTTGCACCTAGGAGCAGATAGATGGATGTGCAACATATAATGATTCCCATAGGATATTCTTGATGAGTTGTATTAAAATACTGTGATAATATTTGATGTAATTATTTAATATTGGAGAAAAAAAATTAAATGTCCAATATTAAATATGGGCCAATGGGCTAGGTAGCACATAGTTTATGTATACATTGCATAGGGTCAATTCATAGCCATATAAATAAATAAGGAAACAATCTAGAATATACACCATCATGAATCAAAGTACACCATGTTCTCTGTACCCACAATAAATCAAAGTATCTTCCATCTCAAATATGAATGAAACCACCTCAAATTAAGCCACAATCATTGAACATACCTAAAATCCATCCAAAGAGAAAGCCACCCAACATGTCACATAAAAATCATAAAATCTTGTGTCAATTGAAATGCCAAGCACAAACACCTAATCCAAAGGTTATCACATGTATCCATAGCTGAAATAACACCCACAACATGTGCCAAATCATCCAATGATCCATAACTCCAAGGGTATACAAGGTGAATCTTGCATCATCAACATATCCAATCTATAACCTACAATCACAAGCCTCAAGATCAATATCTTCCACATATACACCAAGAATCTCCCACTACAAAAGATAATGTCAAATCTGTAGCCAATCCAATTACAACATCTCATAGAAGTGAATCTATGTAGTATCAAGGACATAAACAACACATAAATCAATAAATTGCAAGAACAACTCCCATAAAAAGTCTCCAACACTCTCCCAAGTTCTCTACAACCAAAAAAGGAAAGAGATAGAGAAATAACATTGCCATGTCTCACATGACATACATGAACAAAAAATAGTGATCACAATCTCCAACCAATTCCACATAAATGTAAGTGAGACTGAACATCTAGAAAGATAATCAAGACAAAGAGAAACCATGCAAATCATAATCCATACCATGTCCTTTTACACACCTCTAGATGTAGATTGTGCCAAGCAAGATCTCCTCCATCAAATCCCAATGAATAAGCCACAATAACACCCAAACCATACCATAATACTAATAATAGATTGAGTCCCCTCACAAGAAGATCAAACTCATAAACCACTCCTAACCCATGGAATAACAATTCCTAATCCAAGGAATATTCCCACTATAACACTATCTCCCAAACTCAACCAACATAAAAACATATGCACATGGAGATAACCAATGCTAAACCATCAGTTAAATAAACCCTTCAGAACTAACTTATGTACCATAGCTCAAGATGCATATCGATGAAAGATAAGAATAAACATAATTCACTTGAGATAAATAATGAGCTATACCTCTCAAGAAGTAAACCACTGAGTAGACCAAGAGTGGGCAATGAGAATTCTCATGAATATATCCAAGTCTCCAATCAAGACTCAACTAAGAACCATCTCCTCTCAAGTACATGTCAGGTGAATGCCCCTCAGACTTCAAGCTGAAACTATTAACCATCCCAACAAATATATCTCTAATCACAAGAGATACCAACATCATCACTATCTTTAAGTATCCATGAGCACCTATAACTCAATACCAAGAGACTAAAGCAAGATCAATGTCAAAGTTCCAATGATGGCCCTAGGAGTTCATAAATATGACAACATGATCTAAACCATCTCAACTAAAGAGACAACATGATCCATGTAATGCCCAACTCGGAGATCCTTGGAACATAAAGATAAAACATGCATTGAATAACTTTTTTCTTAAGAAAAGTTACTTAACAACAACATAAAGTAACTAAGTGCAATAATGAAACACCAAGACAAGTTGATGAGAATAGGGAACATGGCAAGACTCATATGTTCACTTACACTAGCGGAAGTCTTACAACTACTTCCAAAGATATCGAAGATCTAAACCACAATTCACAAACAAAGACCACACCAATCATGAGAATATACTGAGGGGATTTTCTCTTTCAAGCCCCAAGTAAAAGTTCCTAACATGGTTAGATATACAAGTCCATATCCGCTAATCATGTCATATTCAAGAATCACAAGCAGAGACCAACAATGGTCATGTAGAAGATGATGGCTCAAAGTTACAACCACTCATCTACTAAACACCATGCTGAAAGATAAATGCTAACTCCTAAAATCTTAAAGCCCTAAAAATTGGCTAACTTTGAATATTTGAAGCCCTAAAATCTCCTAGAATCTTTATCTTAACTCAGAGAGGTCTGGAACCCATCTCAAATGAATCGTTGCATATATTTAGATATATCTTAAGTATAAGAATTAAATGATATATTTTAAACCCCATAGAAAGACTATTTTGAATTGGAAAGGAGTGAAATCCAACAAGGTTTCCAAAACCAACTTTCAAACCTTCCTCAGCCAAGCCTAGATGCTCCCTATTTCTCATGGGAAGAAGTGCATTGGTCTCTAGTTTCGTGTGAGGAATTGCATCACTCTGCATGAGGAACTGTATTACTCCACATGAGGATTCCTATCACATAGCACAAGGAAGTACACACTCCATGCAAGAAATTACATTCTCACACAAGGGAGAATATATGTTAGCATGACAATATATTCTCACATAAGGAAGCACCTTTCCCATAAGAGGATTGCTAATAATGCAAAAATAAAATAAGAAAAAAACACACAAAAACATAAAACCTCCACATTGGGGAGTACTATATCCATATAAATCAAGGAATGATCACTCGAGAGCATAAAAGAGAAGACACCATGCAAAAAGAAGGAGAAAACATCTATCCATTTATTCCATAACAACATATGAAACAACTTGTAGAAAACAACATCACAATGAACATACATGGTTCATAAACCAAACACCATATGAAGGAAAGCATAAGCATCTAAGCACCAACATAACTAAAAATTGTGCACAGTTCCTCCCAACCATAATAGCATCATGAGAACTCAAGGGCCCTAGTCATCACCTACACATAACATCCCAAACTACCAGCTAGATAGTCCAAGCTATCTTATGAGGGAGTTATCGCTACAAATATAAATAACATCATAAGAACAAGAAGATCTAACATGCTAATACTCCAACTAGAAGTGAATCACATCATTTAACCATATGCTACAACATCATACTAAAGGAACATACTCTGGAAACTTGAAGTACCAAGTGAAACATCTAGCATCGATCTCAACTAGAAATAGATTGTCTCTATACACTAATCCCCAACAATGGTATAGGTAGCTACGCCTCCCAACCACATGGAACCTATAGGTCCACTCCCACCATGCTGATGGAGATGATAATCCAACCACAAATAGACATAAATAAAACATCAATGGCTAACACTCATGCCAGATAATAAAGATAACTAAAACCAAGATCATGAGACAATGCAAGTGCAATAGGTCCTGGTCAGACACTCAATGGATAACTATGTAGGGACTCACTACATGGAGAGTCACTTGGCATTGAATAGCCCAAGCTAGATATTGTGTGTTTCAAATTCCCAATAAAAGGCTCTCACACTGTGTCCTTTTATTATCTTAGCTTTGTTACCCAATATTTTATTTAGCTATCACTTGTTTAAAACTTCTTCTGCCCAACCCTTGAGTCACAATGATCACCAAGCTATGAGATAGAATCCCCCTACATGTGCTACCCTACCCTACACATTCTCATCCAATGATGAGTGCTTGTAGGCATGCATACTCCCAACCCAACTCCAAATGAACGTACTCATCAAAATAAAAATGAGAGTTTGGGCCTCGCAAGTCACCCAAAAAATGTATGTGCACATGCTTGTGTGTGTGTACACCCTCGTCATGATGATCATAAAACCAAGGGCTGAATGAGAATACAAGAAAAATAATACTCAACTGAATACAAGCTCCGGAGGATAGATTCTATGCAAATCACATAAGACAATAAAACCATACATCATGAACTCACTCAACAGGCCTCAATCTAGAGTATGGATTCTACACAAATCCTAATGATGCAACCAAACCACAAACCACAAACTCACTCAACCGGCCTTAATCTGGGAGTCCATATTCTACACAAATCTTAGCATCCATGAAAATAACAAGGGTATGATTGGAACAAAAACACTAGCTACAAAAACACTTAATCGAACACAAAATTGGGAGTACAGATGTGACACACATCCCAATGCAACATAAAGTGCAACAGTGGTCTAACTAACATCCTATATCATGCTAAGAAAACTTGAGAAAATTGGGCAATGCACAAATCGAGGTAAAAACCTCAAAACTCAAAAACTTAAAATTTAAAACCCATGTGGTCTTAGGGTATGAAATTCATGAGTATCAAATTAAAATTTGGGTTTGGCATCCGTATGTAAAAATTACCAACATAATGGTGCAAAACCCCAAACCCCCATCCTAGAAAATAGGGAGATGCTCATACCCGCCCAATCGAGTAGAGCTAGCATAAAGAAACAAAGGGAAACACTAGTTCTCAACCTCCGACCAAATGACTACCATAAACATAAGCATAAACATAGCTAAAAAAATAAAATGGGAGAGCCCTACCTCACAACTAAAAGGGCTCAAATGGAAAACAACCAGATAAAATAAATATCCTGCATACGCTGCCAAAATTTGCAGTAAACCAAGGTCTCCCCAAGGTGGATCCAACGAGACTGATCTTGCGACGATCCCACACCCGTAGCTCCCACAACAAACATAGTAGTAATTCCTCATGAAGAGGATTTTGGGTTTAACTCTCAAACTTTCTAATTCAAAAGTGAGAAGTGAGGAATAAAATTCCTTTTTGGATACTTATTCACTTTTTGAGTGAATAATGGATTAGGGAAAATAACCAAGTAACCTAGTTAAACCCTAAACCCACCCAAATGAAAAAGGCTATTCCAAGTAAATGGAATTCAACTACAACAAAGCTACCAGGAATTAAATTAAATAAGATATATCCCAAAATTCCCTTAAACCAAAAATCATAGAATTCCTTAATTACTTTTGCGACAATTTTGAACCTTTAAATGCAAAGACATGCTTACGGTCTAATCACATAATGCAAATGAGTCTGGATTTATTAAATCACCAGAGGGCTTAATTTAAACAATTAAATAGGATACATTGACCATACATGGACAAAATTGGTTAAATATGAACAACTGAATCACTAAATCCATGTGATGTAATACCCTGCCAGGGAACCCTTAAGAAATTAACCTAAAGTTTTATTAAGTTTTCCAAACATTTTTTTTGAAAGATAATAACTTAAGAACAACATAAATAATATAGCAAAAGAAAAAACATACACATAATCACATATCATAAAACATATTATAATTCTTAAGGGTCCCATGATGTTGAATCACATTTAAGTTTAATTAACACTAAAACCAATATATAACACAACCATATTAAAGAATAACTACAAGCAAAAATCCATTTAAATAATATACAATTATCCCAAATGCCACTTGGCAATAATCAGAATGCACAAATCATCCATTGTATAGGTCACAGGGTATGAAAGGCTGAAAGAATATACATCATAAAAATAAATTACATCATCTCTTAAGATCCATGAATTAAAATACAATACAATAGGTATAATCATCCATCATAGTACACAAGAACAAAATGAAAGAAATGCAGAACAAGGAACTCCAACCACAACATTGAATTTTTGGATCTCAATGGTAAAAGTAAAAAGCACTACCATCCAACCTCATGGTAACCTAGAAAAGGTCCACTCTCACCACACTGAGGAGATAGTCTCAAGTTCCAAATAGGATAACAATCCCAAAAGCCAAAATCAACATCTAGCTCAAGGAAAACTTGAAAGCAATCTAACTCAAGGTACCAAGACACAAGTGACATCTAAACCCCGAGGAAACAATGACATGTAGGAAATCTACTATGTAAGTGGGCAAGTGTCAACGCATGAGCCAACTCTAAGGTTATCCTGGTAGCCTGACTAGACTTCAGTCCCTTGGTGACTCTATGCAACACTAGTATCCTTTCGTACTGATAAGGCAAACTAATGAAGAAAGGTCACAACCATGCATCCTCTCTACTCCCATCCTATTCTATACTAGCACTTGAGGCATGAGTGAGGAGGAAAAATGGTCCTCATTAGTTCATTTTACTCTCATTTAATGTCATTTTATCACTTATTTAAATAACCTACAATGGGTTACCCCGGTAGCCTCTTTAGGGTTCATCTCGTCCATTGCAAGACACTTCCCAATAAGACATACAAATAACCTACCCTAAGATTAGTAAAATTAGAAGGTCTCATATGACCATAAAAATATACATCAGTTCTTAAACAAGTAACTGGAAAGTATTGAAAAACATCACTGATCAAAATCACCGATTTTACCCATACAATCATCCTAACAAGACTGATTCAAACTCAAGTACATATCTAAAAAATCATGACATCATAAGACATCATCAAAATAACAACTCTTAGCCTCTTGTAGACATCCTAAAACTGGTCAACACTCTAAGTCAACCCCAAACCTAACATACAAGAAAATATACAATAGGCAGTGTAGTTTCATAGTTTTGTTTGGTTTGAAAACACACAATTTGAGTTTATCGTAAGGTTCCAGTTTTCATTTCATTGCAAGTTTTCTATTCGATAGAGTCTACATTTCCCCCCTTACAACTTACCCTATTTTCACTTTTAAATTTGAACGCACAACTACCGCTAACTCATTAAAATAATACTACCTCTATTAATCATTATAAAATAATTTAAATACTAATTATTAAATTATTAAACAATAATTATCGATTGATTAATAAAATACTATAACTATTAATAACCGAAATTATTAAATAATAATAATATAATAACAAAATAATTAAAACATTTTGGTAATATTTAATATTAATTGAAATAATTAATAATGATAATCATAATACTAAATTAAATTAAATCAACAAAAAAACTATATTAATTAACATTTATTAATATAAAATAAAATTTTAATAAAAATTAAAAAGAAACTAAACATAAAAAAGAACACATTTATCAAGGCCCATCAACCTGTAAGACTATGGACTGGTGTAGCAGTCTGCTACGATTGCAGCAGGACCTATTGTATGTGCAACATCTCTGCTACCGGCCGCTGTAGGTAAGAGAATAGTGGGTGGGGGTTTGGTGGCCCTACCCACCAATTTAATTATTATTATTATTATTTTTTTTATAAAAAACAAAACAACACTTCTGCCCTTCAATTTAATAAATTTTATTATATATATATATATATATATTTACAAAAATTATGAAGTTAAATCTGATAGGGAAAACCAAGATAAATAATCAAATTTTACATTTTATAAATCAATTTCTTTCCAAAACCCTATCTGATTAAAATACCCATCTATTAAATTCATAGAACAAGGGTTCCAATTCTCTATTTCTCATATACAAATAATTTCGAAATGAAGAGCAATGAAAATATATGACAAGGGTTTTAATTTAATTAATTTGTTTACAGAAAAAATTAAGAACAAAAATTTAGTAAATTTCAACACAATGATATCAACCAAATCTAAAATTTGAAGAACAAATTTATCTAGATACGAAGAAGATAGGAAGTTTAAGAATGAAAATCTACTATGCATATTAACCACAAGATTCTACTTGAATCTGATGCTAATTCGACAACCCACAGAGCACACAAGTATTTCCCTTTCTTTCTGAAAATCTTCGTCCTTGAAATTGCTCCTCCAAAACATGGTTCTGGAGAAATGAACTCTAAATTGTTAATAAAGAGTTTTTCCCCAATTTAGGGCTTTGATTGTGCAATCACACGAAAAGCCCTTTACCTTTATTATTTAATTATATGTTAATATTCATGCACAACTTTTTTGCCATTTAATTAAACTATCTTTGTTAAATAATTTTCTCTCTCTCTTTAATTAATGCTTGAGATGTGTTTTGATAAAAATATTTATTAAGTAATAATAATATTTAGCATTTACTTAAAAATGAACTCCTAAATATATTATTAAATTAGATAAATGTTATTACACCCAAAATTAGACTTTAACTATATCTTTAAATTTAATTCTTTTATTTATTTAATTTCTCAATTGATTAAATATAATTCAATATCAAAATTTCCTTATAAAATTTTGATTAAATTAAATCATTAATTATTCTTTTGATTTGATTTAATTTTAACAAAAAATAATCATAGACCCACAAGACTGAAATGAAAACCCATAATAAAGTACAAAAAACTAGATCAAACTCAAGGGTTATAATCATGAATTTACTTCACTTGATGAATTCAAAAGGTAGACAACTTAGATTCTTGCCCTAATTTTAAGGACAAATGGTTTAAGAATAGGATTCAAAATCAAGAGTTATCTCCCCTCTCTTACCATTGAGATGTTATGATAGGGTATGCTCATCCTGACAATTCAGGTAAGTCGATACATAGTACTTGCAGTCTGCATAAAATCCAGGCACGTACATACACATATATTCTAAACTAAATGGACAATGGCAAGAAGTGGTGCATCATGTAGATCTCGACTAGCAGGTGACTACAACTCCCTCCCTCAACCATATCAGAAATATCATACATAAAGTAAACATATAGGTACACCATACACATGTAAGTATGGGGTAAGTATACATAGAAAATGCATACCAATAATCCATCTAACTATCATCATGACATAATTGAAATCACTGTATATAATCATCATCGAAGCATAATCACACATACATGAAATAAATAGTACCAAAGTAATCTCATCATATAATCAAATGAGTATGAAACAATATCCAACAATCTAAAAATCAAATACCACTAAACATCAAACATAATCATAAAGTTGGCCTAAAAGAGTTCAACAATAATAACTAAAAAAACAACAACAGGTAGGCACTAGATCCACCCTCCTAGACTTAGGCTTAATCCTGGAAGCCTATAAAAAAGTAGGGGTATAAATCCTGTAAACTAGATGCATCCTCCCATGTAGTTGATGACTCATTAGTAGGGTCCCATTGGACCCTTACTTGCTCTATGGTTTGACCCTTGAGGGTCAAATCCTATTGCTATAGAATGTGAACCAGCTTCGAAGCCAACTCTTTGCCCTCTACCTATAACACATTCTGATCAAGAACATGTATCACATCAGGAATATACTATCTAAGTACAAAAATATGAAAAACATCATGAATATGAGCTAGGTTGGACGACAATGCAAGATAGTAGGAAACTAGACTTATCCTCTCAAGAATCTTAAATAGTCTCACAAAATGAGGTGCTAGCTTCGAACCCTTCCCATAATGGATCAGACTTTTCCATGGACACACTCTCAAAAAAACTTTCTCACCTAGTGCAAAATGTTTTTCCATCCTATGAGCATCAGGATACTTCTTTTTTCTATCCTGTAATATAGAAACATGCTCATGGATGTGCACTACCTGTTGCTCCATATTTCAAAGCATCTAAGGACCTAACAGGATGTGATCCTCAAGACTATCCCAACACAAAGATGTATGAAAAGGGCAACCATACAATGCTTGATATGATGCCATCCCAATAGAATTTTAATACCCATTATAATAAGAAAAATCTACTAGGTAAAGATAAAAAGTCCATTTTTCCATCACATACATCCTCAACATATCCTCTAGATCCTGATTCACTCTTAGTCTAACCATCTATCTTTGGGTGATAAGCTAAATTGAAGTTCAACTATGCTCCAAGATCATGTTGTAGTGATGTCCAAAATGGGGATGTGAATACATTATCCCCATCCAAAATGATCTTTTGGGGAATACCATGCTATATAATAATATCACACATGAAGACATTATCTATTGAAGCTACTGTGTAGGATGACCTCATTAATGAAAAGTTTTCCACCTTAGTCAATAGATCAATGGTGACCATGATAGCATCATGTCAAGGAGCAGTCATAGGCAATCCTACAATGAAATCCATAGATATAATATCCCACTTCCATGAAGGAATGAGATTAGGCTATAAAATCCATGCTGGATACTGGTGCTCTACCTTGACTCTCTGGCACTCAAGATACCTAGACAAAAAATCAGCGATATCACTCTTCATCCCTATCCAAGAGTATGGATGTTACAAATCTACATGCATCTTCTTAACACCTAGATTTTCCAAGTAAGTGCACAATGAGCCTATGATAGGATCAACACATAAAGCTCATCCAGTAGTGGTACATAGATCCTTTCTAAATAGCACAAAAGGCCATCTTACTCTAAAACAAAACCTAAAAAATTGCCCTCCAATAGTTTACCTAAAGCTATCTCCATGCTCACCTTCTGATACCAAGTATTTGTAGGAAGTGCCTAAAGTATATAGCTCCTCAAATCCACACTAAGAGTTAAAGAAAATGTCTCATGTATTCTTTTACTCAAAGCGTCAACTACCACATTCTCCTTTCCCTAAATACACTTCACCTCGAAGTCATACTCACAAAGAAACTCCATCCAACGCCTTTGCCTTGCATTTAGATTAGGCTACATAAATATATACTGTAGACTATGATGATCACTATGAAGCTCAAAATGATGTCCCAACAAGAAGTGTCTCCATCTCACTAGGGCATGAACTACCACATCTAACTCAAGATAATGTGTATGATAATTCAACTCATGATTCTTGAGTTTATGTGATTCATAAACAATCACCCACCCATCCTACATTAATACTACCCCAATCCCCTCTAGGGAAGCACCTGTACACACCATAAAGTCACTTGCTAGACTAGGCATTGCTAAGATTGGTGCACTAGTCAAAAGATTCTTGAGCTTCTGAAATGCTTCCTTGCATTTCTCCATCCATATAAACTTCTTTCCTTTCCTCTGAAGGAAAGTGATAGGATATGCTACTCTAGAAATGTTGGGATGAACCTACGATAATAACCAGCTAGACCCATGAAGCTATGAATTTCTAACATGGTAGTGGGTGAGGGACAATCTACCATTGCTTGGATGTTTATAGGGTCTACAGAGATACCATCACCTAATATGATATGGCCTAAATACTATATCTTTGATTGAAAGAAATCACACTTCACTGAGTTGGCATAAAGTTGATTATCTATCAAGCACTACAAAACCAATCATAGATGCTCTTCATGTTCCTTATGGGATCTAGAATATATTAAAATATCATCTAGGAACATAAGCACAAGATGATCAAGATAGGAATAGAACACTCCATTCATCAAACACATGAAAATCAATGGAGTGTTTGTCAACCAAAATGTGACTACTGTGAACTCATAGTGCCCATAGTGAGTTTGAAAGGCAGTCTTGTGAATATCAACATCCTGAATGTGAAGCTGATGGGATCTTGAATTTAGATCAATTTTGGAGAACACTGTGGTCCCTTTGATTTGATCAAATGAATTGTCAATCCTTGGTAAAGGATACCTATTCTTTATTTTCACCTTATTCAACTATCTATAGTCAATACACATGTGCAATGAATCATCCTTCTTCTTCAAAAAGAGTACTAGTGCTCCCCATGGAGATACACTTGAATGAATACTACCCTTGGCCAAAAGGTCCTCAAGCTGTAGCCACAACTCACTCAATTCTTGAGTGGTCATTCGATAAAAAACTCTAGAAATATGCTCCACTCTTGGAATAAGATCAATGCTGACTCTTCAGAGGCATACTCAGAATCTCACTAGGAAATACATCCACATATTCTTGTAAGATAGGATGATCTAAAGTCTTCCATGTAGGGTCTTCTTCCTCCAATTCACTCACTATAATGGAAAAAACCTGACATCCCTTACAAAAGCTCTACTTTAATTGCATAATAAATATCATCCATAGAGATATAGGTCTCTGGGTACCCACAATTTCTGAGTCCTTCCCCTGATCATCTTTACACAAAATGGTTTTCTTTCTATAATCAATACTAGCTCTATAAGAGCCAAGCCAATCCATACCTAAAACCACGTTTTAAGAGCCAAGAGGTATGACTCGAAGGTCTACCAACATAACAAACCCTCCTAGTTTTAGTTTACACTATTGCACTAAGGAATTTATGGGAAACCTAGTACCTAAGGCTAGTTCCACTTGCCAACCCAAGCCTTGATTTACCACCTCTAGCTTACATTTAACAATTATGGATGGTGAAATAAAAGAGTGTATAGCACTTGATTCAAACAAGATGGAGAGAGGTGTACCTTTGATATCTCCCTTTGTCTCAACCATGGTCCCCTAATGATCTTCCTAATGGTGGCCCACCACTGCAAATACTCTGTGAACTCAACCTGTATCTCCAACTGTAGGCTCAGATGCAACTGGCCTAGAACCTAAATAGTGAGATGTATGCTATGGATAGTTGGAGGTAATGTGTCCAAAATTTCCACAAGAATAACATCTTATTCCTCTATTAGATCCCCTCCCTATTGAAGGTGCACTCGAGTGCTAGTGGCCATCCCTACTAGCAAAAGACTAGTTGCTTTATGTAGGCTAAGTGTTTTGATTTTTCCTATTGTGCTATGAGTTATGATAGTTCCTAAAGTTGGAACTGCTACCACCACTTTGTGCTGGAGGGTACAATCCCTTCTATTGTTGTTGGTTATGATTTCCCTTATGGTAAAGGGGTTTCCTATTTCTACCTAAGTTCTGGTTGCCCTTGGATCTTGATGCTATAGGTGCTCCCACAAAGCCACCATGTCTTAGAGTAACACTCTACTCTACAAGTATGGCTCAATGTACCACATCTTTGAGGGTTTTAGGTTCAAATACCTTAACATGCCCAACTAGATAGTTATTCAAACCTCTGATAAAATGTTGTGCCAACTATAGTGAGCTATTGTTGATCCATGCATAAGCCACGGGCTCATAGAATTTATGCTCATACTCTACTATGGTCATAGTGAACTATCTTAGCTTGTGGAATTCATCTTCTTTCTATTGATGTCATTTCTTTGGTAGGAATCACTCACATATGTTCTCTAGAAATAACTCCCATGTGACAATATTCATGTCTATACCCATCTTCTTCTCTTCAATAGTCCACCATGCAACTCTAAAGAGTTCCAGGTTGGTGATAGAAAACCTTGCTTTGATATTAGAGTCAAATTATTGTACAGAAAAACACCTATCTAGAGTAATAAGCTACTACTTGGCCACATAACATAAACCCAGCTTATTAAAATATTTGACCTTAGACCTCTGATAGGGAATAGTGGACTTGGTTGCCATTAATATGGATGAGTTCAATTTGATCCTTGGGCAGGAATTCCCAAGGATAGTGTCAATAGTAGTATTGCCACACTTGAATTGTATTTTGGTACTTGATCTAGAGAGGCCTTGTTTGATACCTACGGTAAAAAGCAGGGATGAATAAAGAGGCCTTAATGTGTTGAGTGCAAATTTTTTTTGGAAGAATGACTATGATGAATTGTACTTAGCCACTTTTCTTGGAGGATGGGATGAAGGAGAGTCATCATTGGCTTCCAATATTGTACCCATGCAAGATGTATTGCTAGAATACACGGATCTCATGCCCAGGAGTTATCCATCAATTTTTTCCACCACGAAGACTTGTGGATCATAGGATCAAGTTGGAGGAAGGAGCTATACCACCTAGGAAAGCAATGTACCACCTTTTAGGACTAGAGATGGTCAAGTTGAAGAAGTAGTTGACAGATCTTGTTGAGGCCAATTATCTCTATCCACCCAAATCACTCTATGTTGCACTAGTCTTGTTTCAATAGAAGAAGGGACACTTCAACATTGTGTGGACCACAAAGTGTTGAACAAGTTGATGATAAAAAACAAATATCCACTCCCCTTAATAGTAGATAGTTTCAACTACTTAGTGGATGCATCGGTGTTTAGTAAGTTGGACTTGAGGCAGGGTTATTATCAAATTAAGATCACACTAGGCGATGAAGAGAAGATGACCATAATGACTAGGTATGGGACTATGAGTTCTTGGTGATGCCTTTGGTCTAACCAATGCCCCTCTGATGTTCAACAGTTTGATGAATGATTTATTTAGGCCTTTATTGGCCAAGTGTGTGGTTGTTTACTTGGACAATATCTTGATGCACAATAAAAACTTGGCCGAACACAAAGAGCATCTAAGGGAGGTGTTCAAGCTGCTTAAGATGCATAATCTATATGTTAAAAAGAAGAAGTACATGTTTGCACAAGAAGAGGTGCCATTTTTGGGACACATTATTGAGTGAGGAAAGATTAAGCTAGATCCAAGAAATTTGAGCACTATATGAGATTAGGAACCCTTGCGTAATGTTCACAAGGTGAGGCACTTCATTGATTTGGAAAACTACTATTAGAAGTTCATGGTAGGCTACTCTGGGATCACAAGCCCATTGTTTGATTTTTTTATGGAAGGCAAGAGTTGGAAATGGGATGATGAATAATAGACCACATTTGATGGCTTCAAGGCAAGGCTAGCCAAGGTTATGTATCCAACAATGTCAAGACTTGATAAATTGTTTGAGGAGGTAGACGATGTGTTCAAGTAGATCAGGGAGACAACTTAGTCAAAAGACTTGGATAATCTTGAGATCTAGTCAAATGTAAGTAGCTTTGATGAAAAATAGTTTGGTAAGGCTTAGTCCAGATTGCATTCTACTTACATCATTTTCAAATGGTAGAAGGGTGGTTCAATTTGTTTGTGCATTAATTTTAGAAGTGAGCATCATCTATCTGATTCGACTGACATCTATTTGGACAATTCCATTTAAGATTTTTGGGAGTGATAGGGTTCAATTTAATTAAGGGACTTGATGATATTAGGAAGTGGCATAGATGTGAAAATAAAAAAGTGTGATAGAGCCTTGACACTTTTGGAGAATTGTTCTAAGGCATTTTATCGGTGGGAGTCTAACCAAATAGATTCAGATCTGTGAGGTGAAAGAGTCTCAAACTTGGCTAAGCTAATCTCTTTTGAGTTTGTGCATAGATAACCAAAGCTTGCAACAAAATATATGATGTTGTGTTTGGACAATGTCAAGATCATTGTAGTAAGAGAGCAAGTAGATTTGACTTAGCTTAAACAAAAGACACCAATGAGTTTGGGCACTTTATGTATCATAAAGAATAATGATATGGATAGTAATAGTGATTAGATAGAGGACACAAGTTGATGCTACGGTGGGAGTTTCACCTCATGGTGCAGATCTAACTAATGAATTCTTTGATCCTTAATTAGTGCCAATCATTTTCAGACATCAAGGAGATGGCATGATACAAATGATGTTTGATGATGGAAATTACATTCTATATTACATCAATGATGATGGATAGGATAGGATCTTGTGAAATTGGAGTCAAAATTGCATGATATATTTTGGAGACGTCTTCTACTTAGGTGATGAATGAGATGATTTGAATTCAGATAGTCATAACATACTTGTGGAGATTCTTAACCAATGCTTGAAGGTTGTGGATGGATGGACCTAGGAAAACCACAATGAGGTACCTATGAATATTTTAGAGATAAACTTGTTAGGATGTCAAGATCCCTTCTCGTAGAAGAATGAATGGATGAAACAATGGATAGTTGGGTTCCTAAGACTGTACGACCTAACTCTCATGTAGAAAAAAAGGTTTCGAATAATTCCAATCAAGGGGATCATATCCAACAAGGAATTTATTACCCATTACTTTTATCCTGACTGGGATAGACTTGACTCGAATAGAGATTGATGGTTGATACATATCCAAACTTTGCCAAATTCAACAACAATTTTCAAAGGGATGAAATCATCATGACTTGGGACGAACTTGAGTCAATACAACCTAAGGATGCATGCCTTGGAGGTATTATGGTTATATCTAATTTGGATAATGATTTGGAGAAATTGATCATCCCAGCTACTCAATTTGACATCCTAAAAACTTGGAGTGGCCATGTGAGACATTTTGTTACTTTAATCCATGAGAGACAAAATCAGGATTTGATGACCATGAAGTTAGCAACCCAAATTTGGAGAGGCAATAAAGAGATGTAGAAATCTCAATTTAGTATGAATAGGTGGTACAAAATTGGAAATTTAACCCGCTTACTCTTATGACACCTCAAGATAGAGTTGTTCACATGGAAGAGTCATATTTGAAATTAGAAGAAGTTTGAACTGATATTATTATAGATGAAGGCATTGGGTTCCCTTGATGTAGGGACTCCATCGATCAAAACATAAGTTTACATGATTGGAACTCCTGGAACAATGTAGGTTGTGCAGGTGTCAAGGACCTTGGCACTAGTTTAGTGAGGGAGAATGTAAGAGGTCTTCACTTTGAGGCCAACTTTATGGCCAAGTTTATCAATTTGGGGTAGCCAACTTAGTAACTCTTTGTGTAAGCCAAGGTAATTTAGGTCTGCACCATGGGAAGAGTGCTTAAGTGCGTGAATCACTGAGGCTTGATGATGTGTTTATGTGCAAGATAGGACTAGTGGGGTTTCTATTAATGCTTGGAGAGTATTCTCTTGGAGGCCAACCTAGACAATCTATGTCCCAACCTTAATGTAATGTGTATTGTTGCATAGGGCATTAAAATGAGTCTAGCCCTAAATCCATAATGGATAGTTGGAGGCGATCCATTATGAAGGAAGCACATCATTCATCATTGGAGATCATCATGGAATTTAAGATCAAGCAGTGGATAGTGAACTTAGAGTTTAGCAACAGAGCATTGGAGTGATAGAGGGTAGCGAGTATGGAAGTTGGTCTTAGAAACTTGGTTCCCTAAGTTGTATACTAGGCTATTGTATTTGATATTCATGAGCATGGAGCTCATTGTAATAAGGACGGTTAAGTGGATTTAGCTGATCCAATATTGGAGGTGATCTGTGTTTCTCAACACTACATTCTATTTGATTATTCATTATGAGTTGGTTACTTTTAAATCAAGCATACTTGGGGAGATCACCCCACCAAATCTTATGGTCTATATTATTTGCATTGCACATGTTGTGTTTTAATTTTACCTTGCATCCAAATGGGAGATCTTAGATATGTATTTAAAGTTTCTGCATAAACATAATTTGGGATAGGCGTATTCTGATATTCTTTTATGTGATCTTGGCTTGCATAATTCTGTAAATAGTCAATGCCACACGGTTCATATCCCAAGGATAATGATAGGTGGTATCTAAAAATGCCTTGCATAAGTCATCATTTCTTGTATATAAAGTTTCATCCACAAATTTTTCTTCCAACACAATCTTCTTATCTGGTGTTTCTTTGATATACAAACTACTATTATCATTTGTTCTTTGAAAACTAATCTTTATCAAGTAGTTATAAAGTCTTTCATACCAATCTCTGGGAGCTTTCTTGAGACATTACAACACTTTGTGTAATTTGCAGACCATATCTCTTTGTTTAAATTGTCATGCCCAAAAAATATAAGGGCAAAAACACACACAATTTTTTTTTTAGACATAATAATTAAGTTCACCAAGTTTGATAGGTTCATTTACACAATTTAAAAATACATGAATAAAGTAAGATAGAACATGCTCTCGTATGGATAACCTTACATTCCATTACAAGTTCAAGGTCAATGTGTAAGAGTAGACCGATAAATTTGAACATTCGTTATTAGATTTATTTCAACGTTTGCTTCATTACTACCATATTTTGAGGCAACATTTTCTGCCCTTGAAGTAGACTAATTAAATCTAGTTTACATACTCAACATTTAAAGTTTACTCAATTAGACTATCTCGATGTTATAACCTGTACTAATCGAAAACATAATAACACTATCTTTCAATTTAAGAATTATAGAACTGTTACATTAAAATAACCGAATTAACTAACCTCTACAATCAACTTTAATTAATACAAAAATTCAACTTAACATCCACTAATTACTGATGCAATGATTCTAAATTAATTCTTTAAATGAATCAAATAATTTAACTAACTTAATTTAAACAACATAAATACCCGTAATGGAAACTAACTCTTCTAATTCCTATCCAATATTAAAATTGATTCTAACACTAAATTATTCAATCATTAATCAAATTTAAGACATCGGTTGTCTTTGGACTCTTCAGTATAAATGACTTATCAATTAATACATAATCCACCTATTAACACTTATAAATGTAGATAATCCTAAATCCAAGTTATAATCTAAATACATAGTAACGAACCCTAAAATACTAAAAAGGACTTTATATAGTACTAACATTTATTGATAATGATCTTAACTAAATTTTAACATCTAAACATTAGAAATTAATAACTAATTTTCACTTACTAAATGAAACCAACTATAGTTTTAACACTATCTACTAACCTCGAGTCCTAAATACATATTGTAACATTCAACAAATTAAATCCTAATTTAACATATTAATAAATTAAAACTTTTACTATGATCCTAATAGAATAAACACCAATCTCACATTTCATACAAGTAACTTATACAAATCCTAAACTAAACTATATTAATAATTAAAATAAAATTAACTACATAAAATAAATATTAATTCACTAACATTAAAAGAAAACCATATAAATTAAAATAGAAAACATAAAACTTAACTAAACTAACCAAATCCTAAGTTAATTGCCAATACTATCTATTTTAATATTTAAGAAAACAAAAAGAAAAAAAAACAACTCACAAACTATCCTAACCATTCCCTAAACTTAACTACACTACCTACCTCCTTATCCCACCCTCCTATCCTAATCCATGTATTAAACATGGCGCCCAACTCCCTCCTCTTTTCAACTTCCCAAGCGCCATACTCCACCCACGTGGGCTCTCTTTCCAAGGAGGAGTTATGGCAGCTATGCCAACCAAGGAGGACAAGAGCAAGTTTGATATTGTTTTAAATGCAACCAAGGCAATTTAAAAACCAACATTGACTTTAACTTCCCCAACAAGCATGCTGCACCCAAGTTTGAGGCAGGGAGGGTGACATCAGCAACCTCATGATGACACCCTTCTCTTTTTAAGTGGAAAGAAGCAGATGGGTCTTTAATGGGGATAAGTGTTAATGTCAAGGTCTAGAAGATAGACTATTTTAATAAGATAGGATAGTAATTACATAAAGGTTTGTAGGTAGATTAGGATATTTATACTATGTATTTTATATTCTCTTTTTTTTTATAATACTTTTATAAGTTTAAAGGATCCTTGAGATACTTTGTTTTCAAAAGGGGTGAATTATTTCTCCCATACAAACTAGGTGGATTTTTTTTTTTGAGAAATTTTCTTGTTTCTTTTTTTTTGAAAGTATTATGTCTATTTTCTTTGGGATGATATGTAAAGGTGGATTTATTTCTTTAAGTTGAGTCATATTTGAAATACTAGCAAGATGATAATATTACCTAGGAATTATAGTTACTAATGCTCCATATGGCTTACAAAATGAACAATGTATCCATTGAATCCACTAATTAATTAATTGGTAGGACACTAAGAAATTTTATCATATCTAATGTAGCTTAATCTAGGACTAAATTCTTGATTTAATTTGCACTTATTCTCATATTGAAGATTCACACAAAATATACCTAAGATCAATCGTTCCATTTTTTTTTTATAATCATTTTGTCTAATTCACACTAATCAAATGAATACGATTATGAGACATACGAATGCCACAAAAAAGTGAACATCATCACATCAATTTTTTTTAAAGTAACATATACAAAACTGAAGAAAAAGCTATAAAACTCATATGCAAGAACATTAATCAATCTTTTTTTTCTATTAAACCACCTGATTCAAGGCTTTGCCAGGAAAGAAACAGTAAGAAAACTTGGCATCCTTGCCACTTCAACAATAAGTTTAACAAACATTATTACATGGGATTTCAATCCCGAGGAGAAAACTCCCAATAATTGAATTACAATAATGAATTTGAATATTCTTCTTGGCCCTTAACAAGGGCTCCATTTTAAATTCTGCAAAGCATCATAGAGATCATGGAGAGAACAAAAATTGACCAGATGACAAAGAAACATAACAAGGAGACAAAATCTGACATTCATTTCCATACCGGGTTTTCACAACAGGTACAAAACTAGGGAGAAGGCTAATTTTTTCAACAAGAGATGTCAGACACAACACCAAAATAGGTGCCCAATCGAGGCTATAACTCAAGAAATTCTGTTCTTCTATTCTTAAATTCCAAAACTCATACATGGTTTGTGCTAATAGGTAGGGGCCCATAACACCCTACCCTCTCTCCCTCTTCTCTTCTTGAGAAGAGACTCTACAGTGTTGGAGTCCAACTGAAGACCTTTCTTGAAATTGGCCACTTCTACCCTATCCGAGGGTGAGTAATGCCAAAACACCCATACAAGAAAATTTTAAAATTAAAAAAAAATATGAAGGAAAAACCTTTCAAGAAAACTTGATTCAAACCCTCCCAAGCATACCTAACATACATACAAGCATTCCAATGAAAAACACAATAACATAAGCATGGACCAAGCATGAAACAACATGAAACAACATGAACAACATGAACAACATGAACAAAGGAGATGAAGAACTCCTACCTCCACAACAAGGTTATGGCAACATGTACAAGTTTGAGATGAGCTTTTCCTTCCTTCAATCTTCAAAATTTCTCTCTAAAATTAGAGATCGGGTAACAACCAAAACTTCTAAAAAATGCCTCTAAATAAGATCCAAACTCAACCACCTAAAAAGGGAAATAACTTCCCCCACTTGCTTAAAAATCTAGAGATTTCTAACTTAACTAAACCTAAGACTAACCTCAAGGTGGGTTTAAGGTCATTCAACCCATGGTGAAGTCATTCTATTTTTGCATTAAAGCAAAAATGGACTTTTTGAGTGACTTCAAAAGTCAACAAAAGGGGCTAGGGGGGTGGAAAATTCCCCCAACCCATACCCATACCCCTTGGGTATTAAGATTTCATGTTTTAAGTCCTTAGGAATTGATTTGGGACCAAACAAATGCTAGGAATATTTTAGGACTATCTAAAAACTCCAAAAAGTAGATTAAGCACTAAATTAGATTAGGGTAACTAAACTCGATTAAAAATAGATTAGCAAAAAAGGCACTAACTTAGCCGACTTAGGTCCATAGGTTACATAGTTAACCCTAATTAGCATGATGGAAAGCCTAAACAATTCACGAGTGTCAAGCGACACTATAAAAAAATACTATTATGAAACGTTAACATTTACTAAATTACAGAATGATACATCCATTCAAACCACAACACAAATAAAACATGAACAATGGGGTTAGCATCTTTCATTAGTTTTAGCCCTGGTTTCCACAATTGATACAAAGGGTTCAATTTTGTTTCTCCGTTAGATTCCCCAACTAATAAATATCCTGCACACTCATTGCACACATTAGTAGCTCAAGAAAACCACATACATATATATTCAAAACTTATCTGGATGGTTGCATAAATCAAAACATGAATCTTCCATATAATTTACTGTTTAATTCATTTCTACTCTCATTTAATCATCAACAACCACATACTCAATATAACATAACTTATTCCTTAATTCAGATTAAGCACAAGTACAATCATTGTTAGGCATGCATATATCTAAACATCATAACACCACCAATAGGGCATACAGTACCATATGAATTGCATATAAATTAATCATCGGGGCATCAAAATCAACATCCTCTTTATTAGGTGAAAACACTTCATACCATCATTAGTAAAAATTAATATTTTAACAGTCGAGGTGATGTAGTAGTTCTTGAATCACTAAGTATCTAAAACATGAATGAATCAACTAATCTTAGTTTCTTTTAGGACATTCACAACATAACACATTACTTCATTTCCAATACAATCTCCTATAATAGTTTTAACAGAGGATTCATATTTGATAAGTACATACGAGGAGGGTCCTTACATAAATCTACAAAACCTCCAGGCTGTTCAATGTAGACTTCCTCATCAAGAATTCCATTCAAGAATGGAAATTTTATATCCATTTGATAAAATTTAAATCCTCTATGAGCTACATATGCTAGAAAAGTTTTAACACCTTCTAATTTTGTAATACGACCAAAAATTTCACCATAATCAATACCTTCTTCTTGAGAATAACCTTTACATACTAACCTTGTTTTGTTTTTGGAAACTTCTACATCTTCATTTAGCTTATTTATGAATACTCACTTTGTGCCAATTAGATTTTTATCCTTGGGCTCTAGGAATAAGAGTACAAGTTTTGTTCTTCTCAATCTATTCTATTTTCTTATTCATTGCTTCAATCCAACTTTCATTATTCAAAGCATCTTTAACATTTCTAGGTTCAAATTCAGCAAACAAACATGCAGCTTTCAATTTGTTTCTTGTTATTGTTCCATCTGACTTGTCTCCAATGATTTGATTAGGTGCATGATGTCTTTTGACATATCTTGCTAACATAGGTACTTTAGATTTGGAGTTTGTTTCACTGACTTCTTCATGGTCTTTTTATTAAGCTCGAGTTGCATTTTTTGTGACTGGGGTCCATTAGACTTGGTTTACTCTAGCAACAACTTGGTAGCTTCTGACTATGACTCGGGTCCTTTAGACTGTGACTCGAGTTGCACTAATTACAACTTGGTAGCTTTTGAAGATTTTGGAGACTTAGGAGGTGAGGCCTCCTGACTTCCAAATAGATTTTGCATTGTATTAGGTTCAAAGTAAACAAATCTTCTATAATCCTCAAGTTCTTTGTTGATCACTTCTTCACTCTTTTCTGCAAACTCATCAATTTTCACATGTACACTTTCGATGATTTTATAAGTAGATAGATTCAAACATTTGTATGCTTTACTTCTGCAGAAGTATCCTAGGAATATGCCTTCATCACCTTTGACATCAAATTTACCTTCCTTAGATTCTTTTAAGATATAACATTTTCTACCAAATACTTTCAAGTAACTTACATTAGGTTTGTAGCCATACAATAGTTCATAAGGAGTTTTATTTGAGTCTTTCTTCAACTATACTCTATTCAAGGTATGCACTGCAGTACTAATTGCTTCTTTCTAGTATTTGATTGCAACATTCTTTTCTATCATCAATGTTCTTGCACAATCCATGACAAATTTGTTCCTTCTTTTAGCTATACCATTCTGTTGAGGTGTACCAAGGGTTGATACTTATCTCTTTATTCCCTTTTCAATGCATAATTCATTGAATTCATTGGAAATGAATTCACCATCTCTGTCTAATCTCAAACATTTCAGCTTCTTTCAAGTTTGTTTTTCTACTCTTGCCAGACACCACTTAAATTTTTGAAAAGCTTTAGATTTTTCTTTTAGATACATTACAATCATCATTCTAGAATAATCATCAACAAAAAAAATGAAAAACTTATCTCCACTGTAACTCTCTATTTCATTAGGTCCACATAAGTCTATATGTACAAGCTCTAAGACTTCTTTAGAATGATTGTTCTTGCTTTTGAAACTAGTTTTTCCCATCTTGCCAATTTGACAATTTTTGCATAGACCCATATCAGGTTTCCTTAAGTTAGGAATACCTCTTACTCTTCTATTTTTGTTTATTTTGACCAAATTATCAAAGTGTACATGACACAATCTTTTGTGCCATAACCAAATTTCTTCTACTTGAACAATAAAACATGAAATTTCACTGAGATCAAGATAGAATAGATTACCTTTTCTTTGTTTGCCAGATCCAACCAAATTTCCTTTACCATCCAACAGTTTTGCCTTCCCATTCATAAATTCTACCTCAAATGCAGTGTTATTCAAATTTTCCACACTTAGTAGATTATGCTTTAATCCTTCAACACAATAAGCATTGTCACATCTAAGTTCATTGGTTAATGAGATACACCCTTTTCCCTTTATGCAACAAGGTTCATTGTTTCCAAATATCACACTACCACCATCATAATGTTCCATGTGTTCAAATTTTGTTTTATTACCAATCATATGATGTGAGTAGCCAGTATAAATAATCAATGTATCATTTTTTCTAATATGAGAGATAAGTTCCATTTTATCTCCTTCATCATTAGATTCATCTTTTACAACAATATCTACCATTTCATCTTCACTGTTATCAGAATCTTTAGCCATAAAACAAGATTTCTTACCTTTGTCTTTGTAGTCTTTGTAGTTTTTGAATTCCTTCTTTCTTTTGAACTTATTGCTTTTCTTTTCATCTTTGTCTTCTTTTTTTGGGCACTTTGTAGCAATGTGACCAACTTCTGCACAAGAAAAATAAATTAAAGGAATCTTACCTTTTTACTTTCCTCTATCTTTGGAATATTTCCTTGCAAGTAGGGCTTCAAAAAATTCAAGATCATTGTCTAAACTTTCTTCCTCTTCTTCACTTTTTGATTAATTGACTTTTTATTTCTTACCCTTTTTCTTGAGTTAAAGCTTGGCTTCAAATGTAGACTCAATACCTTTGGAACTAGGGACATAGTTATCATAGTTATCCAACTCAAAAGTTGTCAATCTTCCAACTAGAGCATCCAAAGTTAATTTTCTATTTGGATCACCTCTTATTTCTTCAATAGTAGACAATCTAATTCTATAGATAGGAAGAAGGGTTTTGAGTACCTTTCTTACAACTATTTTGTCATCAATGTCTCCTCTAGATGCTTTGATTGCATTCACATTTTCTTTAACCACTCAACATATTTTGCAATGTTTTCATCTTCTCTCATTTTCATCTAATCAAATTGTCCTCTGAGAGTTTCAACTGTATCTCTTCTTACATTATCATCTCCTCCATAGATGGATTTTAGTTTGATCCATATATCATAAGCTATAGTGCAAATTTTGACTTCATCAAATTAAGCATAATTAAGAGCAGAAGCAATCTCAATCATCATGATGTTATGATTTTTATTTTTAGCCATTTCTTCAGTTGATAATGTTCTAGTAGGAGGCTTGTATTCACTATCAAGATATTTACAACCTAAATCACTGATAGTTGCCGAATGTAACAACATAAGTCCTTGCCATGTCTCAAAGTTGTCTCAGTTCAACTTGAGAATCTCTCTTTTGTAAGACATCCCAATCCTTAGCTTTGGTCCTTAAAACCTTCATTGTAAGAACCAAAATATTTGATACCAATTTTTGGAAATGTAAGAGGAGTAACTGAGAGGGGAGGGATGAATTAGTTACCTCAAAAAATAATCAAAGATACTAAAGAATTTTGGAATGAAAGATTCAAGACTAGTTGGAACTCCTATGTATACTAGACATAAGCTCTCCAAAAATGATGATTCCAAGGAGGTAGATCAAACCATTGTCATGCCCAAAATATAAGAGAAAAAATGCACACAAATTTTTTTTTTTTGACTAAGATTTAATAAGATAAAATGGTTGATAGAGATTTAGATGTTTAATCTATGATGGAACTAATTGTTCGAGTAGTTTAAAATTCAGATAGCCATAGGTACTTTGAAGTTAGGTGCAAGTTCTCAATGATATAACAAGGTTACAACTTAGTTTGATCATATCATAAAATAGATAGTTGGATGAACTAAAAGTTTCTAGTAAATCAATTAATTGATCAATTTATTATTTACCATTAAAAATGATGACTAGAACAAATTCAATAAATCTATAAGTTAAAGTAAACTTTATTCAATAGATTATAAAGTTAAATTCAACATTAAAATGTCAATATTAAGGTTTATGCAAATGATCTCTCAATAATATAAGACTAATTAGTAGCATAAAATAAAATACAATAATAACAAAGGGTAACGGAAACAAAACTACTAACCATAAGATTCACTAGCTAACAACATTCTAAAACTATTTACCAAAATCTACATTAACATACTAAATATTCTTACCACTTTCTAATGACATAAATTAGTTACTGATCCACTAAATAATAAAAGACTAATCCTAAATTTAATTAAACATACATCTACAACTAACTAAACATATATTAAACTAACCTAAATCACCTACACTAACCACACTCCAACCCAAAAGAAAACAATATTAAACTATCCCCTATAACTAACCTAGACTACAACCACTCAAACCCCTAACTACCTACACCTACCTAGCCCCCCCATGGCCCCCCATGCAGATTCACGCTACCCAAAACCTGCCACCATAGGTCTATCCTCCTCACCCTACATGAGTGAGTGGCAGCGAATCCCCAAGAGACAATATGGGAAAGGGGAATGGTGGGTGGGCACTAAAGTTTAAAAATATATTATTTTAAAAAAAATTTACTTGCTCTCCCCTTGTAAAACAAGGTCAACGTACCCTCAACCAAGTAAATGGCATGGAAAGTAGTTGGTGGGGTCCATGCCTGGCCAAAGATGGAAGTGAAAATAAGAGGTAAGAGGTGGGGGGGGGAATTAATTTAGTAGGTAAGTTGATATATATATTTTTTGATTAATAAAATAAATGGAATGATGGCCTAGGCAAGTACTCTACCCTCTTAGCTACTAGGAGTTTAATGCAAAAGTTTTATGGGTGAGGTATGTCAACAATATATCCACTTAAATATTTGAATTTCAAATGCATTTGAATTTATATTCTTTTTAAAAGACTTAATAATGATTTTTAGTTGCAACACAAAGAATAATTCAAAGAATATTCTCTGTGACTTGGCGGGGGGATTAAAATTTTCCCCATACATTTTCCAAGGAGGTTTTTCACTCCTGGAGATGCACATTTTTATGTTGAAGCCAATTTTCTAAGTGTCGATATAACTTGCTTCTTGCTATATATATATATATATATTTAAGAGTGAATTCTAATCCAATGACAACATAGATTTTCCTATGAACAATATACTAATACAAGGATATGAATAGGGTTATTTCTTTCCTTTCTCCTACCATTCATGTTTTATCAATCATCATATAACAAGGTGTATGTTCCTTTTTATTTAGAATACAAGGAGATGCATAATTCTTAACCATATTTTATTTTGTCAATTATATAATTTAACAAGGAGAGGAATGAATATGTTGTTCACAATGTAGGATTTTTCATTTCCTCTTAATACATATAACATTGAATTGAAAACTTCAACATATCCAATTTACTCATCCTTAACATATTTGAAAACTTGAAATTCATAATTCAATAACATTATCCATTAATCTATTTTCTCACATACGTATATATAGTTTGAAAACACATAAGAGCAATGCAAGGAGGTTTTCACAATCTTTTCCTTTCTCTTTTATTTAACCTAGTTCAAGGGTCCATCGGGAAAGAACTAGTACGAAAACTTGACGTCTTTGCCAATACATCAAAGTTTAAAATACACTTTTACAAATATTACAATTCAATTGAATTCTCTTCAAGGGCTTTCACAATATATCTTTACCAAAGTCTTCAGTGCATCAAGGAAACCATGGGGGAGACAAGAACCAACATGGAGGTAAAACAACACAATAAGATGAACAATTCAAGCATGCATTTTCAACCCGGTTTTGCACAATAGGTTCAACAATGAACCAAAATAGGGGGGAGGTGAATTTTCTCAATAGGAGATGTCTATCACCATACCATAACATAGCCTTTTCAGGGCTAAAATTCAAGAATTTCCATTCTTCTACAATTGCCCTTTCGGGGCCAATATAACAAGGGTGCTCATTCCTTATCTTCTTCAAGAATTCAATCTTTCATACAAGGTATGGGATGACAAGTAGGGGCCCATACACCCTACCCTCTTTCCCTCCTCTCACCATGAGAGGATACTCTACACTATTGAGGTCCAACTAAGGCCCTTCCCCCATACATGGCCACTTCTTCCCTATCCAAGGGTGAGTGATGCCAAAAAAATCCCCATGAAATCTCCTCAAAACACAAAACATCAAAGCAAGCATGAGAATAACATCAAAAGAAAAAAAAGTTAAGATCCCTCCAAATCAACCCCAACACACAAGAAAGCAATACAAAAACAACACAATTCCTTATACATGTTTCAAGCAAGATTCAAGCATGACAAATGAAGAAAACAATTCAAAGAAGTGAAGAACTCCTACCTTCACCAAAAGAGTTATGGAAAAATAGTGGTTTGAGAAGAGCTTTTCCTTTTCTTCCTTCAATCTTCCAACTTTCTCCAAAACTAGAGATAGGGTGAGAAAACCAAAACTACTCCAAAAATGCCTCTAAGTATGATCCTTAACTCAACTAGACTTCAAGTGACCTCAAGATGGAGTTTTGGGTCACCAACTCAAGTAAAGAAACAATACATTTTTCCAATCAACCAAAAGTAGGGTTTTTGAGTGACCCTAAAAGTCAACCAAGGAGGCTAAAGGTGTGGAAAGTACTCCCCACCCATACCCTTACCCCTAGGGTACTTAAATTTAATGTTTTTAGGCCTTAAAGGCTTAATAGGAACAATTAAAAGCTAGGAGAATAGTAAGACCAAGTAACAACCTTCAAAGAAAGACAATGCAAAGATAGCACAAAATTAACAAGTGGTTTAGTTCCATCTTTCCATTGGGTTTTCCCGGCTAAATTTCTTGCACACTCATTGCACACATCAGTAGATCAAAAGATCACATGCATTATGTAAATTACATATCAAAAAAATCATACAAATTAAAGCATCCATTTTTCTAATAATCAATTGTTTATCTAATTCTACTCATATTTTTGACCATTAGAATTGCATAATCAAGGTGTTAGTTTGCATTCATTTACTTTATCATTACGCATGTTCATAAAGCATTAAATGACGAAATCAAATAATTGAAGTAAAGCATCACACAATGTAACATAGCATAATAATGTTCAATGCATCAAATAATGTTATGATATATCGAGTCATGAGTATCAAAATAATAATGTATCATCGATGCTAGGATGGGTTGGGGTGAGGCCTCACAACCACATACATATCAATGATTGAAAAATTGTAATATGTAAGGCCTGATATTGCATTAGCAATTGGTATGGTGGCAAGATTCTCAACAAATCCCAAAGAAAATCACATGATGGAAATCAAAAGAATCCAGAGATATCTAAAAGGTACTGAAGACTATGGCTTATGATACAAAAAAGGAGGCAATTTGAATTTGAAAGTATTCAGAGATGTTGATTAGGTAGGAAGTGTTGATGACAAAAAGAGCACGATTGGTGGAGCATTCTTTCTTGATAAAAGTCTAGTGTCTTGGACAAGCAAGAAGTGAATTTTATTTCTCAGTCTATAGTAGAGGCATAATATGTGGTAGCAACAATTAATTGTTCTAATATTGTTTGGTTCAAAAAAATATTGGTAGGTATGAAGGTAGAGCTCAAGGATCTAGTGGTTATATACCGTGATAACACTAGTGAAATTAATATATCAAAGAATCTAGTGATGCATACCAAAACAAAACACATTGCTATAAAATATCATTTTTTGAGAGAATTGGTACAAGATAAAGAGGTAAGATCATAATATGTAAATACCAAAGAACAAATTGTAGATATATTCACTAATCCATTTCCTAAGGATGCATTTTTGTATCTAAGAGGTAAGTTAGGGGTCATTCCCCTATTTTAATCTCACTAAATGAAGTCTAGTGATGCATCAACCAGAGTATGTTGAAGATCAACTAGTTGAGGGAGTATTGACAAGGGAATATTGCAAATAAATTAGTACATGAGGTACATTTATATTCATTGAATATTTTCTTTGGCATGAGATGTCAAAGAGGGAGAGTTTGGCTATCATATCAAAATAAATTTTGTTTGATGATGTCAATGAGGAAGCACTTGGTCTAATCCCAAAGAGGTAGAGTTTTGCTGAAAAAGGAAGAAACTAAAGGTAGAGGGAGTTCACATTGATAGAGGGAGTTCTCATGGATAAGAATCAAAATAAAACTAAGGCTATGCTCCTTATTTTATTCTTTCTCTAAAATTTTATTGTATTATGACATTTTGTGTTGCCATCAATGACAAAGAGGGAGATTGTTGGAAATAATTAATTAATTATGTACTATCTTTGATGTTACAAAAAATGTCATATCATTGCCAGTCAGTGTATGCCGGGCTCACTTGGGAATTGAAGAAAATTTTCTATGTCTGCCAAGCATTCTAGAGTTTGCCTACTTCAAAAGAAAGTGTTTACCAAGTTCACTTAGGTGATGAAGGAAAGTTTGCAAATGTTGAGTGTTAACTGAGCTCACTTAGTTAATGAAGGAAATGTTGGATGGAACTAGTATTAATTGAGCTCACTCAGTTACCAATGGAAATTTTGAATATGCAGTGTTAACCGAGTTCACCTAGTTAACATGGGAAAATCACTTTGAGTTAGTGTCTATCGAGTAGGGTCGGCTAATGAAGGATTTTCTTGTTTTGGAATATTAAGTTCAATTGATTTATTTTTTGGTTCTAGTGACTGAGAAGATGAATATTAATTATTATAAGTTGTATTCAAGCTGATTTGATAATGTGTAAGATATAAATATAAGGTCAATTTGAGGATTAGATAAAATAGCATAAGTGGAAAATAATTGAAGATTTGATGATGCTTAGAGGAAGTGAATTAGAAGGATAAATAAAATATCATTGTTAAGATGCAAAGATACATTCGATCAGGAAGGATCAAGTATTTAAGCCATAATTGAGATCTATAATCAGCAATTCAGATGCATTAGAAATCAATTCATCTCATTGTTACTCTCTAACCATTGTAGTAGTGATCTAAAAATCTTAACAGAGTTGGCTTAACGAATATTTGTAAATCCTCTAACAAGGTGGCATTTCTATTGAATTTTCTAAAGAAATCTAACAAGGCCACTCCTAATAGACAAGGCTCACTTCAAAAGAGTGAAAATCAGTAACTAGTTGCAATTGGAGGTTTTTTCAAAATTGGGTTTCCACGTTAAATCTTGGTGTCAATTGTGTTCATGCTATTTATTTTAGATGCTTGCAACTAAGTTAAAGTAAGATCAATCAAAGATAATAGCTTAAGATTTTCATGTTAAAGCATTTGCTGAGTTACAATATTTTTCTGTGTGTTTACCAAGTTGCAACAGAGTTCAATTTTTATTTGTATTGACATCTAAGTGATCTGGGATTTATTTTTGAGGTTACTGATTCATCCCTCACCTCTTATTTACTCCTCTTATATTTCCAACACTCTGAAGGTCCTTCATCTAAGAAACTACAATTGACCTTTGTTTATCAATGTGAGTGTTCCTCTGAGGACTCCTAGACCTATGCCTTTCCCCATTCCCTGCATGGTGTGACTCTTGATGATCAACACCCTAAGGAGGAGGTAAGCGATCAATGATGGTTCTCATCATCTATTACAAGTCAACTTCCTCTGAATCTTATTGATTCTCCCTATTATGTGCTTCCCTATTTTCCTCTTGAACATGGCTATCCAGAATAGGCTCATGCACACTAGTATTTCTACCTTGCCTTGGACCTCTACTATGGCCTGAGCTACAACCTCTAAATGTAGATCTCATCCCAAATACCATCCTACAAAAATATCTAAGATAACAAGATGCTATAATAACCATAAAACCATAGTACTATAAAACATACACATAAGAAACATATTTTTAATACAATACAAGGTCAATTTTAATTTTGCCTATTTCAAGGTTTAAGTATGTTTTAATTTGAAGTTCAAGTGTTTCAAGTTTGTAATAAATACATATCATAGTTTAAGTTTTTGTTTCAGTTCAACTAGTTAACAACTAGTAGCATTCCAATATACCTAGAGTTGCCAATGTAGAAACTTGGACTCTGATACCAGATGTAACACCCTGGTAGGTAACCCAAAAGAAATTAACCTTAAGTTCTACTAAGTTTTCCAAACATTTTTTTTGAAAGATAATAACTTAACAACAACATAAATAATATAGCAAAAGCAATAAAATACACATAAGCACATACCATAAAACAGATTACAATTCTTAAGGGTCCCATGATGTTGAATCACATTTAAGTTTAATTAATACTAAAACCAATAAATAACACATCCACATTAAAGAATAATTAGAAGTCCAAATCCAGTTAAATAATATAGAGTTATCCCAAATGCCACTTGGCAATAATCAAAATGCACAATCATCCCTTGTACAAGTCACAGGGTATGGAAGGCTAAAAGAATATACATCATAAAAATAGATTACATCATCTCTTAAGATCCATGAATTAGAATACAATACAATAGGTATAACCATTCATCATAGTACACAAGAGAAGAATAAAAGGAAATACAGAACAAGGAACTCCATCCACAACATTGAATTGTTAGATCTCAATGGTAAAAGTAAAAATCACTACCACCTGACCTCATGGTAACCTAAGAAGGTTCCACTCCCACTGCACTAAGGAGATAGTCTCATGTCCCAAATAGGATAACAATCCCAAATGCCAAAATCAACATCTAAGTCAAGGAAAACTTGAAAGCAATCTAACTCAAGGTACCAAGATACAAGTGACATCTAAACCCAAAGACAATAATGACAAGTAGAAATTCTACTATGTAAGTGGCCAAGTGTCATTTCATGAGCCAACTCTAAGGTTACCTTGGTAGCCTGACTAGACTTCGGTCCCCTAGTGACTCTATGTGGAACTAGTATCCTTTCATACTGACAAGGCATACTAACAAAGCAAGATCACAACCAAGCATCCTCTTTACTCCATCCTAGTCTATACTAGTACTTGAGGCATGTGTGAGGAAGAAAAATGACTCTTATTAATTCATTTTACTCTCATTTAATGCAATGTTATCACTTATTTAAATAACCTACAATGGGTTACCCTAGCAACCTCTTAGGGCTCTGGCCTCCATTGCAAGCCACTTCCCAAAAAGACATTTAGATAACCTACCCTAAGCTTAGTAAAAGTAGAAGGTCTCATATGACCATAAAAATACCTACCAGTTCTTAAACAAGTAATTGGAAAGTATTGAAAAACATCACTGATCAAAATCACCAATTTTACCCATAAAATCATCCTAACAAGGCTAATTCAAAATCAAGTATACATCTACAAAATCACGACATCACAAGACATCATCAAAACAATAACTCTTGATCTCTAGTAGATGTCCTAAAATTGGTCAACACTCTAAGTCAACCCCAGACCTGACATACAAGAAAATATACAATAGACAATGCAGTTTCATAGTTTAGTTTATTTTGAAAACACATAATTTGAGTTTATAGTAAGGTTCAAGTTTTTATTTTGTTGTAAGTTTTTAGCTTGATAAAGACTACAATTTTTCGCTTACAACTTAACCCATTTTTACTTTTAAATTTGAACGCACAACTACCACTAACTCATTAAAATAATACTACATCTATTAATCATTATAAAATAATTTAAATACTAATTATTAAATTATTAAAACAATAATTATCAATTGATTAATAAGATACTATAATTATTAATAACCAAAATTATCAAATAATAATAATATAATAACAACTTAATTAAAATATTTTGATAACATTTACTATTAATTGAAATAATTAATGATGATAATCATAATACTAAATTAAATTAAATAAACAAAAAACTATAGTAATTAAGATTTATTAATATAAATAAAAAATTTAATCAAAATAAAAAACAAACTAAACATAAAAATGAACATGTTTATCAAGGCCCATTAGCCTATAAGACTATAGACTACTGTAGCAGTTTGATGTGATCGCAACAGAGTACTATTGCATGCGCAACAACTATGTTGCTGGCCACCATAGGTAAGAGAATGGTGGGTAGGGGTTTGGTGGCCCCGCCCACCAATTTAATTATTATTTTAATTTTTTTTATTCTATAAAAAATAAAACAATACATCCCACTTCAATCTAATAAGTTTTATTTATTTTTTAATATATTTTTTTAACAAAAATTATGAAGTTAAATATGATAGCGAAAACCTAGATAAACAATCAAATTTACATTTTATAAATTGGTTTCTTCCCTAAACGCTACTTGATTAAAATACCCATCTATTAAATTCACAAAATGAGGGTTATAATTCTCAATTTCTCATATAGAGATAATTTCAACATGAAGAACAATGAAAGTATACGACAAGGGTTTCAATTTAATTAATTCATTCACAGACAAAATCAAGAAAAGGAAAACAATAAATTTCAACACAATGATATCAACCAAATCTAAAATTTTGAGAATGGATTTATCTAGACATGAAGAAGATAGGAAATTTAAGAATGAAATCTACTGCTCAAATTAACCATAAGATTCTACCTAATTCCTATGCTAATTCGTTAGTGCACGAAGCATGCAAGTATTTCCCTTTCTTTCTAAAAACCTTCTTCCCTGAAATTGCTCCTCCAAAACCTAGTGCTCAAGAAGTGAACTCTAAATTGTTAATAAAGAGTTTTTTCTCAATTTAGGGCTTTGATTGTACAATCATGCAAAAAAGCCCTTTACCTTTATCATTTAATTATATTTTAATATTTTTTTTGGTTGGTAATAAGTTTTTTATATTTATTATTGAAATATCATCATTACCTAAGTACTTACAAGCTTCATAAAAAGCCATCCTTTTTACATACTTGCTATCTTACTAGATCCCTTCACATTTTAAGTCTCCTGTCTTTTATCCCTCCTCCCCTGTAACATAATAAAACCATCCCAAATACATCATAGCCTTTTAGAATTTGGCTTTATCGAATACATCCAAAAGACACCAAAGATACACAAAATAATTTTTGTATCATTGACTATTCCAAAATTTTTCTTTTCCTTTGTCGATTGATCTTGTCTTCATGGCCCTCTTCTATAAATATTTCATTTCTTCATTTCCTTGCCAACACTGAATTGCCCTTAGATTTTCAAATTCCTCCTTTTTGGTTGGCTACCCTGTCTGGTTTCTTCCCCATCACACAAAAAACCTTTCCTATGCCCATAGCCGCATCTATTAGTTAATCACTGCAAAATTTAGACAAAATTGCCTTTCATCCTCTTTTGCTTCAATAGTCTTCCACCCTTACCAAGAATTTTTCCTTGACCATCCCACTCATCCTTTTCGCACCAACACTCCTCCTCTTCCTAGGGTGATTTATAAAGAAACTTCTTACCCTCTATCCATTCTCCTCTAGGAAGCTTTCAATTTCCATTCTCAATATGGCCCATGCCTATTTTGCTTTCTCTTTAAACATTTCCTTATCAACTCCAGTCGGCCACCATAGGAAACTCAGTCTCCCTTTCTTCAAACCTTCCTCATAGTCTTCATAGAATTTGCTATAGTCGAATCCTTTGCTCGAACACACCCATTCTAAAAGGGACTCAATCTTGACTATTAAATCATCATGGACCAAATTTTTCATCATCCACTCTACTTCCTCAATCAGACTTGCAATTTTTTGTCCCCACGACATTACAATAGCTACAATATCAACATTAAGTTTCTAATGGTGTGTGGAGTTTTGAAAAAGTTTTCCTACTATCTCTTTCATAGCTGTTATAACTCCCAATGTTGGGCATTTCAGTAGCAGTTTTAGCCATTTATCTTGCATTGGCCTAAAAAGGGCCTTTTGCTATCACTTTGTTTAAAAGGTAAATGTTGCCTCCATCTTCTATTACTTATGTTGCTTTCACTATTTTTAGCTTTACTATTTTAGGTAGTTTGATTCCCTCTATGCAATAATTTATAATTTTTTTACTGCCCTGCTATTTAGGCCACTATCCCCTCATTTCTTTACACACTTTGACCTGGCTGATTGCCATCTTTTCTCATAATGAAAGTCATAATTGGTGATCCTCTCAATCTTTCCCACCTCATTACTGACATTCCTTTATATCTTTTGACATCTGCCATCACTCCTTCCTTTTTGAAAAGGCTTCGATATGCCCTAAAAAGCTCATCATATAAACCCTCCTTCCTTCACCTACCTCCAATATTTCCCAACAGCTACATAATTCATAAATTGGTTTTCCATCTTCTATTAAACTTGTCACCCACTTTGATAAAGCATTTGCCTCCATATTTTCTTCCCTAAACACATGACAAACTTTAAATTCCTCAAATTCATTTAGCTCCTCCATGATAGATTCCAAAAAATTCCTTAGGTGCCATGCATGAATTTAATTTTTACACACTGCTTGCACCACCACCACAGAGTCTCCTTCTAAAATAATCTTTCTCCCTCCACATATTTTAATACATTTCAAAGCTAACACAACAGCTTGAAACTCTGTCTCATTATTTATTCCATCTTTCAATTTTAGTGCTCCATAAGCCACTATATTCCCAAAATTATCTTTTACAATGCATCCCGCACTTGAGCTCCCCAAATTTCCTTTTGAGGATCCATTGAATTTTACTTTTAAGCAGCCTAAATCATGAGCCACCCACTTTACCTCATCCCTTTTCTTGGATTTGGAGTTCTACTTTCCTATATCTCTAGCTTTACCCATTTTTATCCTTGGTCACCTATTCTGAATTTCCATATCCACTTTTATGAACACACAATTTGATAAGTTTTTCCTAATGAGTACTGCATTCACCACTTCTTCAATGGAGTGATCTATTCAGTTTAAAAGCTACTCTAAAGTCTCAGATTTATCTTGAAAAATCCTCCTATTTTGTTCCTTCCACACCTCCCATATCACAACTGTAAGGCTAATTCTCCAAATGCATTCTAAAAAATTCCTTTTTCCTCCCCGTGGCCATGAAATGAAAAAGGCCTTAAAAGAAGGACCTCATGGTCTTTTCCAACTTAGTTTTTCCTGAAGGTGACTCCAGCATTTTGCTACTACCACACAATTAAGTAGTAAGTGATCCACATTTTCCTCATCCATCCTAGTTTGCCTCACACTAGGTGTATCATATTCATGATATAGGCCATGCTTAGGAATAATATATCCAAACTAAGGACTATTTTTTCCACTATGAGGTGCATTTAATCTTGTCAACCCTGAGACGTATACTTGTAATGATCGGCACAATATGTTCACTAGGTCTCTTAATGAGTCACTAAGTTTATGTTGTAGGAAATTAAAATGCAAGAAAAATAACTTACACTATTGCTATAGGAAACTAACACACTTAACTCTATGAATATTGGAAATACAATGAAAGGCTAACAAATAGTCCAACTTAGTTCATCCACTATAACTGTTCTCACATATGTTGCAGGAACATTCACGAAGTGCGATGCTATAGGAAGGAACTTACAACTTCTACTTACAATACTAAGAATGCTTCGAAATAAATCTATACTATCCTAATCTAATCCACCTTCCAAGTGGACTCCCTTGGTTAGCTTTAACTAAACTACTAAACATGATAGAAGCCAAAAACTATTTCATTACATTTCAAAAATTCATTACATAACACATAGAACTGTAAAAACACAACTCACTATAAAAGTTAACAATCTTTTCTCATAAAATCTTTCTTCTAACTAAACTAACACACTTGGTCCCATTCCTATATATAGGAGATTGACACTTATTCCCATAATAGAAAAGTAAATAACCTAGCTATAAATCTACAGAAGAGAAAAAAGGAAAATAACAACTCAAGGTGGGAAGAAGAGATAATGGCTTAAGGTGGGAATAATAAAGTCTAAACATCTGCTCGCCATAGGAATAAGTGTAGAGAATGCAATAAGTCTTGATAGCTCCTCCATACTCGCTACTGTGTCCTTTGGAACCATTACAACTTTCCTTCATCATGGCTACACCTTAGCATTCTCCTTGAATGTTGTTGGCACTCATCTTTGAATTCTTCCAATCATCTTTTAGCTTCATTGCTAATAGGTTAGTTATAATATAGAGGTAATTGCAAATAAGAATTTTCAAATGAAATTAAAAAAAAACACACATTTTGTAATTATATGAAATACTGCACCATGTATATGATATTAGAAAAAGATGACATACTATCTACCCATAGGTTAATCATTGGTTTAGGTAAACATAGGTCCACAAATGTCTTGATGAAAATGAAACAAAGTATTAACAAAGTGTTTCAAAACTATCATGAAATAGAGGCAATATTTAGCCTCATCATCTACCCCCTGGTAAATGGATACTTGTCCTCAAGCATGGCATTTCCTAGTTAGTGACCTAAATTCCCCCACTTCTACCCTTCCTTTCCTGCTACTCTTTAAGGTGTAATAAAATCCTTGTGTTCTTTCCCAAACCTCCCTTTTTTTGTCCTCCTATAGCTCATCAAGTCTATTAGCATTAATTTCATATAAGGGCCACATGAGCATTGGAGGTTGCATAGTGAGTAAGCACCATAATTTAGGTCTAGCCTATTTTCCTAGCACTAGATACTTTGGAGCTTAGTGAAGGGCAGCTTCCAAGTTGATGGGACTGTGCGGCTTTGACTTTTTAAGTGACTTAGGTAATCTAGCCCATCTACTTCTAGCACTAGTCATAGCTCTCTAGAAAGCAAAGTAGGGAAAATTCTCATAATCAACATAAGCCCTGGCTTTAATGAAGATCTTATCCCTTACTCCCTTGTTCTTATCCCCATAAGTTAACCTAAACCAATCCTGAAGAACTTTTGGTTTGCTACTTTCGGCTCTCAATGGTAGGGGTTTTATCCTTTCCTCATCTCTGTAATTATTCAGCTACCTATCATAGTTTGCTTCATTAGAAATCCATGACATCAAGGCTCTCAAATGTATATCCCCTATATAAAGTAAAGGGTTCCATTGGGTTTTTGAAGGGATAACAAAATTATGCACATATAATTCACAAAGAAAATTCTACTGTTAGGATGGCAGAGTCTGATATGAGCCATTAAATTTCTGGGCTGATTTAAACTCTGCATTTATATTCTTAAGGGTTAGCATGAGTTGGAACAAGATAAGTTTTTCTTTTAAATAGAGAGCATAAACTCGTGCCGACAGTCTACAGGCAAGTGCTTGATCAGCCAATTTAAGGGCATGATCCATCTGTTGTTTTTGATTCGTCAATTGCTCCTTTAAATCTATAATTTTTGCATTCAGAGACACTATATATTTCTTCATTCTTTTCCTCCCCTCTTCCCATAAGGCCTTAGAAAACATATGTTGTCCAAACAATTGAAAAAGGTATTTCTGCAGAGTAATGGAACTGCTATCTTCCTCATGGTTTCTTTTCCTCTTTCTTTGTTCCCTCCATAATTGTTCTACAACATCAATAAACCATGTTTATTTATAGGGAACTAGGGCAATGTTTGGATCAATTTTCTCAGGAGTTGTTTCATCCCTACAACTCAAAGTACCTGGTTGGTGTGTTGTGGTATCATTTGGTTTTCATTAACCTCAACCCTACATTCCTTGTTAAGCTTTTTAGGAATATTTTTCAGTTTTAGGGTGAGGAGGAGAGTGGTTAGGAATAATTTGTACAAGGGATTCTTTAGTAGATGGCTTGGATGACGGGGATTGTTTGGAAAATTTTCCTCTCATTCTAGGACTTCTTCTTATAGGGTTTTTTTTTTAATATCACAACTTTCTATCTACCTTTTCCTTTTAGTGTCTCTACTATAGGAGTAATTTCCATAGGACCATTCTTAGTTCTCTTTTGCCTCACAACTATAGGGTCTGACTCTTCTTTTATTGGGATAGAGATTTATTTTCATTTTCTCTTTGTTTGGCTAGAGGTAGGTTTTTGGGTTTCTTGAACATGTGAAGGCACAATTTCTTGTATTTTTTCTTGTATATTTCTTTGACTATTTTTAGTTTCAACCTCTTGGGTGCTCTATTCAGTAGGTTCATTAGTGAGAACTACATTTTCCTCACTAGGCTGTTCATGAAAGGCAGCTTGGGGTTACAAGGTTTTGGCTTGGACAAATTCTACCCATGATAAGGGAGAAACATCCCTAAGTGACCTTTCTATAAGTCACTTAGTTAGGGCATGATGGGCAACAAAATTATCTTTTTCTTTTTAAGTTTCTTCCGCACTAATACAGAGCATATTATACTAGAAATTAAGGACATTAACTGGATGATTATGCCTTATACAACTCAAAAATTTAAAATGATGTGCATGTAAATATGAAAATATATCTTCACATGTAAGGTACCTAATAATATGCATGCCTAGTTCATTGTATGGTAGCAGAAGAGACACTCTCTTACATCCTTGCTTGGTAATGTCCATCTAAGGGTCGGTTGGGATGACAAGTTAAGCTTTGGCTGACCTGGTATCATGAGTGTTAGGATAATATTCTCCTATCACTGGTAACCCTATAACTTCTACTATATGTTCCTTTTTAGAAACCACTATTAAGCCCCATACAAAAGGTTCCCCTTCATAAAATGTCCTTGTGAATTCTATGGCTACTTCTTCATCATATGTAATCAAGTTCAAAAATTACCCTAACCATCCACATGCATTAAACCTTCTCAAAAATTCTACATCTAAGAGAAAAATGGTATGCTCTACTGGTTCTCTCCTCTACAATTGTCCACCCATTTTTAACACTTCACTGTCTGCACTACTTCACTATTTCCCCCTTACAAATTTAGGCTTCAATTGTTGTTTTACAAACCATTTCACATTTCATTTAACAAATAATTAATGCCATAATGATTCATTATGAGCAATAATATGATTTTAATGAGAGTAAATAGTGGAAGTGTGTGAAAATCATCAAAAAATGGGGTTTAGATCACTTAAAATTTAAACACAAGTCACATCATAGCTTGGTAGTAAAATTATTCAAAAATAAGGGGTTACGATACTTAGCCACTTGTGTACTCAAGGAAATATGAAGATTTAGAAAAATATTTATTAATAAATGTAGTAATTGGGTTTTAGTAACCTTCCCTGCCCCCTACAAAATAAGGACACGTGTCCACACTTGTCAGACTTGGTACCGGGGTAGAAAATTGACATAACACCACCATCATATCAAGAATGCAATATTAAATATAATTAACAAAATTTGTAGACTATAAATGAATTATAATTTGAAAACCTTATACCTGTTAAATGATCATTGCACATACCAAAAAGGTGGCAGAAGTGATATCAACAACAACATTCGTCAGCATCTCGTGGGGTTTATTGAAAACATGAGAAATTGATGATGTGGAAAGAGGGTGGATGGAAGGTAAAGAAATGAGATGAGATGGAATGAGAAAGTGAACTTTACGTGGACATAATTTTTTTATTATGAGCATGCATAAAGAAATTAATGTTGAAGAGCGGCAGGCATAAGGTTGACACCTTTGGCTGTAGGAAGAGTTACCTTGGTTGTATTTGAATTTGGCCACTAGAATTGCTGCATGAAGTCATCTTTTGTTTGAGGCTGTTTATATAATTTTAGTCTGTGACCATTGACTAATAATTTGAAAGGTACTAGATCAATGGTAGTTAATTTAATAGCTCCATTATCAAAGACATGACTAATTTCATATGGTCCTAGCCATCTTGACTGCAACTTTCCTAGGATATCTTTAAATCTGGAATCATATAGTAGTGCCCAATCACCAACTTGAAATTGTTTACTAATAATATGAGAGTCATGCCATTGTTTCCTTTGTTTCTGTATAAGTTTAGTGCATTCCAAAGTACTTTGCACATTTCATCCAGAGAGTTAAGATGTAGAAGATGTTCTCTTTATGCTATAGGACGTTCAATTTCTAGCTCCATTGCAGTTCTCAAAGTTTTATATTCAAATTCAACGGGGAGCATTGCTACCTTTCCATACAGGAGCTCAAATAGTGCGAATCCTGTAGTAGTCTTCCATATTGTTTTGTAAGCCCAAACAACTTCTTGTAATCTACTAGTCCAATCCCTACAATGTAGATGAACCATTTTTCTTAGGATGTTCTCTAGCTCACAGTTTGTGACCTCTGCTTGTCCATTAGCTTGAGGGTGATAAGGATTAGATTTTTGATGCTTGATGTTATACTGTTTCATCAACTCTGAAATCGGATTAGAGGTAAATTGTGCACCTTGGTTAGTGATTAGCTCTTTGGGTACACCATAGCAAGTAAAAATTTCCTCATATAGAAATTTTGCAACTTTTTCATCACGAGCGTGCTTCATGGCTTTGACTTCAACCCATTTTGTTAGGTAATCAATGCACACAAGAATATATGATTTCCTATTAGATGGAGGATCAATTGGACCAATGAAGTCCATGCCCCATTTGTCAAATGGTGTTAATGCCATCTAAGTGTTAAGAGGCATTTCATCTGTTCTTGTTGGTTGGTCCATCCTTTGACACTTGTCACACTTACATGTATAGTCAACTACATCTTTGTGAAGTGTAGATGAATAATAACTAGTTGTCAAGATTTTCAAGGCTCTTCTTTTTGCTGCAAAGTGTCCTTCACATGGTTCATTATGACATGGATGTAGAATATCATATGTCTCATTCTCTCTCACACATATTCTCATAACTTGATCAGGTTTAGTGTAAAACAAGAGATTATCTATTTGGGATAAACGAAAACTTGTTTTCTATAAGCAACTTCTTTTCCTTGTAAGAAAAATGTTTTGGTATTTTTTAAACTACAATGTAATTAGAAATGTTTGCATACCATGGAGTTTGAACAAAAATATGAAATAAATGCTCATCCAAAAATGTATCATCTACCAAAGTAGTGTCAGTATCATCATGATAGATTTTTGATAAATAATTAGCTACAACATTGGCTTTTCTAGGCTTATCAACAATAGTTATATCAAATTTTTGCAACAACAATAACCATCTTGCTAATCTGCTGGTTATAGAAAGTTTATTCATGAGATATTTAATTGTTGCATGATTAGTATGAACAAATATGGAATAGCCAGTTATGTAATGCTAAAATTTGTTCAGGGCATAAACTACTACTAGCAATTCTTTTTCTGTCACTATGTAGTTTAATTCTGGTCCATGAAGGCTTTTGCTAATATAATAGATTGCATTTTCAAGATTTTGGGATTGCTGTGCTAGAATTGCACCTATGGCACAATCAAAGACATCTGTATATATATGAAAAGGTAAATTCCAATTAGGGCCTTGTAAAATTGGTGCTATAGTCAGAAGTTTCTTAAGCTGCAGGAAGGCTTCACCACATTCAGATGTCCAACTAAATTTAGCTTCTTTTGTGAGTAACTTATACAAGGGACTAGCTATTTTTCTCAAATCTCTTATAAAATGTTTGTAATATCCAACATGACCTAGAAAAGATCTTACATCTTTTGATTTTGTAGGTATGGGCAATGTTTGAATTACCTCTATCTGAGCTAGATCCACTTGTATTCTTGCAGCTCATATGAAATGACCAAATACCACACCTTCATGCATGAGCATGAAACACTTTTCACTATTAAGTGCAAAATTATGTTCTTGACACCTTACCAAAACCTTTTTAAGATTCATCATTTCTCCCTCAAAAGTGACTCCAAATGTTGTGAAATCATCCATATATATTTCCATACAATCATGTGATATATCAACAAAGATGCTAATAACTGCTCGTTGGAATGTTGTAGGAGCATTGCATATACCAAATAGTAAAATAGAGTATGCAAAATTACCCCATGGGCATGTAAATGTGGTTTTGTCTTGATCTTTAGGAGCAATATTGATTTGGTTATAACCACTATACTCATATAGAAAAGAAAAATACTTCTTTCTAGCTAGAGTCTCTAGAACTTGGTCTATAAATGGTAAAGGAAAGTGATCCTTTTTGGTGGCCTTTTTCAATTCTTTGTAATATACAAAAATTCTCCATTTTCCTCCCTTTTTAGGAACTATGACTAGGGGTGACACCCATCTACTATTAGATATAGGATAAATAAAACCAACATCAAGCAATTTTTGCAATTTAGTTTTAACTATCTCTCTAAGGCTTCAATTTATCCTTCTTTGGGGTTGATGGAGTGGTAGGAAACCTTCATTGATGTATATCCTATGGGTGCATAGTATAGAACTCAACCCTTTCATATCACTATAGTCCCATGCAAAGGCCTTTTCATGCCTTTGAAGCAACTCTTTTAACTTTTCCATCTGTGTGGGTGTTAATTTGGGATTAACATGGAGATTATGACCTTTAGTCAGTTCAATAGTAGTGGTGGACTTTATCATAGCAGATTCAAAGATTAGACTTACTTCTAACTCACATGGTAAGAGTGGATGAAGAATATCAAGTTCTTCGAGAAAAGTACAATTCTTATCACATTCTTTGTATGTGATTAATTCCAACACAAAACCTTCAGATACATCTTTTTCTACCACACAACTGTTAGTCAAGATACTCTGAAGTACTAAATCTTCCTTTTGTAGTTTTAAAAAAGATTGTCTCAACATCATGAGATGTACTATAGAATTTAACTCTTCTTCTTCATCCCCTAAATTTTTCCAAACATATGTGCTCAAATTTGGTAATGGTTGTATTGGAGGATATATATCAAATTTCTTTGTTGCTTGGCCATTTGATATGGTCATAGTCCTTGATCTACAATTTATATTTGCATCAGTTGTGGCTAACCATGGTCGACCTAGGATGATAGGGTAACCAGACAGATTAACTTTGGGGGATAAAATCATGAAGTTTGTAGGATACTATAGAGAATCTAAGGTTACAACTATGTTTTCTATCATCCCATTAGGGGTTATAGTAAAACTATCTGCAAGTTTCAAAATTGTTGGTGTAGCCCTTAGTCCTTCTATTTTCAACTTCTTCATAGTGTCCTTGGTCATGACATTTATAGCAATACCAAGGTCCATTAAAGAATTTTTAACAAACTAAACATTTGTACTAACATTCACTATTGGACTTCCTGGATCATAATATTTTGGTGTAATCAATTTTCCTAACATGATGTCAGCCAATTGTCCCGCAACATGGACTATGGTGGGATCATTTTTCTTCTTTCTAGGCTTCTTCAAGAAAGCATCTCTAATGACTTTTCCATAAACTAGAACATCCTTAATGTCTTGGAACATGGGTATATGGACATGTATGTTCTTTAACTAATCAACAATATCAAAAGGTTTTTCCTTTGCTTGTGTAGGTTTGCTTTGTATAAACTTTTCTGGAAAAAGAAGTTCCACTACTGGTTGAGCTTGGGTTGACATGATAAAATTGGTTGGGTCAATTGTTTTAGCAAATGTGGGTTCTGATGCTGCAAGAGGGTCTAGTATTTCAGTTATAAGAGGTGGTTTAGGCACTGGTAAAGTTGTACCAGATCTTAGATGTATATCTGCAACACCCAAAGCGTAAGCAGGATACTGCTGAGCATCAACACTATACATGGGCTGTTGTGGCTATTGGCTATTTGGGTTTGGCTGAGGTTGTGTAGGTAAATGTGTCTACTTTTGAGGTCCAATATTTGTAGGTAGGGGCATTAGAGTAGGTTGTTAAACTAGAGGTGGTAATTGTGGAGTACTAGTAATTTGGTTAGGCCACTGTTGAGATCCCCTCCATTGGTTCATAGACTACCAATTCCCTTGGGGTGGTTTCCATTGGTTTTGCTGGTTAGGCTAGTAGTTCTATTGGTTTTTCCATTGGTTACTCTTTTGGTTAGGCCAGGGTGGTTGGGAATTCTGAGGCCATTGGGATTATCACAAGTTATTTTTCCGAGCATTGTTTCAATTAGGTTGATATTGTGGAGGACCTTGGGGATTACAGTTTTGCCATTGATTACCATATGAATTTGAATTTTGCAAAGGTTCCTAAGGCATACCTTGACATTGGACCCATGGTCATCATTGAGAAACTAAGAATACTTTCTCATCATCTCCATCTATCTTGATGTACTCAGTTGGAAGATGCTAGTTCTCCATGGTTGTAACTAGTTTACATTGGCAATCCTTCTTTTGCTTCCAAGAATGAGGGCAATATTCAGCTTGTTGTAACTTAGCTTCTGCATACTTCTTCTTTGTAATCATTGTATCAAGATGTGTAGCGACATCATTGATGATGTCTTGTTTGAAATTTGACAATAGGTTAGATATCTTGAGCTTTGAAATGTCTTGATTGATTCCTTTAGTGACTGTGGAATGAGGTCCTCAGCCTTTCTTCATGGTTGACCTTGAATAATTTTGATAGATCTTCTTGAGGTCTTCCTAGGAAGCTTGATATACATCACCACCATCCATTAGGTCGGGTGCTTCTAAACAGTTATCATTCACACCTCTTAAAAAGACTAACTTTTGTGAATCCTCAGACAACACATGCTGAGGGTTCTTTTGCAGTGTATATAAGAAATGTGAAACATAGTCTTCCAATGTTTCTTCCTCCTTTTGAGATATCCTAAAGACGTCGTCTCCTCTTGAACCAGATGTTTTGCAATACTCTTTGTACTTATCCAGAAATAGAGTTTGCATTTCATCCCAACTTCCTACTAAATTGGCTCCTAAGCCCATGAACCATTGTAGAGATGATTCTTTCATTGTTGTTGGAAAAAATTTAAGCTTATGGGAATCAGCATTGTAGTCAAAACTATGACAAAGTATTACAAACTCAAACAAGTAAGTATCAGGCTCTTCGGTTGCAAAGCCATAGAACTTTGGAAGGGCAACTGCAGGTATATTCTTGAGATTATTAGTATTTACAAGGCTTGGAAGAGGAAATGGAAAAGTAGGTTGTGCCATTACTGGAGGTATTAGATTGTGAGGTTGTTTCTAAAAAGGAATATTGGGTACTAGATGATTAACAACTGGTGGATTTAGAACAATGTTATCAAGAAAAGTGGCCAAAACTTTAGTAAAAGGTTGAAGACCACTTGTATCTATTGGTTCAATTCTTGATGATGATGCTATGGGAAAAATAGGGCTTACATCTTCAAAAGGCAACTCAACTTCTTCTTCTTCAATTTCTTCGTTCAAATTAACAGACTCCCGTGGAAGAAATTTACCATATTCATCCCGTCGTCTTCCTTTTTGATGCATGCATTTAAAATTTTCACACTGGTGAAAGAAGCTCCAAAACTAGAAATTTCTAAAAATAACTTTATCTAAGAACTATGACTCATAAATGCTCCTAGCTTGACACCATCCTCAACAATAGCGCCAAAAATGGTCTGCCTCACAATAGGTGTATCATAGTCATGCTCTGGGCCATGCTTAGGACTAATATATTCAAACTAAGGACTATTTTTTCCACTATGAGGTGCATTTAATCTTGTCAACCTAGGGACATATACTTGAAATGGTCGGCACAGTATGTGCACTAGGTCTCTTAATGAGTCACTAAGCTTATGCTACAGGAAAGTAAAATGCAAGGAAAAGAAATTACACTATTGCTACAAGAAACTAACACACTTAACTCTATGAATACTGGAAATAAAATGAAAGGCTAACAAATATTCCAATTTAGCTCATTCACTATAAATATTCTCACATATGCTATAGGAACATTCACGAAGTGCGATGCTACAAGAAGAAACTTACAACTTCTACTTACAATACTAAGAATGCTTGGAAATAAATCTATACTATCCTAATATAATCCACCTTCCAAGTGGGACCCCTTGGTTAGCTTCAACTAAACTACTAACATAGGATAGAAGCCAAAAACTATTTCATTACATTTTAGAAATTCATTACATAACACATAGAACTGTAAAAACACAACTCACTATAAAAGTTAACAGTTTGTTCTCATAAACTCTTTCTTCTAACTAAACTAACACACTTGGTCCAATTTCTATATATACGAGATTGAAACTTATTTCCATAATAGAAAAGTAAATAACCTAGCTATAAATCCACAGGAGAGAAAAAAGGAAAATAACAACTCAAGGTGGGAAAAAGAGATAACAACTTAAGGTGGGAATAATAAAGTCTAAACATTCACTCGCCATAGGAATAAATGTAGAGAATGCAATAATTCTTGATAGCTCCTCCATACTCACTACTGTGTCCTTTGGAACTGTTACAACTTTCCTCCATTGTGGCTACATATTAGCATTCTTTTCTCCTTGAATGCTATGGGCACTCATCTTTGAATTCTTCCAATCATCTTTCAACTTCATTGCCATTAGGTTAGTTATAATACAAAGATAATTTCAAATAAGCATTTTCAAATTAAATTCAAATATAAGAACACACATTTTGATAATTATATGAAATACTGCATCATGTATATGATATTAGCAAAAGATGACATACTATCTACCCATAGGTTAATCATTGGTTTAGGTAAACATAGGTCCACAAATGTCTTGATGAAAATGAAATAGAGTATTAAAGAAGTGTTAAAAAACTATCATGAACTAGAGGTAATATTTAGCGTCATCATCTACCTCCTGGTAAACTGATACTTGTCCTCAAGCATGGCATTTCCTAGTTAGTGACTTCAATTCCCCCACTTTTACCCTTCCTTTCTTGCTGCTCTTGAAGGTGTAATAAAATCCTTGTGTTCTTTTCGAAACCTCCCTTCTATTTTCCTCATGTAGGTTATCAAGTCTGTCAGCATTAATGTCATATAAGGGCCAAATGAGCATTGGAGGTTGCATAGTGAGTGGGCACCATAATTCAAGTCTAGCCTATTTTCCTAGCTCAAGATACTTTGGAGTTCGGTGAACAAAAACTTCCAAGCTGATAGGACTGTGTGGCTTTGACTTTTTAAGTGACTTAGGTAATTTGACCCATCTACTTCAAAAACTAGTCATAGCTCTATGGAAAGAAAAGTAGGGAAAATTCTCATAATTAGCATAAGCCTTAGCTTTGGCAGTGAAGATCCTATCAGTTAATCCCTTGTTCTTATCCCCATAAGTTAACGTAAACCAATTTTGAATAACTTCTTCTGGTTTGCTAATTTTGGCTCTCAACGGCAGAAGTTCTATCCTTTCCTCATCTCTGTAATTATTCAGCTACCCATCATAGTTTTCTTCATTAGACATCCAGGACATCAAGGCTCTTAAATGTATATCCCCTATATAAAGTAAAGGGTTCCATTGGGTTTATGAAGGGATAGCAAAATTATGCACATATAATTCACAAAGCAAATTCTGCTACTAGGATGGTAGAGTCTGATATGAGCCATAAAATTCTTGAGCTGATTTAAACTCTACATTTATATTCTTAAGGGTTAACATGAGTTGGAACAATAGAAATTGTTCTTTTAAATAGAGAGCATAAACTTGTGGTGGCAGTCTATAGGTAAGTGGTTGATCAGCCAATTTAAGGGCATGATCCATTTGTTGTTTTTGATTCACCAACTACTCCTTTAAATCTATAATTTCTACATTCAGAGACACTATATCTTTCTTCATTCTTTTCCTCTCCTCTTCCTATAAGGCCTTAGTAAACATATGTTGTCCAAACAACTGAAAAATTAGTTTTTGAAGAGTAATGGAGCCACTGTCTTCCTCATGGTTTCTTTTCCTCTTTCTCTATTCCCTCCATAATTGTTCTACAACATCAATAAACCATGTTGATTTATAAGGAATTAGGGTAGTGTTTGGATCAATTTTCTCAAGAGCTGTTTCATCCCTATAGATCAAAGTACCTAGTTGGTCTACTGGGGTATCATTTGGATTTTAATTAACCTCAACCCTACATTCCTTGTTAAGGTTTTTAGGAATATTTTTAGTTTTATGGTGAGGAGGAGAGTGGTTAGGAATAATCTGTATAGGGGATTCTTTAGTAGATGGCTTGGATGAGGCGGATTCTTTGGAAATTTTTCCTCTCATTCTAGGACTTCTTCTTATAGGGGTTTCTTCTAATATCATAGCTTTCTGCCTACCTCTTCCTTTTGGTGTCTTTGCTATAGGAATAACTACTATAGGACCCTTCTTAGTTATCTTTTGCCTCACAACTATAGGGTTTGACTCTTCTTTTACTAGGATAGAGATTTCTTTTTGTTTTCCCTTTGTTCGGCTAGAGGTAGGTTTCTGGGTTTCTTAAACAGGTGAAGACAAAGTTTCTTGAATATTTTCTTGTACATTGCTTTGTACATTTTTGGTTTCAGCCTCTTGGGTGCTCTGTTCAACAGGTTCATTAGTGGGAACTACATTTTCCTCACTAGGCTATTCATGAAGGGCAGCCTGGGGTTGCAAGGTTTTGGCTTGGAAATTTTTTGGCCATGATAGGGGAGAAACATCCCTAAGTGACCTTTCTATAAGTAACTTAATTAGGGCATGATGGGTAACAAAATTGTCTTTTCCTTTTCAAGTTTCTTCCACACTAATATAGAGCATATTATATAAGAAATTGGGGACATTAACTGGATGATTATGCCTTATACAACTCAACAATTTAATATGATGTGCATGTAAATATGAAAATTTACCTTTGCATGTAAGACACCTAATAATGTGCATGGCTAGTTCATTGTATGGTGGTAGAAGAGACATTCTCTTACATCCTTGCTTGGTAATGTCCATCCAAGGGTTGGTTGGGATGACAAATTGAGCTCTGGCCGACCTGGCATCATGAGTTTTGGGATAATGTTCTCCTATCACTGATAACCCTATAAGTTCTACTATATGTTCCTCTGTAGCAATCACTGTTAAGCCCCATACAAAAGGTTCCCCTTCATCAAATGTTGTTGTGAATTCTGTGGCTGCTTCTTCATTATATGCAGTCAAGTTTAAAAATTACCCTAACCATCCACATGCATTAAACCTTCTCACAACTTCTACATCTGAGAGAAAAATGGTATGCTCTACTGGTTCTCTCCTTTGCAATTGTCCACCCATTTTTAAAACTTCACTATCTGCACCACTTCACTGTTTCCCCCTTACAAATTTAGGCTTCAATTGTTGTTTTATAGACCATTTCACATTTCATTTAACAGATAATTAATGCCATAATGATTCATTATGAGCAATAATATGACTTTAATGAGAGTAAATCATGGAACTGTGTGAAAATATCTGAAAATGGGGTTTAGATCACTTAAAATTTAAACACAAGTCACATCATAGCTTGGTAATAAAATTATTCAAAAATAAGGGGTTATGATTCTTAGCCACTTGTGTACTCAAGGAAATATGAAGATTTGGAAAAATATTTATGAATAAATGTAGTCATTGGGTTTTAGTAACCTTCCTTGCCCCCTACAAAATAAGGACACGTGTCCACACTTGTCAGACTTGGTACAGGGGTGGAAAATTGACATAACGCCACCATCATATAAAGAATGCAGTATTAAATATAATTAACAAAATTCATAGACTATAAATGAATTATAATTTGAAAACCTTATACCTATTAAATGATCATCGCACATACCAAAAAGGTGGTAGAAGTGATATTAGCAACAACATTCGTCAGCATCTCGTGGGGTTTATTGAAAACATGAGAAATTGATGATGTGGAAAGCGGGTGGATGGAAGGTAAAGAAATGAGATGAGGTGGATGGGTGGAAGGTAAAGAGATGAGATGGAATGAGAAAGTGAATGAGAAAGTGACCTTTATGTGGACATAAAGTTTTTATTATGAGCATGCACAAAGAAATTAATGTTGAAGAGCAATAGGCATAAGGTTGACACCTTCGGCTGTAGGAAGAGTTACCTTGGTTGTATTTGAATTTGGCCACTGGAACTGCTGCAAGAAGTCTTCTTTTGTTTGAGGCCATTTATATAATTTGAGTCTATGACCATTGACTAATAATTTGAAAGGTACTAGATCAATGGTACTTAATTGACTAGCTCCATTATCAAAGACATGACTAATTTCATATGGTCCTAACCATCTTGTCTACAGCTTTCCTGGCATATCTTTAAATCAGAAATCATATAGTAGTGCCCAGTCACTAACTTGAAATTGTTTACTGATAATATGAGAGTCATGCCATTATTTCCTTTGTTTCTATATAAGTTTAGTGTGTTCCAAAGCAGCTTTGCACATTTCATACAGAGAGTTAAGATGTAGATGACGTTCTCTTTGTGTTACATGAAGTTCAATTTCTAGCTCCATTGCAATTCTCAAAGTTAATGTTCAAATTCAATGGGGAGCATTGTTACCTTTCCATATAGGAGCTCAAATGGTGCGAATCTTGTAGTAGTCTTCCATGTTGTTCTGTAAGCCCAAACAACTTCTTGTAATCTATTGGTCCAATCCCTACGATGTAGATGAACCATTTTTGTTAGGAGTTCTCCAGTTCACGGTTTGTGACCTCTGCTTGTCTACTAGCTTGAGGGTGATAAGGATTGGATTTTTGGTTTCTTATGTTATACTTCTTAGGCTTGCAATTTTTCTCCCATTTTAGTAATGGCAATTTTTTTCCTCCCCTACCCCACTCCAAGGCATTTCTTCATTTGGATCTCTACTAAATTAATTACCTTCTTTTGAATATTTAAACACATCATTGAAAAAACCAACACTGCTGAAACCACCGATTTGAACATTAGAATTTGACCTACTGAAGTTAGTCACTTACCTTTCCAACCTTCCATTCTTGTCAGGCATTTCTTCAATGATCCCTTCCCCTTTTCTCCTTTTTTTTGTCCGTGGAATAAGGGGATTCCTAAATATTTACTTGGGAGAGCTCCTTGCCTTATACCTAAAATCCTTCCTATATCTCTTCTCTTTGAAAGAGGGGTGTTAAAGAATTTTTTTTGAGACTTTTCCCAATTGATCTTTTATCTAGTCACCTTCTTATAAATTTCTAGAGTTTTTTTCATGAATCTAGCTTCCCTCTTAGAAGTTTTTCCTATAAGGAAGGTGACATCCAAAAATTATAAATGTGAGATTGGGTCCACTCCTCTTGCAACTTTTACCCTTTTCCATTGGCCTTTAACCCTTCTTTCTATGATTAATCTTCCCAGAACCTCAGCTAGAATTATAAATAGAAAAGGGGACAAAGGATCCCCTTTTCTTATCCCTTTTCCTAATTCAAAAAAACCTTGGGGCTACCACTAACCAGCATAGAGAACCTTACTAAATTTAGACAACCTTTAATCCATCTAATCCATTCATCTTTAAAACCAATTTTTTTTAGAACTTTAAATAAAAAAACTCTATTTACCTCATCATAGACTCATTTTATATCCAAATTAACCATCGTTTTGTATAGTTTGTTTTTCTGACCGAATGAATCATTTCATGAGCTATAATCATCCCTTCAAAAATGGATCTTCCTGGAGCAAATCGACTTTGCTCTTCTAAAATTACATTATTTAGCACCTCTTTTAAGCTATTAGCCACCACCTTTGATATGATTTTATACACAATATTGCATAAAGAAATTGATCTAAAATCCTTGAAGGAGTTACATTCCTCCTTTTAGGAACCAATGCAATAAAAGTTTTATTTAAATATTTAAGAACAAATCCCCATTTCCTTGATTCCTTCACCATTTCCTAGATTTCATCTTCTATACACTCCCACATTAGTCTAAACAAACTCCCTGTGAAACCATCAAGCCCTAGGATCTTGCCTTTCCCCAAACCCCATAATGCTCTTTTCACTTCTTCTTTTGAGATGAAAACATTTAGCCTTGCATTTTTCTCATCTATTATGCACTTTTGAATACTTTCCAGAACCTCCTCATCTAAATCCTTCCCCCCATCCCCAATTTGACCTCTATCCTTGAAGAACTTAACTGCTTCCTTTTTTATTAGGATTGGATCATTTATAACCTCACCATCACCATTATTTATTGAGAAGATTTTGTTGTGAGTCCTTCTAATTTTTATTGAATTATGAAAAAGCTTTGTATTCCTATCCCCTTCTTTTAGCCACAGTTCCCTTGATTTTTGCCTCCAAAACACTTCTTCTCTTAATAGGGTCTTGTCATACTCTTTTTTTAGCCTCTTTTCCTGCTTAAAATTTTCCTCATTCATTCCTCCCTTAATTATCTTATCATTTAAGATTTTAAATTTAGCTTCCAAGTCCTCTTTCCTTTTAAAAATGTTTTGGAAAGATTCCCTATTCCACATCTTTAGTTTTCTTTTAATGAACTAAAGCTTCTTCAATATCTTAAAGGCCATGTTTCCTTCCCTCTTTGGGGCTTCCCTCGACCAACTTTCTACCATTTCCTTAAAACCATCCACCCTCATCCACATTGCTTCAAACTTGAAGGGACACTAATCTAGGGTAAGCTCCTCCTATAATCTCAAACTAATGGGAAAGTGGTCAGATCCATGAATAGGCAATATCTCAGCATGCATAGACCAATCAACTTTAGTCTAGCCCCCTCCCAAAAGGAACCTATCCAATTTTTCAGTAATATTGACATATCCTTGTCTCCTATTGTTCCAAGTGAATTCCCTCTATTTAAAAGGCATATTAATTAGTCCATTATCCATAAAAAAAGATGAGAATTCCTCCAATGAGGTAGACTTCCATCCCTTACTCCCTTTTTTTCCTTTGTGTATAAAATTGCATTAAAATCTCCTCCTATTATAGTAATTTCCCCTTGTAAAATTTCCAACAAATCTATAAGTATTTTCCATAGTTCTTTCTTTTCTCTACTCTAAGTTGGGCCATAAACATTTATGACATTTAAGTTATATCTTAATTATTTTGAGGAAACCTTTAACCACTGCCAATTATTTTTGGACTACATCTGACTTCCCTTTATTATTTGTTTGTTTGAAAAAACACATAAACCCCCAAAAGCTCACTCTACAGCTTCCCATATGCTCTCCCATCTGCAAAAATTTCTTCTCAGTCCCTCCACATCATCCATCTTTACCTTTGTTTCTTGTATGAAAATTATATCAGGTTTTTCTTGGTATAGGCTTCTCCTGACCAAGCAAATTTTGTCAGGGGCATTACATCCCCTGACATTCCATCCCTTGAAATTCCACAAAAGGATCTTCATCCCTTTCGAGAGGGGTTCTTACCCCTTCCCAATTTCACTTTACTCTAACCTCATGCACTTCTTGCTATCTGAATCAAAGAATTTATTATTCTTCTTCCTCTCTTTTGATTTTCTCCAAATGAAGCTTTATGCTTTTTAATTTCCAACTTCTTAATGGTTCTCTTTTCTCTTAGGATCAAATTTTCCTCCAACCCAAAAAAGTCTTCATCCTCTTCTGTCTCCCCATCTTCCTCCATTCCATTCAGACTCTCCTCAAAACTTGATTCCCCTAATTTACCCTTCAAGTTTTTGATTGGGGAAATTTCAATATCCCTTTGTCCCCCCTTTCATATCCCCCTCTTGCCAAGTTAAATACCCTTCATTTTCTTCCCATTCTCTATTTGCTTCCACTGGTTTCTTAGACACTAGTGCTAACTGACACTCCTTCTCCTAAGGTTCTAGATTAACTTCCTCTTCCCTATTACTCCCATTAACATTTCTTTCTAAAATTCTGTCTGTCATCCTCTCTTCACTCAAATCCCTGATCCCTACATTCATCCCCTTTTCACCTATCACCACACCTTGCCCTCCTTGCTTTACTATTTTACCCATTTATTTTTCCTACTCCCCATTTTTGTTTCCAATAATGTTTTTCACATCCTCCCCTAAAACCTAAACTCCTTTTGAGATCTCTCTTTCCCTCCATCCATTTTCTTGTTAGTTGTTTGCTCTCATTTTTTCCATCACAACATTCTCTATGGCTGCAATATCCCTCTTCCACCTAATTTTACTCCCTTCCTTTTGCCTCTTTAAATTTTTTGTTATCTCTTTTCCCCTTTTCAGAAGCTTTCCCTCTTCCTTTTCTTTGTTATGTCCTTCTTGTTTACGTTCAGTAGAGTTATGTTCCTCACAAAGAAAGAACTCACATAACTTTAGTCCTTCCTCTATAGATACCAAATTTCTCCATACATCCCCATCAATAAATATTTCAATCATTTCTAAGATTGGGTGGTAGTCCTTCCACATTATGCATACCCTAGGAAACATTTGCAAAGTTACACTATCCACCATTTCTACTGCTTATATATATATTCCCAGTTTATTACCTATCACTCTGTAACACTACTATTGCTAGTATTCCTGAGGCAAATTTCTCAGCCCTATCCATATAAGGATTTCCTTTATTACCTCCTTTATCGGGTCAAATTTTATGGTCCATTTCTTTAAGTAGAACCCATATCCATCCATAAAATAAGGGCCATTATTCATAATCCAATCTCTATCTTGAGCTATATCCATTGTTACCATGTAGAAACCATTCTCCAAGGTTTTGAAATCCTTTACTTCCCCCAATTTCTCATCACACCACTCTTTTACCTTCTCTACTTCAAACTGTGGCCCTTCCCATTTTAGAAATAGAGAATTTTTCTCCAAAATTTCACATCTTCCCTTTACCACACACCTTTCTATCACTACTTTCTCCACTGTGCAACACGTCCACTATTGATCCTTAACTATTTTTTGCTCTAGATTTACCACTGCTTGTGGTCTACACATTTTTGTTGCTATATTTTCAAAATCCACCTTCTTGCCCAAATTTGGCAATGTAAATCTTTGGATCTATTCATTTTGTTTGGCTCTTCCATTTTGCCATTTTTCTTCCTTATTATGGCCCACTTTCCTCCATTGAAAAATTTCATTGAAAGTTCTATGCCTACTCTACCATCTTCCATTTTTGTTACCTTAATAAAACCTTCCCTCATGCTTCCTAAATGGTTCCCAACCATTACCAACCCTTCTAAACCATCTAGAGTTTCCACTATTTCCTTAGAACCCTCTCTGGTCTCCTCGCCATCATTGCTTCTCCTACCCTAAGCTCAGTAAAAGTAGAAGGTCTCAAATGACCATAAAAATACACATCAATTCTTAAACAAGTAACTGGAGAGTATTGAAAAACATCACTAATCAAAATCATCGATTTTACCTATAAAATCATCCTAACAAGACTGATTCAAAATCAAGTACACATCTACAAAATCATGACATCACAACACATCATCAAAACAATAATTCTCAACCTCTAGTGGACATCATGAAATTGGTCAACACTCTAAATCAACCTCAAACCTGAAATATACGAAAATATACAATAGACATTGCAGTTTCATAGTTTTGTTTAGTTTGAAAACAAACAATTTGAGTTTATAGTAAGGTTCAAGTTTTCATTTTATTGTAATTTTTTATTTTAATAAAGTCTACAATTTTTCACTTACAACTTAACCCATTTTCACTTTTAAATTTGATTGCACAACTACCGCTAACTCATTAAAATAATATTGCCTCTATTAATCATTATAAAATAATTTAAATACTAATTATTAAATTATTAAAATAATAATTATCAATTGATTAATAAGATACTACAATTATTAATAACCAAAATTATCAAATAATAATAATATAATTACAACTTAATTAAAACATTTTGATAACATTTAATATTAATTGAAATATTTAATAATGATAATCATAATACTAAATTAAATTAAATAAACAAAAAAACTATATTACTTAAATTTTTTTAATATAAATAAAAAATTAAATTAAAAAAAAAACTAAACATAAAAATGAACACATTTATAAAGGCCCGTCGACCTGTAAGACTACGAACTATCGTAGCAATTTGTTGCGATTGCAACAGAGTACTACTGCGTGTGCAACAACTATGTTGCCAACTGCCATAGGTAAGAGAATGGTGGGTGGGGGTTTGGTGGCCTTGCCCACCATTTTAATTATTATTTTTATTTTTTCTATAAAAAACAAAACAATACGTCCCCCATTCAATTTAATAAATTTTATTTATTATATATATATTTTTAACAAAAATTGTGAAGTTAAATATGATAGAGAAAACCTAGATAAACAATCAAATTTACATTTTATAAATTGATTTCTTCTCAAAACCCTACTTGATTAAAATACCCATCTATTTAATTCATAGAATGAGGGTTACAATTCTCAATTTCTCATATACAGATAATTTCAAAATGAAGAACAATGAAAATATATGAAAAGGGTTACAATTTAATTAATTCATTCACAGATGAAATCAAGAAAAGAAAAACAATAAATTTCAACACAATGATATCAACCAAATCTAAAATTTTGAGAACGAATTTATCTAAACATGAAAAAGACAGGAAATTTAAGAATGAAATCTACTGCTCAAATTAACCACACGATTCTACTTGAATTTGATGCTAATTCGATAACACACAGAGCACACAAGTATTTCCCTTTCTTTTCGAAAACCTCCTTCCCTAAAATTGCTCCTCCAAAACCCAGTTCTCGAGAAATGAACTCTAAATTGTTAATAAAGAATTTTTTCCCAATTTAGGGCTTTGATTGTGCAATCATACTAAAAGCCCTTTATCTTTATTATTTAATTATATTTTAATATTCATGTACAACCTTTTTTCTATTTAATTAAATATCTTTATTAAATCATTTTCTTTCTCTCTTTAATTAATTCTTGAGACATTTTTTGATAAAAATATTTATTAAGTAATAATAATATTTAGTATTTATTTAAAAATGAGCTCCTATATATATTATTATTAAATTAGATAAATATTATTATACCCAAAATTAGACTTTAAGTATATATTTAAATTTAATTCTTTTATTTAATTAATTTCTCAATTAATTAAATATAATTAAATATCAAATTTTCCTTATAAAATTTCTATTAAATTAAATCATTAATTATTCTTTTAATTTGATTTAATTTTAACATAAAATAATCATAGACCCATGAGACTGAAATGAAAATCCATAATAAAGTACATAAAACTAGGTCAAACTCAAGGTTTATAATCATGAATTTATGTCACTTGATGAATTTGAAAGGTAGACAATTCATATTCTTGCCCTAATTTTTAAGACAAATGGTCTAAGGATAGGATTCAGACTCAAGAGTTATCTCCCCTCTCTTACCATTGAGATATTGTGATAGGGTATGCTCATCCTAGAAATTCAGGGAAGTCGATACCTAGTACCTACAATCTACATAAAATCCATGCATGTATATACACATATATTCAAACAAAACATGCAATGATAAGAAGTGGTGCATCGTGTACATCCAGACTAGTAGGTGACTATGACTCCCTCCCTCAACCATATCAGAAACATTATACATACAAGTACACCATACATATGCAAGTATGTGGTAAGTATGTTGGATATAATTTTTCAATTGTGTGTTGTCTTTGATATTACACAAATGTCATATTAGTCATCAGATAGAGTCTACCTAGCTTAGTTGGTCATCAAGGCAAAAGACAGAGTCCATCGAGCTCAGAAGGTTAGCAAAGAAGGTTTACTGCGTCTACCGAACATTCTCAGGCTTTACCTTGTGCAAACAGTTGTTATCGAGCTTTCAAGGTTAGAAAAGAAAATTTAGTTATTACTAAGCTCACTGGGTCATTAAAGGAAAATAGTGCAAAAAATAGTTCTTACCGAGCTCTCATGGTCAACGAAGGAAATTCAATTCTTACTGAGTTCACTCGGCAGCCAAAGGATTTTATAGATTTTGCAGTATTAACCAAGCTAAGATGGTTAACTCAAAAAATTATTTCTGGAAGCAGTGCTTACCAAGTAGGGTCAGCCAATGAAGGATTTCATTATTTTTTGAAATAAAGTTTATTTATTTAATGTAATATTTGTAGGTTATTGATGTATGGTTTATTGGTAAATGTAACGTGTGAATGAGCCAACTTGATAATCTGAATGGTATATATAAGAGGTGAAGTTGCAAATTCTTAGTGTGTGATGGATTTGATGTGATATGAATGTGAAGAAGGATTGATTATTGTGAGAGTAAATTTTGAAGGATGATCAGAGATCATTGAGGAGCAGCAAAGCTATATTTGATCGAAGAGGATCTAATGGTGCAGAATAGAGATCTGTAATCAGCAAATTCAGTTGCATCATATTTAGGTCAATTCATTGTTACTTTCTAACCATTATAGAAGTGATTTCAAAATCTCTTAATAGAGTTGGTTTAACAACCATTTTGTAAATCTTCTAACAAGGTGACAATTTAGTTGAATTATTCTAAAGACCTCTAGTAAGGCCACTCCTAACAAGGTGATTAAATCCTCTAACAGGGTCACACCTAATATTGTGTATTGTAACCTTTAATAGGGTTGGCTCCTAACAAGGCTCACTTCAGAAGAGTGAAAATTGGTAGCTAGTTACTTGGTGGTTTTTTCCATATTGGGTTCCATGTTAAATCTGGTGTCTCTTGTGTTCATGTTATTTACTATTGCATGCATGCTAATAATTATGAATGCTTAACGTTCAGTAATAAGTTAATCTACCGAGTCACAACATTTTGTGAAGTGTTTACCGAGTGACAATAGTAACTAGTTATTTAAGACATCTAAGGGATTAGGATTTTCTTTTCTAGTAACTGATTCACCCCCACCTCTTAGTTACTTCATCTATAATTCCAACAATTGGTATCAGAGCTTTTGGTGCTTGCAGGAAAAGATTTCAAGGATCTAAGCTAAAGTTCAAGATGCCTTACAAAAAAAAAATTCCAAGACCTAATAGGGACAACTTCTCAGCATGGCAGGGATTGATGAAACTTCATCTAGCTTCTATTGGTGATTTAGGGCTGAAGTACATTGATGAAAAATATGTAGAACTTGCTGGTACATTATCTATCAATGATATTGCTGAAAATAAGACTCACGACAACATGATGATAGATATTGCATCTGCTCTAAGTTATGAAGAATTTGATGACATCAAGGATTGCAAAACTACTTTTGAAATGTGGAATGAATTGAAAGAGATCTATGGAGGTGATGATAATGTAAGAAGAGCCAAGACATAAAGTTTGAGAGGACAATTTGATCAGATGAGGATGAGAGAGGATGAAAACATAGAAAAATATTTTGAAAGAGTTAAAACAAGTGTTAGTGCAATCAAAACATCTGGAGGAGATATCAAGGAAGAGACAGTTATAAGTAAAGTTCTTAGAACTCTACTTCCTATTTATGCAATCATAGTTTCTGCAATTCAAGAAAGAAGATGTGAAGCAAACCATAAGATAAATTTAGAGGCCATAGTTGGAAGATTGACTACATTCGAGCTAGACAACTATGATAATTATGTTCCAACTACCAAGAACATTGAATCAGCATTTGAAGCCAAGATTTCACTCAAGGAGAAAGGTAAGAAGATAAAGGATCCTTAGTCAGATAGTGATGAAGAATCAGAACATAGTTTAGACAGTGATCTTGAGGTGGTTGAAGCTTTGCTAGTAGGGAAATATTCAAGAGGCAAAGGGAAATACAAAGGTAAGGTTCCTCTAATCTATTTTTCTTGCGAAGAAATTGGACATATTGCTACTAGGTGCTCGAATAAGCTCAACAAGGATGAGAAGAAAGGTCACAAGTGCAATGGCAAGAAAGACTTCAAATCATTCAAGGATAAAGTTAAGAAAACATGTTTCATGGCTAAAGATTCTAATGATTTTGATGATGAAGAAAAATATGAAATTGTTTACATTGCTGTAAAGGATGAATCTAATAATGATGAAGAAATGGCACTTATTTCTCATGTAAGCAAAAATGATACATGGATTATAGATAGTGGTTGTTCTCATCACATGACTGGTGATAAAATTAAGTTTGAACACTTTGAAGACTATGATGGTGGCAGTGTGAGATTTGGTAATAATGAACCTTGTTGCATAAAAGGAAAAGGAAGAATCTCACTGACCAAAGAACTTGTATGTGATAATGCATACTAGTTAGAAGGACTAAAACATAATCTGTTGAGTGTGGCACAACTACTCAATAATAGATTCAAAGTGGAATTCATGCATGGAAAAGCAAGACTCCTAGATGGCAAAAGAAAGCTGATTGGATCAAACACTCAAACAAAAGGTAACTTGTTTTATCTTGAACTTGGTGAATGTTCATGTTTTATTGCTCAATTTGAAGAAATTTGGTTATGGCATAGGAGGTTGTGTCATGTGAACTTTGATAACTTGGTAAAAATAAGTAAATTCAAGAAAGTAAGAGGCATTCCTAACATAAAGAAACCTGAGGTTGGTCTATGCAAAAATTGTCAAATTGGCAAGATGGGAAAGACTAGCTTTAAAAGCAAGAACTATCAGTTTGAATTTTTTTTAGAAATTGTGCATACTAATTTGTGTGGACCTATTGGCATTGAAAGTTATATTGGTGAAAATTTTTTCATTCTTTTTGTTGATGATTCCTCAAGAATGATGACTGTCATGTACCTAAGAGAGAAATCATAAGCATTTAAAAGGTTCAAATGGTATTTGGCCAGAGCAGAGAAGGAAATAGGCAAAAAAATGAAATATTTGATGTTAGACAGAGGTGGTGAATTCATTTCACATGAGTTCAATAAGTTTTGCGTTGCAAGGGGAATCAAAAGACAAGTTTCAGCACCTGGAACTCTTGAACAAAATGGAATAGCTGAAAGAAGGAATAGATCTATCATGGACTGTGCAAGAATCTTAATGATTGAAAAGAGCATTGCTATCAAATACTGGAAGGAAGCTATCAAAATTGTAGTTCATACCTTGAACCAAGTACAGCTGAAGAAGGACTCATTCAAAACCCCCTATGAGTTATGGTATGGCTACAAACCCAATGTATGTTATCTAAAAGTATTTGAAAGAAAATGTTACATTTTGAAAGAATCTAGAAAAGGTAAATTTGATGTGAAGGGTGATGAAGGAATATTTTTGGGATATTCTTGCAAAAGTAAAGCATATAGATGTTTGAATTTGTCTACTTACAAAGTCATAGAAAGTGCACATGTAAAAGTTGATGAGTTTGTAGAAAGAACTGAAGAAGAAAGCAAAAGGGAACCTAAAGACTACAAGAGATTTGTTTTCATTGAACCTGATACAATGCTGGGCACACCTGTCAATCAAAAATCTTCTACTCTAGAGTCTTTTGTAACCGACTTGCAGGAAGTTCAAACTAAGCTAATGCCTACTAAGTTGCAAATAGAAGCTACCGAGCCCGAGTAGCTAGAACTAGAAGTTGAAGCATAGAAGGATAACAATGCAAGTCATTCAAAAGGTAAGGAGCCTATGCTAGCCAAGTATGTTAGGAAGCATCATGCACTAGATCAGATCATTGGAGATAAATCTGAAGGAACAATGACAAGAACTAAGTTGAAAGGCACTTATTTACTTGTTGATTTTGAACCTAGAAATGTCAAAGATGCATTAGAAGATGAAAGTTGGATTAAAGCTATGAATGAAGAGATAGAACAGATAGAGAAAAAAAAAATGGACTCTTGTACCTAGACCTAAAGACAAAAATGTGATTGGAACTAAGTGGGTATTCAGAAACAAGTTAAATAAAAATGGTAAGGTGTCAAGGAACAAAGCTAGACTGGTATGCAAAGGATACTCTCAAGAAGAAGGTATAGACTATGGAGAGACTTTTGCTCCTATTGCAAGATTGGAAGGTGTCAGAACCTTACTTGCATATGCTGCATACAAAGGATTCAAAGTTTATCAGATGGATGTCAAGTCAACATTTCTCAATGGTATACTAGATGAAGAGGTTTACATTGAATAGCTTGAAGGTTTTGTTGATCCAGACAAGAAGGACATGGTCTGCAAATTACATAAAGCATTATATGGTCTGAAACAAGCCCCTAGAGCATGGTATGAAAGATTGCATAACTATCTTATTCAGATTGGTTTTCAAAGAACTAATGATAACAATAGCTTGTACATCAAGGAAGGACCAAATAATAAGATTGTTTTGGTAGAAATATTTGTAGATGATACTTTGTTTTACAGGAAATGATGATCTTCATAAAGAATTTTTAGAAAAAATGAACAAGAAATTTGAAATGTCAATGTTTGGTGAGATCAAATTCTTTGTTGGTCCTCAAATTCCTTAGAGTAAGAATGGCATCTACATGAATCAATCTAAATACATCAAGGAGATACTGAAAAAGTTTGGTATGGAAGACTGTAAACCAGTTGAGACTCCTATGTGTACTAGATTGAAACTTACCAAGGATGATGAATCAAAGGAAGTGGTTCAGACATTGTATAGATCTATGATTGGAAAGTTGCAGTATGTAGTGCACACAAGACCAAACATTGCCCTTGTAGTAGGAATTGTAGCAAGATTCTCAGCAAAACCAAAAGAAAATCACATGATGGCAATTAAAAGGATCATGAGATATTTAAAAGGAACTAAAGATTATGAATTATGGTATAAACTTGGAGGAAATCTGGATTAAAAAGTGTTCACTGATGTAGATTGGGCAGGGAATGTTAATGACATAAAGAGTACAAGTGGAGGAGCTTTCTTTCTTGGACAAGTAAAAAGTAGAACTATACATCCCAGTCCACAACAGAGATTGAATATGTTGTAGCAGTAGTAAACTCTTCAAACATTGTTTGGTTTAAATAGTTATTGGAAGGTATGAAGCAAGAATATGTTTTGTGAAAATGCAAGTGCAATCAACATATCCAAGAATCCAGTGATGCATCCAAAAACTAAGCATATTTCTATAAAGTATCACTTTGTTAGAGAATTGGTGTAGGATAAGGAAATCAGATTGGAATATGTCCATACAAAGGAACCAATTGCTAACATATTCACAAAGCCTTTACCCAAGGATGCATTCTTGTATCTAAGAGGTAAGTTAGGGGTCATTCCCATATCTGAAGCTCACTAAAATACAATTTTAGTGATGCATCAATAGAAATAGAATTGAAGATCTATCAGTTGATGCAACAAAGTAATGAATACATTACATATGAATCAGTACTTAAGGTACATTGAATTTCATTTAAGTTTGAGTTGTGTTGTCTTTGGCATGTGTTATCAAAGAAGGAGAGTTTACTATCATATCTTTCTGAAATTTGCAAGAAAAAGGGAGTTTAGGTAAGAGGGAGAGATTACTATGAAAGAGGGAGATTACTGCAATGAAATATAAGAAACATTCTGTCAGAAAAGACTTGTTCTCAATTTTCATTCTGCTATGACATGTTGTGTTTCCATTAATGCCAAAGAGGGAGATTGTTGGATACAATTATTCAATTGTGTATTGTCTTTGATGTTACACAAATGTCATATCAGTCATCAGATAGAGTCTACCAAGCTCAGTTGGTCAACAAGGCAAAAGACAGAGTTCATTGAGCTCAGAAGGTTAGAAAAGAAGGTTTACAATGTCTACAGAGCATTCTTAGGCTTTACCTTGTGCAGATAGTTGTTACTGAGCTTTCAAGGTTAGCAAAGAAAATTTAGTTGTTACCGAGCTCACTCGGTCATCAAAGGAAAATAGTGCAGAAAATAGTTCTTACCGAGCTCTCATGGTTAGTGAAGGAAATTCAATTCTTATCGAGTTCACTCGGAAGCCAAAGGATTTTGTAGATTTTGCAGTATTAACCGAGCTAAGATGGTTAACTCAAAAAATTGTTATTGGAAGTAGTGCTTACCAAGCAGGGTTGGCCAATGAAGGATTTCATTATTTTGTGAAATAAAGTTTATTTGTTTAATGTAATATTTGTAGCTGACTGATGTATGGTTTATTGGTAAATGTAACATGTGAATGAGCCAACTTGATAATCTAAATGATATATATAAGAGGTCAAGTTGTGAATTCTTAGTGTGTGATGGATTTGATGTGATATGAATGTGAAGGAGGACTGATTATTATGAGAGTGAATTTTGAAGGATGACCAGAGATCATTGAGGAGTAGCAAAGCTATATTTGATCGAAGAGGATCTAATGGTGTAGAATCAAAATGTGTAATCAAAAAATTTAGTTGCATGATATTCAGGTCAATTCATTGTTACTTTCTAACCATTGTAGCAGTGATTTCAAAATCTCTTAACAGAGTTGGTTTAACAACCATTTTGTAAATCCTCTAACAAGGTGATAGTTCAGTTGAATTGTTCTAAAGACCTCTATTAAGGCCACTCCTAATAGGGTGATTACATCCTCTAATAGGGTCACACCTAATAGTGTGTATTGTAACCTTTAACATGGTTGGCTCCTAATAGGGCTCACTTTAGAAGAGTGAAAATTGGTAGCTAGTTACTTGGTGGTTTTTCCTATATTGGGCTTCCATGTTAAATCTGGTGTCTCTTGTGTTCATGTTATTTACTATTGCATGCATGCTAATAATTATGAATGCTTAAAGTTCAGTAATAAGTTAATCTACTGAGTTACAACATTTTGTGAAGTGTTTACCGAGTGACAACAGTAACTAGTTATTTAAGACATCTAAGGGATGAAGATTTGTTTTTGTAGTAACCGATTCACCCCCCCTCTCGGTTACTTCATCTATAATTCCAAAAAAGTATACATAGAAAATGCACACCAATAATCCATCTAACTATCATCATGAAATAACTAAAATCACTGTATACAATCATCATCAAAGCATAATCATGTATACATGAAATAAATAGTACCAAGGTAATCTCATCATGTAATCTACTGAGTATGATGCAATATCCAAAAATCTAAAAATCAAATACCACTAAACATCGAACATAATCATAAAGCTAGCCTAAAAGAGTTTGACAATAATAATTGAAAAGAAAACTAGGGGTAGGCACTATATGTGCCACTACAAAGGACATAAATCCTGCAGATTAAACCACACAATCAAGTGCAATTGCATATAATAATATAGTTGAAGCGATAAATGTATTAAATAACCCAATTTAACCATTTATTTTATTATACTAAAATAATCCATTTGCATCACTCACTTTTGCATAAAGCATCAAAAAGTAAGAATGAAGTAAATAAACATAGCATTAAGTAAAAAATATAAACATAATAAGAGGATATGTCCAAATACTAGATAACTAGATATCATCATAAAACATACTATCATCTCAAGCAAAAGGCATAATCACATAGATATGATCAACTGAACAACATAGTAATCTAATATCGAGAATTAACTTCTAATTATTTAATAATTTAATAATAGTTGTTTAAATAACTTAAAATGACACTTAAAACACATTAGTGAACATGGTCAACTGCATGACTAATCACTGCTACAGGAACCTAGTCCAGTGTAGTAGGATAAAATACATACTGCAATCTTTGCACACATCTCAAGGTAATCACATAACAACATCATGATACCACATCTATCCTAGTAACCACTTACACAACCTCAATGAACCATCAAACAAATCATAATCTCATAAATCAGCCATAAGCATAATTAAAGCAACTGATACAGTAACTTAAATCCAATCACCTCAAGGATGTAGACCAATGATGGTTCCAATCATGATCCCTTCTCAAGGAGAGATCAACAAGGTTGTATCCATCGAGATGATTTACATTAATCAAATGGGAGAGGCACTAAATCATCCCTGCCATAGATTATGCTTACTCCTAGAAGCCTATAATCCAAGAACAGAAACCAAACACACACAGTATGAAATCAAAATCAAACAATAGGAATGACTCACTAACTTCTTCACAAGTCCAAAAAAATCACTCCAACATTCTCTAACCATCTCATCAGCCCCTAGATAGGTTGAGCACAAGAGAATAGGTATCAAATTTACACAAGGTTCTCCAACAAGGAACTTCTGATGTGCTAGGAAAACCCATCCAGCCATAAATTCAACACTAAAAGGTAAGGAAAAAGCCACTCTAACTCATCAATAGGTGCCCAACTACAATAGCCACCTACCATGTGACCACAACACAAGGTCAAAACACTATGCACTTCTAACAAGAGTTGGAATCATGGGGAATAACCATCCAAAATTCTCAAGAATACCATCATGCCATACATGAGCATCCTTGAATCCACGTAAACCCTTTGAACATAGAGGATTATGGTTTACTTAAAAAAGTGCACACTTAAAAGGATACTCTCCACAACTAACCACCAAGCATAGGAGCACATAGTCTCTATGATACAAAAAGACCAACTATCATTCAGGACTAGGGTTACATAACTCAACCAGACATCACCTTTCCACAAGGTTGCAAAGAATTTAATTAGTGGAAAAAGTCATGTAATATCTTCATACCAAATCATAATATGGTAGCATGTGTCTGATGATACCATGTTCCTCTATCAACATGCTAGGAATACTACACCCAACTTACCACTAAACTCAATCTCCAACCTCAAGTCAACTGTCAATGAGCAACTTGACTGAGAAAATCCTTTAAAGATATAAGATTAGGAAGGAAGACACTATAGAGCATTAGGAATGAGAGGGAGTCTCTCTCAACCTTTGCACTAAATCAGTCCAAGATGCATTAGGGAAACTCACAATTCCACCAACCATCAAAATAATCATCCAACAATAACTGAGCTAGTGACATAACTAAGCTAGCCTATTTTATCAAGAGAAAAAAGGATACATAGAGGCACCAAAGTCAATGTCCAAAAGGAGGATCTAGACTCACCAAAATGACTAAGTAATTCCCAAATGACAAGGGCAACATCAACCTCAAGCACGAAATGCTCACAAGCTACACTTTACCTCACAAAGGTGGATCGATGTTATACACACAAACCCAAGCACGAATTCCAACAAGTACCTAGTAGATAATGAAGGCTTGTTAACTTCTCCTTTAAGAATAACATGAAGGGTTAAACTTCTACAATGGCCATAAATATGATATGTCATGATTGAATTGGCCTCTACTTGATAAAGGGTACTCGAGACATTAATCAACATCTTTTGAGGTGCAAAAGAGGTGTTGGTTTTTCCCCAGGTTGTTCTCCAAAGGCCATAACTTTTACGTCCAGACTCTGATTGGCTCTATTCAAAAAGAATTAGGAAGATATTGATGAGGAATAAAAAATGATGGAGTCTAGAGAGTCCGTAAACCTAAGATTTTGAATCACCAGTCAAGATAAAACATCATAGGTAAAATAAGATAGTCTCAGTTATCAAAAAAAGCAATAGACAAAATGCCCAATACATTCAAAGAGCGCACATGCCCAAAAAAAATAAGACATGAAATTAAAGGTAATTCACACATTGAAATCTATATTACTTCTCTTTCATAATTTTATTAGTTATTCATAAAATAAGTATTAATTCACCATGAAACTGAAAGCTTTTCAAGGCAAGGTTTCAAGAGTCACTTACCATAAAACAAGTACATATCTTTTGAAATTTCTTTCTAGAATAAAATCATGTATAATCATCAATTAAACCATCCAATCATACTAAAAAATTTCCATCTATTATAGGCATACTAGTATGTTCTCTATGATATTAACCCTTCTATGTACTACTAGAGGTTCGAGATGAACGTGTTAGAGTCACAACACATAACTGGGCAACAGTAAAAACATGTAAAATAGTCACCATGAAACATAATAAAAAGGCCCAAATGGGGGAATTTTCAACTCCAATAGTAAATCACAAAAGTGCTCATTTCAACAATAACTCAAGTGTAACAACAACCACAAAGAGAGCACTAGAGAAATTTAATAACTAGTCCAAGAAAAGAAAATACTAAAAACCAATGCTAGTCCAACAACATGAGGAAAGCACCCAAGAAAAATAAAATAAGGCATCAATAAAATCATATTACATGTGATGAGTGAGAACAATCAAATAAGAGGGATAAGCTGCCACACAATGCTAAGGAATACATCATCCTAGCAACGTTAGAGAACACACTCACAAACATTAGGCATTATACCATCAATAACCTCATGCATATGAAAACTACAATAAATTCTTTAATTATTTTCCATGTAATGTAACATTTTGATATCCATCAATTTAATACAATCTTCATAAGCTTAGGAAGTAATCAGTTTGGGGACTTAAGTCATTACCCCAAAGGATCTAATTCAAAATCTACTTCTTGGCAATGATTCACAATAACACTCATTTTTCAATGAAAGAAAATATTTCATTACCATATTGACATGCACCGAATTACAAATAAGAATCATTTCTTTAATTAAAAAATGAGAAAACATGGAAAAAATGCACATTACGCCACAAGGAGAAACAAAAGAGGCACTCAAGGACAATACATGGACACCAATTAGTGGCTCTATCCAAAAGGGTCACACAAGAAACCAGCCATACTAAGGCACACTGATTCTTTTCACACAACCAGAAAGACTCACTTCCTTCTCCTCACACTGCTCTAGTTGCATCTATTGGACAATAAAGTCCCTTGCAAGTAGATACCCAAGAAACAAAGATCATGAGTTGTCAAAAAAGAACTCACACTCACACAAACACAACATCAACCATATGGGCAACATATACACAGAGATCCCAATGTTTGAACATGGGCTTTAATACCAAATGTAATGTCCCACCCAGAGATCCTTGGAACACAAGGATAAAACATGCACTGAATAATTTTTTTCATAAACTAAGTTAACAACATCATAAAGTAGCCAAGTGCAATAATGAAATTCTAGGATGAGGTGATGAGAATAGGGAAAATGGTAAGACTCACATGTTCACCTACACCAGTGGACATCTTACAATTGCTTCCAAAGATCTCCAAGCTCTAAACCACAACTCAAAAACCAAGACCACATGAATAGTGGGAATATACCAAGGGGATGCTCTCTTTCAAACCCCAAGTAAAAGCTCTTAACATGGCTAGACATACAAGCCCATATCCACTAATCATGTCCTAATCAAAGAATTACAAGCATAGACCAACAACGGTCATATAGAAGATGATGGCTCAAAGTTACAACCACTCATCTACTAAACACCATGTTGAAAGATAAATGCTAACTCCTAAAATTTGGCTAAGCCTAAAATCTTGAAGCCCTAAAAATTGGCTAAGTCTGAATTCCTAAAGCCCTGAAATTTCTTAGAATTTTTATCTTAACTTAGAGAGGTTTGGAACCTATCTCAAATGAATCATCACATATATTAAGATATATCTTAAGTATAAGAAATTAAATATATGTCAATTTATATTTAAAATAGTATATTTTAAACCCCATAGGAAGATTGTTTTGAATTGGAAAGGAGTGAAATCCAATAAGGTGTCCAAAACTAATAAGGTGTCCAAAACTAACTTTCAAACCTTCCTTGGCCAAGCCTAGATGCTCCCTATTTCTCACCCAAGGAAGTGCACTGATCTCCAATTTTACGTGAGGAACTATTTGACTATGTTCAAGGAACTATATTACTCCACACAAGAATTCCCATAGCACCACATGAGGAAGTACACACTCCACATGAGGAATTACATTCTCATATGAGGGAGAATGTATATCTGCATGAGGCAATAAATTCTTGTGTGAGGAATTACCTTTCCCATGCAAAGATTTCTAACAACACAAAAGTAAAATAAGAGAAAAATACACAAAAAAATTAAACATCCACATTGGGAAGTACTGGATCCTTGTAAAGCAAGGAATGATCACTCAAGAGCATAAAAGATAAGACACCATGCAAAAGGAAGGAGAAAACATCTACCCATCTATTCCATAACAACATATGAAAGAACATGTGGAAAGAGACTTTGCAATGAATGTACATGGTTCATAAACCAAACATCATATGAAGGAAAGTATAAGCATCTAAGCACCAACACAACTAAAACTCACGCATGGTTTCTCACAACCATAATGGCATCATGAGACCTCAAGGGCCCTAGCCATCCCCTATGCATAACATCCTAAACTGCCAACTAGATAGTTGAAGCTATCTTATGAGGGAGTTACCATTACAAATGTAACTAATATCATAAGAACAAGAAGATCTAACATGCTAATCCATCAAAGCATAGATACTTTAACTAGAAATGAATCACATCATCTAACCATATGCTACAAAATCATAATAAAGGAATGCACCAATGAAACTAACATCATCTAAACATGGTTTCCACACATTCTAATGAAAGTATAAATCACAAGGAACATACTCCAAAAACTTGAAGTACCAAGTGAAATATCTAACATTAGCTTCAACTAGAAATAGATCATGTCTATACACTGGTCCCTAGTAGTGGATAGGTAGCTATGCCTCCCAACCATGTGGAACCCATAGGTCCACTCCCACCATGCTAATGGAGATGATGATCCAACCACAAACACACATAAAGAAAAAATCTATGGCTAACACTCATGTCAGATAGTAAAGATGACTTAAACCAAGATCATGAGACAATGAAAGTACAACAAGTCCTAGTTAGACACTCAATGGATAGCTATGTAGGAACTCACTGCACGGAGGGTCACTTGGCATCAAATAACCCAAGCTAGATATTGTGTATTTCAACTTCCTAATGGAAGGCTCTCACACTATGTCCTTTTATTATCTTAGCTTTATTACCCTATATTTTCTTTAGTTATCACTTGTTTAAAACTTCTTTTGCTAACCCTCAGGGCATAGTGATCACTAGGCTATGAGATAGAAGCCTCCTACATGGTGTTACCCTACATTATCCATGCTCATCCAATTATGAGTGCCCATAGGCATGCATACTCCCAACCCAATCCTAAATGAATATACTCACCAAAATACAAATGAGATTTTAGGCCTCACAAGTCACTCAAAAAATGTACACACATGTAGTTGTGTGTGGGTACATGACCAGCACAAAGATCATAAAACCAAGGGCTGAATGATACACAAGCAAACAAGCTTGGGAGGATAGATTCTACACAAATCACAAAAGATAATAAAACCATACATCATGAACTTACTCAACCAGCCTCAATCTAGGCGAATGGATTCTACACAAATCCCAATGATGTAACCAAACCAAAAACCATGAACTCACTTAACCAACCTCAATTTGGGAGTTTGGATTCTACACGGATCCTAACATCCATGAAAATAGCAACAATGGTATGATAAAAAAAAACACTAGATACAAAAAACACTCAACTAGACACAAAATTGAGAGTAGGGATGTGACATGCATCCCAATACAACATAAAGTGCAATAGTAGTCTAATTGACATCCTACAGATAATCTAAGTCTATGACCAACATAATGCCAAGAAAACCCAAGAAAACTAGGTGGCACACAAATTGAGGTAAAAACCTCAAAACTCAAAAACTTTGAAATTAAAACCCATTTGGTCTTAGGGCACAAAAGCCATGAATATAAAAAAAATTTGGGTTTGGAGTCTGTTTGCAAAAATAACTAGCGTAACAGTGCAAAATCCCAAACCCCCATCCCATAAAATAGGGAAATGCTCATACTTGCCGAGCTGGGTAGAGTTAGCATACAAAAATAGAGGGGAACTCTAATTTTGAATCTCCAACCAAATGACTACCAAAAATGGAAGTAGAAACAAAGATGAAATAATAAAATAGGAGATACCTACCTTGTAGCCAAAAGGGCTAAAATGAAAAACAATAAGATAAAATAAATATCCTGCAGAAGTTGCCAAAAGCCACGATAAACCAAGGTCTCCTCAAGCTAGATCCAAAGAGACCGATCTTGTGATGATACCACATTTATAGCTCCCACAAAAAATAGAATAGTAATTCCTCATGAATAAGATTTTTGGTTTTACTCTGAAACTTTCTAATTCAAAAGTGAGAAGTGAGGAGTAAAATTTCTTGTTAGGATATTTATTCACTTTTCGAGTGAATAATGGATTGGGATAAATAACTAGGTAACCTAGTTGAACCTTGAACCCACCCAAATGAAAATATGCTATTCCAAGTAAATGGAATTCAACTATGACAAAGCTATTGAGAATTAAATAAAATAAGATAAATCTTGAAATTCCCTTAAACCAAAAATCATAGAATTTCTTAGTTACTTTCATGATAATTGTGAACCTCTAAATTAGGTCTAATCACATAATGGAAATGAGTCCAGATTTATTAAATCCTACACACTAAACCACACGATCAAGTGAAATTGCATATACTAATATAGCCAAAGTGATAAATGCATTAAATAACCTAATTTAACCATTTATTTAATTATACTAAATTAATCCATTTACCTCACTCACTTTCACATAAAGCATCACAAAGCAAGAACGAAGTAAATAACCATAACATCAAATCCAACATATAAATGTAATAAGAGGATATGTCCAAAAATTGGATAACCAGATATCATCATAAAACATACTGTTATCTCAAGCAAAAGGCATCATCATGCAAATATGATCAATTGAACATTATAGTAATCTAACATGGACAATTCACTTCCAATTATTTAAGCATTTAATAATGGTTGTTTAAAGAACTTACAAAGGCACTTAAAATGCATAAGTGAACATGGTTAACTACATGACTAATGACTGCTACAGGAACCTAGTCCAGTGTAGTAGGATAAAATACACAGGCAATCTCTGCACACATCTTAGGGTAATCACAAAACAACATAATGATACCACATTGATCTTGGTAACCATTAGAACAAACCTCAGTGAACCATCTAACACATCATAATCTCATAAATCACCCATAATAATAATCAAAGCAACTGATACAATAACTTAAATTCAATCACCTCAAAGGTGTAGTTCCACTCATGGTCCCAATCATGATCCCTTCTCAAGGAGAGATCAACAAGGTTGCATCCATTGGGATGATTTACAAAAATCAAATGGGAGAGGCTCTACAATCCATGCAAACATACCATAACATGCCAAAATTCTAAAAGCATATCAAGAGTATACCATGACATAATAATAAAACCATCCTAACACCAAGGATACCATGTCAAATGGAAGCATAAACCACACCTCTAAAAATAATCCCATAAGTCCTCAAGATGCAACCATCTCCACACACCATGAAGATAACCACCACTAGCAAGTGTACCACGAAAATGTCAAAGACTTTTCTATAACAACCCGATCTAAGAAATCCTCCAATATTTACAAAAAATCAATAGATATATCAATGCCAATAACGCCCACTCAATCATGGTACCAAGTTAATCATGACATCTTGAAATCCATATATATACACACATAACCAAAGTGCTAGTACCAAGTGAAACCAAGAAGATACAAACAAATTCTACATCACCACATCATCATTGTCACAAGATCCCACTAAAGCATGCATCCAAGCTATCCATGGCATCATGATATAAAACCATCCTTTAACCATGAGAATCAACCAAGGCATCGAACCATCAAAGAAATCAAAGTGCACATAATGAGATCCTCAAAGAGAAACCAAATAGCCATGATACTTAATCAAGAAGATATGCCACCATAACTAAACCATGAATCTAAACCAAATAATCATCAAAAAAATACATATATATGCAATCATGTCATTCCAAAGTCTATGACACCATGATCAAATTGTTGATATTTGGTGATTGATCAGGAAAGTACTATACACTATTCAAAATTATTTTAATTCACAAAGAATTTTTGAATTGATTCACCAACCATTTCCCAAGGGTTGAATCATCAAGTATTTTTTAGGGTTAACTTATTAAGACAAAATAGTCTAGCCCTAATTTTATAAGATATAAAAAGCTTGTATAAAATGGCTCAGGGTTAGGAATTTTATGATGTATGATGATTTGGTATCTTCTTGCAGTAGTATTGAGTTGAAAGGGATTATAAATTATAATTAGGTTGAAATTATAAGATAATAAGAATATTAGACTCATTGTTGGTGGACATAGCCCAGGGATTGGATGAACCATGTTAAATATTTGTGTCTTGTGTTGTTTTCTATGTACTTCATTCATTTCTAATGTTGTTTGTATTTTCTTGTAATTATTATTTTTCTCTCTCTAATCCTAACAAGTGTATCAAAGTGAGGTTTTTTTAGTTATCATTTATAGGAAGGTCTCAAAGTTCAATTAGAGAAATGGAAGATGAGGGTAAGTTGAAGGTTGAGAAATATAATGGGTATAACTTTTAACTATGAAAAATTCAATAGAGGATTATCTTTATCAGAAGGATTTATGGTGGCCATTAAAGGGAAAATCCAAGAAAGAGGCAAATATGATAGATAAGGATTGGGATATTTTGGAGAAAAAGACACTTGGAAGTATTTGTTTGTATCTAGCACAATCAATGATATTTAATATTGAAGAGTTGATGGAAGCCCTAGAAAATATGTACAAAAAACCTTAAGCTTTAAACAAGGTATTTATCATGAAACATTTAAAAAATTTGAAAATGATGGAAGGTGGATCTATTTTTGTTCATTAAAATGAGTTTAATATGGTTAATAGTTAATTATCTTATGTAAATGTTAATTTTGATGAAGAAATTAGCATTCTCTTGATTCTGTGCTCTTTGTCTGAATGATCAAATGACTTGGTAATGAAAACTTGAGTAATTCTATTTCTATTTCAAGTACCCTAAAATTTGACGATGTTAATGGTGTTCATCCAAGTGAGGAAAATCATAGGAAAACATCAGGTGGGTATACATCAGGAAATTTATTGAATGCATGAAGTAGAAGAAGAAAAAATGAGAGAGAAAACATTATGGAAATCATGGTAAATCATGAGGAATATCAAAGGGAAATAGGTCTCAATCTAGAGGACCATTAGATTGTTGGTACTATGGGGAACAATGTCATAAGAAAAAATATTGTTGGCCTCAAAATCATAATGAAGGAGACAAACACAAGGCAAATATGGTAAGTAATAAATCCAAAGAGGATTTTTTTCTTCTTTCCTAAGAAAATGTCAATGACTCATGGGTTCTAGATTTAGGGGCTTCATTTCATTCTACATCAGATAGAAGTTATATTCTAGATTACATCCAATGAGATTTTGGGCTAGTTTATTTAGGAGATAGTCAACCCTATCAAATAGTTGGAAATGGAATAATTAATATTTAGTTTTAGAATGAGAATCATTGGCTACTACAAGAGGTAAGACATGTTCCAAGGCTGAGTGGGAATTCAATTTTAGCAGGGTAACTAGGAGATGAGGGTTGACTAATTACTTTTAATGATAAAAATTGAAAGGTTTCAAAATTTCCTTAGTAGTAGAAAAAGGTGTGAAGGTAGACACCTTGTACCTTTGTACATGTCATACTATTCCTTCTAATTCAATTGTTTCAAAGAAAAATCAATGTTTAGGAATACTTGCTATAATTGAGTAGGAAAAACATCAAACAATTGCTATAAATATTGACAGAACACTATGGCACAAAAAACTTGGGGACATGATTGAGATAGGTACGAAATTAATTCATTCAAAGAAAGTTTTACTAGGTCTAAAATGTGTGGATTTCTATGAAAGTTGTATGTATGGAAAACAAAAGAGAGTTAGTTTGTTGAAGTGTGGAAAGGAAAAGAAAAATGAGAAATTAGAGCTTGTGCATACAGATGTATGGGGACCAACTTAGGTATCTTTCCTTGGTGTCTCTTTATATCATTTCAAATTCAATGATGATGCAACTAGAAAATTATAGATTTATTTCCTTAGATAGAAATTAGATGTATTTCAAACTTCTAAGAAATGGAAATGCTTGGTTGAGAATGAGACAGGTAAAAAAAAAAAAAATATAATGGTGGTGAGTATTTCATCAAATAATTTGAAGATTATTGTTCCTCTAATGGTATTTGTAGACACAAAACTATTCTAAGGACTCTATAGGAAAATAAAGTGTTTGAATATATAAACATGATAATAATGGAGCACACAAGGAGCATGAGGTTGCACGTTGGGCTACCCATAAATATGTGTGGGCTATTAATACTATTATATATTTAATCAATAGAGGCCTCTCTACTCCTTTGTGAAATGGTATTCTAGAGGAATCATGGACTGATGAGAAGGTGAGTTATTCTTTTCTTAGAAGCTTTGGTTGTGAAGCATTTGCACATATAGATTCTAAAAATAGAACCAAACTAGAAGATAAGGCTAAGAAATGTGTATTTCTTTGTATATGACATTGATAAATTTGGTTATAGAATCTAGGATTTCAAAAATAATAAAATTTTAAGATGGTATGTCATATTCAATGAGAAAGAGTTGTATATAGATTTATTACAGAAGCACACGAAGAAATAAAATAATTATGTAGTACTAGATGATACTTCGCAAGATGATGCTCCAGTAGTCCTACATGATACCCAACAAAATCAGAAAAAAATACCACACACCCTAGTAAATGTTAGACAGTTAACAAGACTAAGTAGACCTCCAAAAAGATTTTCTCCCTCTTTGTACTCTATTTTATTACTAAGATCAAGTGAACCAAAATGTTATGATGAAGCTATGCAGCTAGATACCAAGGTTCAATGGAGCATGGAATGAAAGAAGAAATAAAATCCTTGCTGAAATAATAGACTTGGGATTAATGTAAGTTTCCTACAGGAAAAATGGATTTGCAAAATAAATGGGTTTATAGGGTAAAATAAGAGGATGAAGGTAAGAAAAGATTTAAAATTAGTTTAGTAAAAGGATTTGCACAGAAAAAGGGCATTGATTTTGGTGAGATATTTTCTCCATTGTTAAAATGACTTCTATTCACACTGCTCTAAGTATTGTGGCTATTGGAGATTTTCATTTGGAGAAATTTGATGTTAAATAACTTTTATTAATGGCAATTTGGATGAAGATATATATATGTGTGTGTGTGTGTGTGTGTGTGTGTGTGTGTAACAACCACAAGAATTTGAGGTCAAAGGTAAGGAGAACTTAGTGTATAAATTGAAGAAAAGTTTATATGGATTGAAGTACGCCAATGGTATATTAAATATTGCAATTTTATTTTTGAGCATGGATACAATCAATGTCATTCAAACTAATTTTGTTTGATTTTTAGAGGTGAGATGATGAAAACTAAATTATTTTATATTTATATGTTGATGCTATGCTTATAGATGGGTCTAACATGGATCACATGAAGGGGTTGAAAAAATAGTTAATACATTACTTTGCTATGAAGGATTTGAGGGAAACAAAATAAATCCTTGGTATGAAAATTTGTAGAGATAGGAAGAAAAGAAAACTGACATGATCTTAGGATGATTATATTGAGAAGGTATTGAAACATTCTCATACGGAGAATGAAAAATTTGTCAACACACCTTTACCAACTCATTTAAAATTGACTAAGAAAATGTGTCCCAAGACATAAGAGGGATAAAATGTTGAAAGTACCTTATTCTTCAATTGTAGGAAGTTTAATGCAAGCTATCATATCCACTAGCTCAGATATTTCACATGCAATGGGAGTCATTAATTGGCAAGTATATGATTCATCCTAGAACTAATCATTAGAATGTGGTCAAATGAATTCTTAGATATTTGAGAGGTACATCCAATAAATTTTTACATTTTTGAGGCTCCACTACTTATTTACAAGGCTATATTGACTTGATTTGGAAAGGGATCTTGATATCGGTCAAAGTACTAGATGATATATATTTAGTATTGGTGGGACAACAATGAGTTAGGTTTTCTTGTTTACAAAAGGTGAATGCTTTTTCCACTGTAGATGTAGAGTATATCTTTGCTATAAAGGCAACCAAGGAGATGATATAGTTTCATTTCTTCATGGAAGAATCAAGACATCCATAGAGGGACAATTATTTGTATACAGATAGTTATAGTGCCATTCACCTTGCCAAGAATTATGCTTTACACTCAAAGAAAAAATACATACAATTGTGGTTCCACTTCATTCAATCATCTTTGGATGATGGATAGTTAAATCTAGAAAAGGTACATACAAATGATAATCCAACATACACATTTACCAAGGAAGTGACAAGGGAGAAGATAAACTCCTCTCCAAATTTGTTTGGTCTTCTAGAATCAATATAATAAAGGAATAACTGAGTCCATGGTGCATCATTCTAGTGGAAACTTCAAGGGAAGTGATGTAGCTACAAGGCCAATCTCCAAGTGGGAGGTGGTTTAGTGTAGAGCCTAACTAGTCCTTAAGTGAGATTGTTAATATATGGTGACTGATAAAGAAAGTACTGTATACTTTTCATAATTATTTGGGGTTTAGGGCATCACCTCAATTTTTTTTTTGTTAACTTGTTAAGGATTTTTTGATTTGAATCATCAATCATTTCCTAAAGTTGACTTGTCAAGTATTTTTTAAGGTTAATTTGTTAAGATGAAATAGTCTAGCCCTAGTTTCGTAAGTAGCAAAAGCTTGTATAAAATGGCTTAGGGCCAGGGATTTTATGATGTATGATGATTTAATAGCTTATTTTGGTGGAATTGAGTTGTAAGGTATTAAAAATTGTAATAAGGTTGTAATCACTAGATAATAAGGATATTGGACTTGCTATTTGGTGGATGTAGTTGATGGATTGGGTGAACCATGTTAAATACTCATGTCTTGTGTTCTCTTATTTGTTCTTTAATCCTTTCTAAAATGTGTTATATTTTTTTGTAATTATTATTTTTATCTCTCTAATCCTAACACACGTCAATGAGCCAAACATCTAACTCTCAAAGTGTGCAACCTGTGAACATAAAATAGTCAACCATAATCCTCCACCATGGTTGTAATGCCCCACCCAGAGATCCTTGGAACAATGATGAAATACAAGGAAATATATATATAAAAGTATGAGTGCACATGACAACATCATACATGGATCATATAGATCGTAACAGAAGATTTAACCACCATCCTGACAACCAGAGAATCTCCAAATGCCACTACCTAAATTGGAACACACACAATAGGAAACTAAAATCCAAAATAAAAACTATACAAGGAATCTAAGATTTGTTAGGGTATGGTAATTTAAGTAATCCCAAAGGGTACTAGAATCACTAGAAAATGATCCCCAAAAACTAGTGCAGATGTCCCCTATTTTCCATGCGAGGACCACAGACTAACAAGTTTTCACATGAAGATGTGCAACATGCCAGATGAGAAAGTGTATTTTGCATGAGGATGTGTACCATTTGATGTGAGGAAGTGCTTGGCCAAACAACCAAAGCACCAACACTAGTATTGGATTTCACGCGAAAAAGTGCCTAAGGTCACATGAAGAAACCTAAAAAGCCATGCGATATCTTGAATCCTCTCACAAGGATGTAGGATTTCACATGAGATCCCAGAACAACAAGCTAGAAATGAAAAGATAATAAAACTAAGGAATAACATTTCTCCACACTAGAGAGTACCAGATCTATTATTTGAGGCATGAACACTTGAATACAATGCTGGAAGATGGAAACAACATCTAACCATCTAACAAGCAGCATAAGTGAAAGTACAAAAGGATCTAAGGGCCCACTCCTACCATTCTGATGGAGATAATGATCCAACCACAAACACACATAAAGAAAATGATCATGGCTAACACACATGCTCAACATAATGATTACTAAAACATGGACAAAAACAATGCATAACTATAGGTCCTGGTTAGACACTCAACAAGATACTAAGTAGGGGTTGACATCACGGAGAGCTACTTGGCATCAACAAGCCCAAGATAGTATTAGCAATTGCTCTCCCCAATGGAAGGAGCACAGTTTAGTTTTAATTATCTTAAATTATTTATTACCACCTAGTATTTTCATTTAGTTATCACTTGATGAAAACTTTCTTCCCCAACCCTTTGGGCACAATGATCACTAGGTTGTGAGATAGAAGTCCCCTCCATATACTCCCCTACCCTACCCATGCTCATCCAATGATGAGTGCCCATAGGCATGCAAATTCCCAACCCAACCCCAATGAACATAACTTTCAGAAGTACCATGGAAGATTAGGCCTTACAAGTCACCTGATAGATGTACACACACATACTTGTGTGCGACACACCACCATCAAAAAGATCATAACACAAGGACTAGATGAGAACACAAAGTAGAAAGTCACTCAACCAACAATAGACTTGGGAGGATGGATGCAATACACATCCCAATGTAACATAAAAGTACAATCCAAGCCCAACTGACATCCAAATAGATGATCCAAGTCCTTGACCAACATTGTACCAAGAAAACCTGAGAAAATAGGGTGGTACGCAAAACAAGATAAACTCCCCAAAATTTGGAAATATTCAAAATTAAAACCCATTTGACCTTTGGGTAAAAAACCCCAAAAATCCAATAATATTTGGGTTCAAACACTGTAATAAAAAATGATCAGCATAATGGTGCAAAGTCCCAAACCCCCATCCCAAAAATTGGGAAAATGTTCATACTTGACCAACTGGGTAGAACCAACAAACAAAAATAGAGGGGAATACTAGTTCTCACCCTCTTAACAAATGACTACCAAAAATAGAACCTGAAATGGAACTAAACAAGAAAATGGGAAAGCCCTACTTGATAGCAAAAAGGGGTAGAAACTGAAACCCGTACAATAAAATAAAATGCCCATCGAAGCCACCAAAAATCATGAAAAAGAAAGGTCTACCCAAGATGGATCCAACAAGACTGACCTCACGAAGATCCCATGGTCATAGCTCCTAGAATGAACATAAAATAATCCTTCAGGAAGAGGATTTCATTAAAGCTCTCAAATTTGTATTTCAAAAGTGAGAAGTGAAATATACAATCCCATTTTCAATACTTATTCATTTTTTGAGTGAACACTCGATTAGGGAAAATAGCTAGTTAGACTAGCTAGACTTTGAATCAACCCAAAAAAAAGGTTATTCCTTGTATAGGGAATTCACCTAAGCCAAAGCTGCTAGAAATTGAATTTGAGAAGATTTAAAGCTAAAAACCCATAATCACAAAAATCACTAAATGACTTTCATGACAATGCGAACCTCTAGATGCACAGAAATGATTATTGGTCTAATCACATAATATAGATGAGTTTGGATTTAATAATCATTGAAAGGTTTAATTTAAATAATAAAATAAGGATACGTCGACCATAGAAGGATGAAATTGGTAAAATATGAATAGCTGAATCACTAACTCCATGTGCCACAACTAGGGATTTAATTCCTGCACACTAAAACACACGATCAAGTGCAATGTAGAATTATATCATAGCCAAAGCAATAATGCATTAAAATACCTAATTAATCCATTTAAATCACTCATGTTCACATAACTTATAAAGAGACAAGAATTAAGTAAATCACCATAGCATAAAATCCATCACATAACATAATTAGAAAATATGTCCAAATACTAGATAATCAAATTTCATCATAGATCTACTATCATCTTAAAATGGCATCAACATGCAAATATGATAAACTAAATAACATAGTAGTAAGGGACCTATGGCACTAAATCAAAGTATAATATCCGACCCTTAGGTCATCTCAAAGTACATATAATAAGAGTATCAAGTATCTCCTGAATCAAAATTGTTAGTGTAAATAATTAATTATTATTACACTTTACTTAAGTTTACTTAGGTTATATGCATTATTTCATTATTTATCATATAGACACCTAGAAGTATGCATAGTCAGATGAGTTGTCTTGTTGAAAACACAAGAGTTTGCATAATATTTTGAGTTGTGATGTAGAAAACATAGTTGTTCACACTCTAATTAAAGCACATGGTGTCTACAACATCTCTTTAAGAGATACACCTCGATATTCTTATCCTCTCATCATTGCACTAACTTATGTGCTCAATGGAGGATAATCCACTCTTGGTAGACATGTGCTTAGTTGTGAGGCTTATCACTTTGCTAACTCCTAGTCAATCTAGAGGCCTTTATATATAGGCACTTCTAGTGTGTATGCACATATGATATTCTCATTATTGTTATTTTGATCAAACTTTATTGGTCCATATTGAGCTAGTCTTTGAGCTTCTTGATCTTGGTGTTAATTTTCCCTAAGGAATGTTAGTCTTAGAATGGTTTTGACATTTTAGTGCCAACACACTTAACCACTTTCTACATTGAAGCCGAGCAACCTTCAGGTGCTGAGTGATCTTTAGGTACTGAGCAGCCTTTAGGTGCCAAGTGAAGAACAAGTGTCGAGTGACTTCAGGTGCTGAGCATGATATAGGAGCCAAGTGATAATTAAGTGCCGAGTCACAGACGATGCTGAGCAAAATAAAAATGCAACAGGAGCTGAGTAAGATAGTTTTGTTACATGTGCCGAGCATCATAAATTAGTAAGTGCTGAGTAAAAAAAAATGCACATATGAGTTTGTAACTTCACTAATTTAGATGTAAACCATTTTTGTGGCTGACATTGAAGGATTTAGAAGGATCAAATAGATAAGATCGAATCTTTTATTTTTCCTACGCAAACTACATGTAGCCAATTAAAAAATTAAGAAGGCATGCAACCAATAACAAAAGTGCAAGGAATGAGTGGGAAATAGAGATTCAATATGGATCATGGATCCACACCTAACCCTAAGTCTTCGAATGTCTTTATAAGGAAGACAAAATCTCATTGTATTATGAATGGATGAAGGAGTGTATGGGAAAACTATAGTGGAGTTCAGAGTTCAGAGTAAAAAGACCTAGAGGAAGAGATCAGTAGTTAGACATTTAGTTGATCAGAAAAAAGCAAGGGATACAAAAAAAATTAGATCTTAGAGGATCATGATCAAAGAAAGTAGATCAAGTGCCTATATTTAGCAATAAAGGATTGTAAGTTATCAGGTTTATTATACCTAATACTCTCTAGCCATTGTATTAAAAAAGAAACCCTATGTTGATAGGTTAGCTTAATAGCTATTTTGTAGATCCTTTAAAAAGGTGATTAAATCCTTTAACAGGGTAACACTTCATGTAAAGTGTTTGTAAATCCTTTAACTAGGTCATTATTGACATAGTGTAAAGCCTTTAACAGGGCAGGCCTTTAATAGGGAAGACCATCAAAAGTGGTTAAACATTATTGTTGCAGTAATTTTGTGGGTATCATCCTCACCCCAGTTTTACCTTCTTATTCCTAGAGGGTTTCTGGGTTACAAAAATCTCAAGTGTTATGTGGTGATGCCTGTTTGTTTCTCATGATTGTTTAATGTTTATATGCATGCATGTTAATTTCAGTTATATGTTATTAAGGATTTAAAATAGGCTAAAGGCTAGTACTTCTGATTCACCCCCACTCTTAGAAGCATTCTTCCCATTTGAATATTCCAAAAATTGGTATCAGAGCAAAGTTGTCTCAAAAAGAAGCCTAATAGCTTGGAGGAAAAGATCTGAAGATGGAAGTTTTCAAACTTGGAAAGATCATTGAGAATCAAGTGATAGATGTGCATCTCACTCTACACAAGGTAGAGGAATCTAGAGAGGAACTAAGAAAATCCTTGAAAAGAAGAAAGGAGATAGCCATAGATGAAAATGATATAAACTACAAGGAGATTGATACCACACAAGTGTTTGCCAATGGAGACACTAAAGGGTTTGATGCAGCAATAGTAGAACTGATGGAAAAAAATAGATTTCAAGTAGAAGAGATAAGATCTCTCAAGATGGAACATGAATCATAGGCCATAATGTTGTGTGAAATCACTGAACAAAAGAAAAGAGCAATTGAGGATAGAGTCGTGATGGAAGATGACAAAAGGAATCTTGCAAATAGATTGAAGAAAAATGTACTAAATTAACAAGGATCTCAAACATGCAAATGGATACACTTGCCCAAATGATGAACCTTCATCATTAACTCAATATGAAAGATATTGAGATCTCTACTTTAAAGATGCAAAATGAACAACTACAGAATGAATTGAATAGAGAAAAAGAAATAGTAGAGAATCTCAACAAGTCAAGTGAAGCTATCAAGTATTTTGAGCAGTTACTGAAATCCCCAAGGTCTAGCCATGAAACTCAAGGATTAGGATATAGTAGCACTGAAGAAGGAGAGTCATCCAAGACTATAGAAGAAAGAAGAAACAAAGGTAAGAACACCAAACCTACCTATTATTTTTGTGGTAAGAAAAAACATACCTCTAATGTATGCAAAAGCAAGAATGCCCATCAACATGATAAGCCTAAGAGTGCAAGCTATTGTAATAGATGCAAGAAGCAAGGACATCAAGCACATGAATGCAGAACTAGGACTATCAAGACACCAATATTTGAAGGTCACTGCTACAACTGCAAGAAGTATGGACATAGATCCTTTGAATGCAGATCAAAGTCTATGTGGACATCAAATCAACCAGTAAAAGAAAAGGAAATGAAAATCACTACTATTGGGATTACAACACCAGCTATAGCTGTCATTATTGTCAGGAATATGGACATATCCCTGAAAATTGTACAAGGACACACTTCAGAGGGAATTATAGCAGGTGGCTAAGTCAAACTACTTGTTTCAGTTGCTTGAAACCTGGTCATATTAGCATAAACTATCCTACAAGGTCAAAAGCACCAAAAATAGAAACCAAAAAAGGAAAAGAAAAGATTGATGTCAAAAATATAAGAGAACAAATGAATAATATTTGGAAGAAGAAAGATGAGTGCAACACATCAAGTGAAGGGATCACTTCACCCAATGGGTCAAATGATCACACTTTATCAAGCTAAACATGAATAGATGCATGGGAATGATATACAAAGTTATATCATACACTAGTCCTAAGATAAAGAAGTACTAAAAAGAAGAAATCAGCATAAGCAAAGATGCCAAGTCATAATATGAAGATTCTTACAAAATTGCCATGTTGTCCTCAGAGGCCAAGTAAAACTCTAGTAGGTGCCAAGTTCCTAACAGTGACCGAGTTGATGACTGATGCCAGGTTGAGTAACTCGAATGGAAGCTGAGTGAAGCAAAAATGTAGTGCAGGCTGAGTGGGTAGTTGAGTATTTAGTGCGATGGAAATAGGGTATATTATCACAATTTTAATCATTTTTCTTCATCGTGAATGAGAAAAAAAGAAGAGAAAGAGAGAAAAGTGACTTCATAGCAGAGAATCTAGTGTTCCAAGAAGATTCCAACTTCTTGCAACATGTTTTCATCGATCTTGAGGTATTTTCATTTGTGTCAAGCTACACAGTTTCATATTTCTTTGTAAGGGAAACCCTAGTTTGCACAAATGGCTTCGAGTTTTAAGAAAATCCATAACAAAGAGTCATTTGAGGTTTAGCTAGTATCTAATGAGGTTAAGCAGCCTAATTTCCATCCCATCCTTGAAGTTTCATATAAGAATGATCCCACTGGAGCCCTTTCCCGCATACCCTTGAAAGTTGTAATGGTTCAGGATGTAAGGAGATGCTATAACTGTAAGATAGGAGCCATAGGAGATATGGAAATAAGGGAAGCCTATGAGAAGTTGTGTGTCGATGGAGTTTTGAAGGATGAATATAAAATTGCTGAGAGGAAGGGTTTAACATGAGCTTTGGGTTTTCCCACCGTATTTAAGATAGAATGGATTAGACTTGTGTTAAGCAGAATTCATGATGGTAGTTTGTGGTTAGAAGATGTTCACATAAAGATCACGAAAAGAATCATTCATAGGGTAATTGGATATCCTACCCTAGATTGGTACAAGACCTTGATAAGTGATTCCAAGGAGGTTATTGAGAAAAACATAGGTGCCAAGTGGAATAAAAGAGGAATGACAATTGACACCATTCAAGATCCTCTCGTTGAATTTGATGTTAGAGTTATTGTCCATAAATTCTATCAATCCAATATACTCAATAGTGTGCCTTGTATTGCAGTAGATGTAGGCTACAAATTGGTGAAAAAGGATCATACTTATGATCTTCCAAAGTTGCAACTACAACAGATTAATGAAAACTTAGCAGCTATAAGAAGGACAAAGGGTGCCCAATGCAAACTTGGTGCAATTTTGGTTTGTATATTCTTCTATGTTTAGAATGAATTTCCTTATTTTGGAAAAGTTACATGGAGAAATGATAGAACTATCATAGCCCAAATTAATGAATATATAGAACAAATGGGATACAATTTTGACACACTAATGACAAGTTATTTTGAAGATTTTAAGAAATCAATGAAGCAAAGACTCAAGATTCTAGTTTCTTTAGTGGAGAAACATGTAAATGATGTTTATTTTCTTGTAGATATTGACTATACTTATGTACAAGTTATCATACCAAGAGTGAGATGGTTAAGGCCTCTTGGTTATGAGATCAACATAGATGAAGCATCTGTAGCAATAATTGCATTATTGGCAGAAGAGATAGACAAGAGTGCCACACACTTTGGCACTTATGATGTGGTAAGGTCAAAGGTGAATATGGAGTTAAAGACTACCTCCACACTTAAGAAAAAAGATAAATTGGTTAAAAAGATAAAGGAAAAACTTGGTGAAGGCACAATAGAAGGGGATGAAGAAGATGAAGAAGCAGAAGGAGATGAAGAAGAGCAAGAGAAAGGACCACTTGCATTAACCCAAGGCATGGGTGAAGATGTTGAAGAAGAGGAAAGTGTAGAGAAGGATGCACCTAAGGCTAAGCCCAAGAAAAGGAAAACAAAGAAGCAACCAGTTGCACAACCTAAGGCATAGAAAACTGTGACAAAACCTAGCCCAGTAAAGCCAACTACAAGGGAAGATACAAGGGGAAAACCCAAAGCAGAAAAGGAATAAGAAAAGAAGAAGGCAATAGAGCAAGGTGGGCCTACAGAGCAGAAGAAAAGAAAGTTTATTGCACCACAAGAGTCTGAGGAAGAAGAAATAGAATCTGATGAAGAATAATTTAGAATGGTAAGATGCTCCACTTCATCTAGATTAGAAAGCATTTGTAATGATATTAGAGATAATGCAGATTTGTTTGGTCTTAAGGCCATAAAGTTCAATAAGTTGTCTATAGAAAAAAAAAACATAGTTGAGGAGTCCATCTACACTATGATGGCAAAGTTCAAGACTATTCCACTTGAACTTGATGACTCAATACCCAAGGAGCTAAGCACATTAATTGAGAGTAAGTGGCATTATTGCCTCAAAATGGAAAAGGAAATAAGAGAGTCAACTTTGGCTTGTGTAATGCCAGACCTTACAAAAGGTCAAATCACTAAGGCAAGCGAGAAATATGCAAGCAAATTTGTACCTAAATACCAGGCCTTCAGTATCCTATAGAATTAAATTGAAGATGTTGTCAAAAAGTCAACACAAATATGGAAGGTAATCTATGGATTGATTATAAGAAAGGAGGGAGAAGAGGATCCTTTTGAAGGGAGAAATGAAGAAGAAGATATTGATGAAAGTGAAAAAGAGGAAGATGTGGAGAAAGATGCCCAAGAAGGTGAAGAGGCAACAATTGAGGAGCAGCAACAAGAACAGAGTGTCCAAGACACCCAATTGCTACCACCTAGTCCTCCACATATTGCAACTATATCTATAGAATCTATAACAATAAAGGATGTTCCTGACACCTCCTGTGAGAACATCAATCCACTCACTATAGAGGATCTCAAGAAGACTCTTCAACAAACAACATTGCAATCATAGTTTTGTAGTAGCCCTATTTTGGTGAGTGAAGAGGAATTGTAGAAGGTAGTAACTGAAATTAACAAGGAAAAGGTGAATCCACAAGAACCACCTTCACAACTTCCTACAACTACTAGTACTCAACCTAAAGAGCACAAAGTCAAAGATACAACTGCTAAGGTTGACACTTTAGTAAGTACAACTGCAGGGGAGATAGCAAAAGAGAAAACTAGATAGAGAGATACCTCTATATCTACAACAAAAACACAAGGTGCATTTCCTAAGATAACTGTCATTGATCAAGGTAGAAAAGAACAGGACAAGGAAGGGGAGAGCCCTAAGGAGAAGGAGCAGCAGATAATTCAAACATTGGCCAACTTGCCTAGAATAGGGACTCCCACTGAAACTTCATAGCAACCAAGCTCTATAGTACCATTGCAGATATTTGTACCAGGCTCAAGTTCTACCAAGGTTGCAAGGGTACTTCACTATGGAGACCCTACTCTTGATGAAGAGATAGTCATTCCCAGGTATGACTTTGACACCATGACCATTGCCCAAATGACTGAAGTGCAAGAGGCACTTGAAAGGAAGAAGAAGCAAGACGTACTTAGGTATGAGTACAAATAGAGGCAAGAATTAGTAGAAATTAAGGATATATTTCTAGATGCTTTCAATTTATAGGTACCTGATGAAACAAAGCCCATAATGGAGCAACTAGCCAATATAGTGGACCAAGTACAAAGTGAAGGCCAAGAGACCAATTTAAAACTAATGGAATGGTCTGAAAATAAATTTCAAGGGAAAGCAAACAAGAAAATTGCAAATGAAATAGCACTATCACAAGTTGAATTGGCCAAGAAAATTGAAAAGGTCAAACAGGTACTTGAGAATATATTCTCATTGTACAAAAATTTGTGTGACTTCTCATATTTCACACAAGAGACCAACTAGAGGATAATGAGCTTGGAGAGGAATTTGAATATTTCAAGCATGCAACTACCTAAGGATGCAACTCAAAGTGAGAAGTATTTTTCTCAAATGCTTCATACTCAGAAGGAATTGGTTGAATTGACAACATAAGAGAGCACCATCAAAGCTAAATTGCTACAACTTCAATCTTCCATCACCCCACACTTGGAAATCCTCCATAAGGAACAAGCCTATGCAAAAAATGTTCTAAAGAAAGACCCTAATTTGTCTACTTTAGATGGTCTTGTTCATCTTGCTGCAGAGACTACCATCCAGTACAAATCTCTTGAAATTTCTTTGAGTAATTAGAATGCTTCTCTCAAGATGATTATGGAGGTAAATAGTACATTTTTGGTGAAATATGGTCTTAACCCTTAGAAACCTTTGACATAAATATCAAAAAGGGGGAGATAAAGAGAATGGGGGAGATGAGATAAAGGGGGAGATATAATGTTATATCAGCATTCAGCATGAGACATATTCAACACAACAATTTTGGTTACCAAGACATAACAGATAATGGCACAATCAACTCAATGGGAGTTACAATAATTTTTTGATTAGTGAATGTACTCATAAGGTCAGATAAATAATGCTTAGTTACGTATTTTTGACACTCATGTCAAAGGGGGAGATTGTTAGTCTCAGAATGGTTTTAAAATTTGAGTGCCAACACACTTAACCACTTTCTACATTAAAGCCGAGCAGCCTTCAGGTGCCGAGTGAAGATCAAGTGTTGAGTGACTTCAGGTGCCAAGCATGATATAGGAGCCGAGTGATAATTAAGTGCCAAGTCACAGATGATGCCGAGCAAAATAGAAAAACAACAGGAGTCGAATAAGATAGTTTTGTTACATGTGCCGAGCATCAGAAATTAGTAATTGCCGAGTAACACATAATGCATATATGAGTTTGTAACTTCACTAATTTAGATTTAATCCATTTCTATGGCTGACATTGAAGGATCTAGAAGGATCAAACATATAAGATCGAATCTTTTATTTTTCCTACGCAAACTACATGCAGCCAATTAAAAAATGAAGAAGGCATGCAACCGATAACAAAAGTGCAAGGAATGAGATGGTAACAGAGATTCAATAAGGAATGTAGATCCACACCTAACCCTAAGTCTTTGAATTTATTTATAAGGAAGAAAAAATCTCATTGTATTATGAATGGATGAAGGAGTGTATGGGAAAACTATAGTGGAGTTCATATTGAAGAGTAAAAATACTTAGAGGAAGAGAGCAGTAGTTAGACATTCAGTTGACCAGAACAAAGCAAGGGATATGAACAAATATTAGATCTTAGAGGATCATGATTAGAGAAAGTAGATCAAGTGCCTGTATTCAGAAATCAAGGATTGTAAGTTATTAGGTTTATTATACCTAATACTCTCTAGCCATTGTATTAGAAAGGAAACCCTATGTTGATAGGTTAGCTTAACAACTATTTTGTAGATCCTTTTAAAAGGTGATTAAATCCTTTAACAGGGTAACACTTCATGTCAAGTGTTTGTAAATCCTTTAACCAGGTCACTATTGACACAATGTAAAGCCTTTAACAGGCTAGACCATTAGAAGTGGTTAAACATTATTGCTACAGTAATTTTGTGGGTATCATCCTCACCCTAGTTTTACCTTCTTATTCCTGGAGGGTTTTTGGGTTACAAAAATCTCAAGTGTTATGTGGTGATGCATGTTTGTTTGTCATGATTGTTTAATGTTTATATGCATGCATGATAATTTTAGTTATATGTTATTAAGGATATAAAATAGGCTAAAGGCTAGTACTTCTGATTCACACCCCCCTCTCAGAAGCATTCTTCCCATTTGAATATTCCAACAAGGAAAATTCTTACATGGTATCAGAGCCAAGGGAGCTTCTCTTCACATAGCTATTGGAGACCATTTTCGCTTCACCTCTTGGAGGACCTCAATTTAGATCTAGAGTTTCGACAGAAATTGAGAGTGTCTAGAGCCAAAGCAAACCTCACCATTACATCTAGAGAATTGATTCAATGAATTTTGACTATAAATTTGCCTACCCTAGTCTATAGTAAAATTTGATGCAATTTTTTTTTGCAAATCGGAACCCGAAGGTCCAATTTGTGGAATTTGGTATGATATTTTAGATTTGTGAACTTAATTTTTAGAACTGCATATTTTAATTTACATCTCTCCAAGTTTTTTTTTGGATTTGAGTTTTTTGTTTTAAATTTTTTTGGCCATCAGGCCTATAAAGAATCATTTTTTGTAGGCAAACTGGGTGGTCAAATCCTGGCACCTACAAAATATTCTTTATTACATAGAATATTCACACTACAACCACAAATTGGCAAAATCAAAATCTGGTGGCTTCAAAATTGAGTCTACTTCTGCACACTCTAGGATTTTAACACCTTGGAAATCAACAATGTAATGCATGTGGGATTAAACATCCCACACCACCCACCCTAGCACTTCACTTTTTGATAACTCCCCCATTGGTGGCACCAACTCCGATGAAGCCAACACTTATGTTGTAACCTCTTGAAAGCTTTTTTCTCCACGTCCACAGTGACCTATGGTGACCAAAGCTTAGTGGCACCACCTCTCTTTCCAACATCAATGCTTCATACTTGCCTCTTCTACCAAGCTCTACTCCGTGGCCATAATGCCATGTCCTCCTCCATGCAACATTCTCTACGGCCTCCATTTGGACCTCTAATGCCAACTCAGATGCCAAGTCATCACCCCCATTAGTAGCCACATGTACTTCAATGAAGTTTGACACATGAGATCCCAATCACCATGCACAATCAGCATCTGTACTATTAATACAACCACTCATCTAACACGTCAAACCCTACTGCGGCATCAAAAAGCAAACTTTTTTTGCTGACATCATCACAATTATAAGCCCAAATTCGACAGTCATATGACTATCACAAGTAGGCCATATTGCACTACTATGATGACCATTTGGATGTCAATTTTAACATAGTGTTTTCCTGAGTAGACACCTCTCCATATGCAATTTTGATTTGATAGTCCAACTTTGGGAGGTCACATCTCAGTCATCTAGACTCCAAATTAGGTGCCATTTTTTGTATTTAGGCAAAAATTTCATAAATTTTTTAGTGGTGCTATAATTTTTTGTTTTTGGTGCATGGATTTGTTAGAAAATTCAATTTTTGGTGACTGTACCTGTCTAATCCTGCATTTTTCAATTTCATATACTCCATATAGGCTCATCTAGACATATTTTTAGGTTCCTTTTTTTTGAAAGTGTTTAATTTTTAGTCTACTTGCTATATATGAAATTAAATTATGGGCTTGTGTGGACAAAAATAACACTTTTAGAAATAGATCCTTTTTTTGCATTGTATTACTTTGATAAAACTTCAAAATTCTTGTACATTTGAGCTACATTGCTAAGTACCGTATTTGAAATCCAAGAGGAGGTTGTAAAAAAAAAAGTTAGAAGTCCACTTTTGTCCATTTTGAAAAGTGGCCTATTGTAAATGCACTACATATAAAGTGCCAAAAGAATTCATTTAGGGGGGTTCTTTGATTGAGTAAAAATGGGGTGTGTGTCTTGTTTTTTGTCTCCTTTATATTGTGTTATTTCTTTTGTATTATGGGTTCTTTTTCTAAGTTAACACCACATAATTATGATACTTGGAAAGAAAAGATAAAGGAACCATTGGTTGAAAAAGGTTTACTGCATTATGTAATTGGTGCAACAAAGAAACTTGATGATGATGTTGATGAGTCTCATAAAGAAGATTGGGCATCAAAACAAGAAATGGCCCTAGGAACCTTGTTAAAGAATATCTTAGATTCTATCAAATATCACATTAGGAACCTTAACAATTCAATAGAATTATGGAATAAACTTGAAGCATTGTATGGAGTAGTAGATGAAGATATGGCCTACACCATTGAGGACAATCTTCTCAAATTGGATCCTAGGAATTTTGACACCATCAAAGACTATCTTACCCAAGTAGAAATGCATAGGGCACAACTTAAGGATTGTGGTGAATCCATCAAGGATGGAAATTTTATCAAACATGTGATGACTCATCTTCCTACTGAATATGCAACTTTTTTTCCCAGTTATAATACTCACAAGTTAATAATGGGTAGTGCCTTCACTAAGCCTTCATTCGAGTCATTTTTAGGAATGCTGGTCTTAGGACATAAAAAGTTAGTGAGTATGAGAATTCTCCAATCTTCTAAGACCAAAGCCTTGGTAGTTAATCAAGGGAATCCAAGTGGTAAAAATCCCAACAAAAAGCAAAACTAGTGGAAGGCTAAGCCATAAGATGACACACAACAATCTTCCTCTACACATCAATCTTCCTCTACACATCAATCTTCCTCCACACAACAATCTTCCTCCGCACAAAAATATTCCTCACAACAAGGCAAGTCTTTTTCCAAAAATAATAAGGGGAACAACTTCAACAAATGGGAGAAGAAAATTTGTGCCTATTGTTAGAAGAATGGTCATGATGAACATGAGTGGAAGGATAAGTAGATTGATGAGTTGCTAAAATTAATGAGAAAACATAAAATTGATGTAGTAAATGCCTATAAAGATAAGGGATCTTCATCCACTTAAAAAGGTAAGGGACAAGCTTTGGTAGCAAGTACAAATAATTTTGAGGAATGGGTTCTTGACTTAGGAGCTATACATCATATGGGTGTTTCAAGGGAGCATTTTTCCTCTTTGAAACCATAAAATGTACCTTACATCTATGTGGAAAATGACACACAAGTGGAAGTTGAAGAAAAAAGGAATGTTAAGTTGGACAATGGAGTCTTCAAGGATGTTCTTCATGTTCCCAACCTTAGCACCAACCTTCTTTCAATCTACCAAATAATTCACTATGGATGTGGCAACAAAGTGGAGTTCCTTCTTGATTTAGTTGTGGTGAAAAATCTAAAGGATGATTCCATGGTGGCAATTGGAAAGGCTAATCATGAAACAAGACTTTATTCTTTTTCTCATTTTGTGCCTAAGTCCACTTCCCTTACCTTTTTGACCCACTCAAATTCACAAAGTAAACTATGGCATGAGAGATTCGTACATCTCAATTACCACTACCTTCAACAACTTAGCAACAAAGATATTGTCATTGGTCTACCTCAAGTCAAGTATTTAGAGGGTGTATGTTTAGGTTGCGAAGTAGGTGAGCATCCCAAAGAGAAGTTTGACAAAGGGAAGTCTTAGAGAGCTATTGTTGTTCTTAAATTGGTTCATAGTGATGTAGCTGTCCCATTTCTAGTACCATAATTTGGAAAGGCTCACTATGTTCTCACCTTCATTGATGACTTTTCACCCTACACTTAGGTCTTTTTTCTTGCTCATAAGAGTGATTTTTTTGATAAGTTTATCACCTTCAAAGCTCAAGTTGAGAAGCAATCGGGGAAAGCCATCAAGATTCTACGAACAAATAATGAAAGGGAATATTGATCTTCAACATTAAATTACATACACTCCATAATAAAATGGTGTTGTTGAATGGAAGAATAGAACCCTTAAGGAGATGACCACTTGTATGCTTCAACATAAGTATCTAGATCAAGTTTTTTGGGAAGAAGACATGTGTTGTGCCAATTACATCCAAAATAGAAGTCCCTATAAGGCCTTAGATGGAATTGCACCTTTTGAGGTTTGTTGTGGAAAAAAACCAAGTGTAAAACACTTTAAAGTTTTTGGTTGTCCAACATGGGCAAGGATACCTCCACAAAGATAGAGGACATTGGGACCTCAAATAAAACCTTGTATATTTTTTGGATATCCTGACAACATTAAGGCATATAATCTCATGGATCTAGAGACACATGAAATATTCTTTGAGATGAGTGTTCACTTTGAAGAAAATTTTCCAAGTTTGGCTCCTTCAACTCCTCCTTCTTCCTCCTTCATGTAAGTGATGATAGTGACTTGGAAGATGATATTCCTTCAACTTTGACTCATAGGAAACTAGCTTCATAAGGTCCACAAACAGTTGAGGATATTCCTTCTTCTTCTTCCACTAGACCTCGTTGGGGCACAAAAAACACTTGATTCAATAAGCTCATTGGTGGGGAATCCTTTAGATACTAGGAGGACAAGGTCACAACACAAATCATTTCCACATGCTTATATTGCCATTGCTTCTAATCCATAGTCATTTAAGGAAGCATCAAGGATTTCTGAATGGGACAAGGCCATGGAGGAAGAATATAAGTCTTTAATGAAAAAAAAAACACTTGGGACTTAGTTCCTCTTCCTAAGGGAAGAAAGTTAGTTTGGTGTAAGTGGATCTATCAGACTAAGTTTGCAATAGATGGAATTGTGGATAAACATAAGGCTAGACTTATTGGCAAAGGTTTCTCATAGGTTCCTTGTATTGAATGTACTGAGACCTTTGCACTAGTAGCTAAGATAAACTCCATTCATTTGACACTAGCTATTGCTGCAACTCATGGTTGGGTTGTTTATTAGATGGATGTAAAGAGTGCCTTCTTGAATCGTGATCTTATTGAGGAGATTTATATGGAGCAACCTTAGGGATTCATATAGGATTCTATTTTGATTTGTAGGTTGAAGAAGTCTATCTATGGTCTTAAGTAGGCTCCTCAGGCTTGTTATGCCAAGATGGATTCCTTCCTACTCTCAACAAAATTCACTAGGTGCCATTTAAATTTTAATGTCTACATTCTTTAGAAGGATGACTCACACTTGATACTTGTGCTTTATGTAGATGACTTGATCATTATAGGAAGTACTTCATCCATCATTTCTAGTGTCAAGACTTCTTTGCAGAACAAATTTGCTATGATAGACTTGGGTTTACTTCATTATTTCCTTGGTATTGAGATCACACAATCTTCAACTAGGATCACACTTTCTCAAATCAAGTATTCTCTTGATTTACTTGCTCAATTTTGCATGAGTGACTGCAAGCCTACACCTACTCCCTTTCTTTTAGGTGTTAAGTTAGAGGCCAAGTGTTCCACTCCACTTGTTGATGCTACATTTTACAAATAGTTGGTTGGGAGTCTTATCTACTTGACACATGCACACCTGGACAAAAATTTTGTAGTTGGCATGGTTTTTCACTTTATGCAAGGGCCACATAAGCTTCATAGACTACCAAATGTATCTTGCACTACATACAGGGTACACATACACATGTGATACACTATGTAGTAGGTATTGGACTATAGTTGGTTGGATATACAGACTCAAACTATGCAAGGAATCTTGATTCTCGCAAGTCTACTTTAGGTTACATGTTTCACCTTAGTTTTGGTCTTATTTGTTGGTAGAGTAAAAAGAAAAATACTATTTCTCTTTCCTCAATTGAGGCTGAGTATTGAAGAGCTATCACTACAGCTACACAAGCTATTTGGTTATAGCATATTCTGAAAGAGTTTGGATTTGACATACCTAAACCCATAGTCATAAATTTTGATAATTAGAGTGCTATTGAGATCTTAAAACATCTAGTTCAACATCAATGAACAATACACATTGAGGTTCATATGCAATACATTAGAGAGTTGATACATGAGTAGGTCATGGCATTGCAGTATTGTCCTACAACAAAGAAAGTTGTGGATATCTTCACAAAACTCTTCACTGAGGTCAAGTATCTTTATTTGTGAGATCTCTTAGGGGTGTGGGATGTTTTAGAAAGGGGAGTCCCTTGACTTCTCTCTTCTTTCTTATGGGAGGGATCTTTTCCTTCATAAGGTCTTTTTCTCTCTCATCTTCTTTATTGTACTTATCTCTCTTTTTGGGGTAGGGTTTTTCCCATGAGGTTTTCCCTCTTTCTCCATTTTCAAAGAGACTGCATTGCATCACATTATATGTAGAGCATTGCATTTTTAAATGGGTACCTAACATGGCCTAGTAGTCAGAACCCATCATGCATTTCATCATAGCTTTTGTGAGCTTAAGTGCATTTCTCTAAGTTGCACTTAAGGGGGGGTGTTAGTGTAAATAATTGATTATTATTACACTTTACTTAAGTTTACTTAGGTTAAATGCATTATTTTCTTATTGATAGTTAGATGAGTTGTCTTATTGAGAACATAAAATTTTACATAGTCATCTGAGTTGTCATGTAGACAACATAGTTGTTTGCACTCTAATTAAAGTAGACGGTTTCTACAATATCTCTTTATGAGATACACCTTGGTATTCTTATCCTCTCATCATTGTACTAACTTCTATGCTTAATGGAGGATAATCCACTCTTGGTGGACATGTGCTTAGCTATGGGGCTTATCACTTTGCTAACTCCTACTCAGTCTAGAGGGCTTTATTTACAAGCACTTCTAGTGTGTATGTACATATGATATTCTCATTATTTTTATTTTGATCATACTTTATTGGTCTATATTATGCTATTTTTTGACCTTCTTTATCTTGGTTTTATTTTTCCCTAAGGCAAATTCTTACAAAAATAGACAAGGTATAGATTGTAAACATGAGAGGCACTACATCCTCCCCCACTAGCATAGGCTTACTCCTAGAAGCCAACAAAAAGATAGGGGTACAATCCCCTCAATCATGTAGCATCCTCGCAAGTTGTAGAGATCTCATTGCTTAGGTCCCATTGGACCCTTACCTACTCAATATCTTGACCTTGCAAGGTTAGCCTCTAGTGCTATAGGATAAAAATAGGCTCCAATGTAAGCTACTCATCCACTACTTGCAAAGTATCCCAATCAAGAACATGGGTCACATCCAGAATATATTGTCTCAAAACAAGAACATGAAAGACATCATGGATGCACAATAGGCTAGGTGGCAATGCTAGTTGATAAGAAATAGGATGAATCCTCTCAATGATCTCAAATGGTCTGACAAAATGTGGCACCAACTTAAAGCCTTTCCCTTTCCCATAATGGATGGGGCTCTTCCTTAGGTGCACTCACAAAAATACCTTCTCACCAATAGAAAAGTGATGATCCAACCTATGGGCATCTGCATACTTCTTTTGCCTATCCCGAGTAGTAACTAGATGCTCCCTAATCTAAACTACTTGCTGCTCCATATCCTAAAGCATCTATGGACCCAAAATAACTTCATCCTATAAGAAATGCCAACTCAAAGGTGTACAACATGGTCTAGTATACAAGGCTTGGAAAGGTGACATGCCAAGAGAACTATGATACCCATTGTTGTATGCAAACTCAAAAAGGTAGAAAGAGTCTTCCCACTTAACTTGCCTATCCATACCATACATGTGAAGCATAACCTCTAGAACTTGATTCAATCTCTTAGTCTAACCATCAGTCTCTGGGTGATAAGCTAAACTAAAATTAAGGTACATGCCCAAAGCATGTTGGAGAGATGTCCACAGTGTAGAAGTAAACACTGGATCTCTATCCAAAATAATCCAATGAGGGATCCCATGAAAAATGCTGTATCCTCCAAGAAAAAATGTGCTACAAAAGAAGCTATGTAGGATGCTCTCATGGATGAAAAGTGTGCTACCTTGGACAAATTTTCCACTAACACCATGATACAATCATGTCTCCTTGATGACATAGGTGACATTGTGATAAAATCAATGGATATCGTATCCTACTTCCACTCTAGAATGGTATGCAGCTGCAAAATACCCACTAGATATTGATGCTCTAACTTTACTCTCTGGCATTCAAGATATCTAGCAACAAAATCAACAACATCGCACCAAATCCCTACCCAAAAGTATAATTTTTTGAGATCAACATGCATCTTCTTAACACTAAGATGTGTGAAATATGATACCTAAAAATCTTCCCTCAAGGGTAAGTCCTGACTCAATATTTTCCCTCACCTCCTGATACCAAGTGTCACTAGGCAATGTATCCAAAATATAGCCTCTCAAATCCACTCCCGATGACATCATTGATAACTCATGTTACCTCCTACTCAAGGAATCTATGAGAATATTCTCCTTCCCTTTAATGTAATGAAAATCAAAGTCATACTCAAACAAGAACTCCATCTAATGATGCTATCATGCATTCAAGTTTGGTTGAGTAAAAAATACTACAAGATCCTATGATTTCTATGCAACTCAAACCTATGTCCCAAAAGAAAATTCCTCCAATGGAAAAGGGCATGCACTATGGCCATGAGTTCCAAATCATGAGTGGGGTAGTTAAGTTCATGGTCCTTGAGTTTCCTAGACTCATATGTAATTACACAACCATCCTACATCAAAATTGCACCCGTTCCTTCCAACAAATCATCTATGCAAACCATGAAATCACCTATAGGATTAGGCACTGCAAATACTAGTGCATTGGTCAAACACTCCTTAAGAGCATTAAATGTAGCTTCACACTATTGTGGCCAAACACACTTCTTCCCTTTTTGCTAAATATAAGTGATGGGATGAGCTACTCATGAGAAATCCTTTATGAAGTGATGGTAGTTACCCGCCAATCCCATGAAACTACAAACTTCTGAGACATTAGTGGGTATCAGCCAATCCATGATAGCACAAATATTCTCTAGATCCATTGTAATTTCATCACTTATAATGATGTGTCCCAAATACTTCACCTCTAACTAGAAGAACCCAACTTACACAAGTTGCTATACAACTGATGGTCTCTCAAGCACTACAATACATGATGTAAATGGACTTCACACTCATCCATAGTCTTTGAATAAATCAATATGTCATCCAAAAATATAATGACACACTAATTTAGGTAAGTGTAAAATAAACCATTCATCAAACTCATAAACACTAATGGCACATTAGTTAACCCAAAGGGTACAACCATGAACTCATAATGCCCATACCATGTACAAAAAGATGTTTGATGAATATCAACCTCCTAGATATGAAGATGATGGTATCATGAATTAAGATCAATCTTTGAGAACACTCATGATTCCTTCATCTAATCAAACAAGTTATCAATCCTTGGTAAAGGATAATAGTTCTTCACTATCACCTTATTCAACTATCGGTAGTCAATGCACAAATGCAAAGAACCATCCTTCTTCTTTATGAAGATGACTGGTGCACCCCATGGGGATACACTTGGATGAATATGGACCTTGGCCAAAAATTTATCCAACTACAATTTGAGCTCACTCAACTCCTGAGTAGTCATGTGGTAAGGAGCTCATGAAATCAACTTTGCTCTTGGTACAAGATCAATTCAAAAATCAATGTCACATTGTGGTGGCATACCTGGAATCTCATCAGAAAACACATTGATGTACTCATGAAGGAATGGGTGATCATCAAAGGTCACTGTATGGCTCTCAAATTCCTTGAGATCACTAAAAGAAATAAGAAACAACTAACAACCTTTCCACACACTCTGCTTCAACTAATTAGCTGAGATTATCCAATGTGAGACTAGTCTTGGGACTTGCAAAAGTTCCACTTGCCCACTTGAGTCATCAACACACTGTATCATCTTATGATGGAAATTGATATTTTTGTAATAGGTGGCTAACCAATCCATGCCTAACACAATTTTATATGATCCTAGAGGTAGAATGTGTAGATCCACTATGGTGGTGAAGGTTCCCAAATTCAAAATCCTAACCAATGAGTCGACAACCACTTTGGAAGCTATGGCTAACTCAACCTGCCACCTATCGACCTGACACATGACCACTAGCCCACATCGGTAAACAAGAGATGGTGATATGAAAGAATCAAAAGCATTTGGGTTAGATAAAATAGAAGATGAAATGCCATGAAATGTACTTGTAGCCTTAATTAATGTACCTTGATGATCAACTTGAAAGTTGTTAACCATCACAAAGACTCTGTGATTCCTATCAACATCTCCTATAGTAGGTTTAGATCTTGCTACACCCTTACCAAGTCTTGAAGATGGTTTAATGGAGCACTCAAAAGATTAATGGCTAGGCTAGCCACATGAATAACAATTTTCTACAAAGTTGGAACTTCTTTCACGACCATGGTAGGAGCACTAGGATATTGTGCACTACACTTGCTAGAATTCTACTGAGTACTTTGAGGAGAATGATCTTGTTGGGTTTTTTGCCCATGGCTTTTGTTATCTCCTTTCTTTCCTGAACCACCTGTGCTCTATCCACCTTTTCTCCAATAACTCCTCTTATTCTTACAATGTTGACCACCTTTAGTGGGTGTCAACTGAGCTTGGCCCTTTCTCAAGGATTGAGTAAACTAATTTTCCTATCCTGAATTCCATCCACTCTAGTTATGAGAACCAAATTTACCACAAAAACCCCTAGCCACATTTTTCTCTATGATCCTTGCCTTCTCAATGGCAAGAGAAATTTTCCTTGACTGATAAACATGAAAATCTCCAATGATGGAGTCTTTGAGGCCCCTGACAAAATGCTGAGTAGTGAGTGCCTCATCATGTCTATAGCTTGAGTACTGCTTCAAACCAAGGAGCTTCTTCTCATACTAATCAACCATCATAAAGCCTTGTCTAAGCTCATGGAATTCATCAATGTGAGTCTCATGGTATTGTGGTGATAGGAATTTCTCTCTAAACATCTCCTCAAAGATCTCCTAGGTGAGATCTATGACATTGATCTGGAGCCTGTTGCTCTCTAAATCCTACCAAATGGAACCATGTTCCCTCAATTATGTGATCACACAATGCACCTTCACATTTCTCCCATAAGGTGGTATGGAGAAACAATGACCCATATCAAGCAACTAGGTCTAAGCCTTGAGTCCTATTCTATGGCCATAAAACATTGGTGATTTTGACCTCTAAAGTTCCTGCATCATCTCAATCTAAGTGAAATCATCATTTTCCTAGCCATGGCCTCTCCATCAGTACCTTCTTTTGTCAGGTGGTGTATGAGAGTGTTCTCATTCATGTTCCTCCTCTCTATGCTTTGAATGATAGGAATCCCCATGATGGGATCCCTAATCCTAGTTATGGTCTTGTTGGCACTCCTCCACATGAGAGCCCAATCAAGCAATAATTTCCTGAATCACTAACATCAATGCTCCCATGAAATTATAATTAGCATTACCCTATTTTTCCCCACCATCCTAAACTTCATCCTCATGGTCTTCTTCCTCTTGAACAATTTGTTGGTTACCACCCTAACCAGACCTACATGTAGGAGGAATCACTATGGAAGCAACAAGATAAAGTCAGACATAAGGATCATAAGCATAAGAGTTGAAAGCATGAATTGATGAGATATCAAATAACCAAACATAATATAATAATAAACAATGGAAAACAAAACCATAGTGGAAGCATAACACAGAGATCCCAATATTTTAACTGGGCTCTGATACTAGATCTAATGACCCACCCAAAAATCCTTGGAACAAGGATGAAATACAAGCCAAGATATATATATATATATATATATATATATATATATATATATATATATATATATATATATATATATATATATATATATATATATATATATATATATATATATATATATATATATATATATATATATATATATATATATATATATATATATATATATATATGAGTGCACATGACAACATCATACATGGATCATATAGATCACAATGGAAGACTTAACCACCATCCCAGTAACCAATGAATCTCCAAACACCACTACCCAAAATAACACACACACACCATAGGAAACTAAAATCCAAAATGACAACTATACAAGGAATCTAAGATCTATCAAGGTATGGTAATTTAAGTAATCCCAAAGGGTACTAGAATCACAAAACCATGATCCCTAGAAATTAGTGGAGATGCCCAATATTTTCTATGCGAGGATCACAGACTGATAGGTTTTCATGGAAAGATTTGTAGCATGTTGTGTGAGAAAGTGCATTCTATGTGAGGATGTCCACTATGTAGTGAAAGGAAGTGCTTGACCAAACAGCCAAAGCACCCACACTGGTATTGGATCTTTCATGAGAAATAGCCCATGGCCATGCAAAGAAACCCAAAACATGACACAAGATCTCGCATCCTCATGTGATGATGCATGATTTTGTGTGAGATCCCAAAACAACAAGCTAGAAATGAAAAGTTAACAAAACTAAGGAATAAAATTTCTCCACACTGAGGAGTACTAGATCCACAATGTGAGGTGTAAACACTCGAATACAATGCTGAAAGAAGAAGAAAAAATCTAACCATCTAACAAGCAGTACAAGGGAAAGTACAGAAGGTAACATCGGAGTGTACCTAAAACAACATTGCAATAACTAAAAAAACATCACAATGTGTAGAACAACCAAACTAAATATGCAATTCCTCCCAACCATAATAACATCGTAAGACCATCATGGGCCCTAGCCATACCCTATAAATAACATCCCAAGCAATCAATTGGATCATCAGTACTACCATAGAGGAACGTGACTACTAAAATGTACTACAACATAAGCATAAGGAAATCTAATATGCTAGGATTAAAGCATAAGATAATACTACAAAATAGATAACATCATCTATCATATGCTAATCATCAAAATAAGGAAATGCGTCAATAACTAACATCATCTATGTTGAGATAATGGGTGTTGTACACATTGCATAATATTGATATATTTTATTATTTTATTTTATTATGTAATGTTGTGCTTAGATGGACGTGCAACATGTAAAGATTCTCATGGAATATTCTTGATGAGTTGTATTGTAACATTGTGATAATATTTTATGTAATTATTTAATATTCAAAAAAACAATTAAATGCCCAATATTAAATGTGGGGTCAATGGGTTAGGTAGCACATGGTTTATGTAATACCACTTGGTGGTTTTGTGGGACTTGCTACTATATAAGCAACCACGAGTGTAGTTGTTGTAGAGTGACAAGAAAGAAAAAAAAGGCAAGAGTCGAGCGGGACAAGGCTTGATAGGTTAGCCAAGGGAGCATTTGTGAAGGTTGGAAGCATGGCATGGGATGTGTGGATTCATGCTTGTTCACATAGTTTGCTCAGTTGTGGCTATGGCCATGAAGGCTTCCATGGTTGTATGGCAATGGTTATTTTTGTTGAATAATACATGGTGATGGATGCTTTTGGAGGTTGGGTTTTTCCCTCAATGAGGGTTTCCCAGGGTATATCTTGTGTCACAATTTTGTGGGTATGTTGTCTATTCTCTTGCATGTGGATTTTATTTCTGTGTTTATTTTAGATCTGTTATGGGTTATGTGGAAACAGTTATATTCTTTATTGCCAAGTTTCCTTACAAGTGGTATTAGAGATATGGTTTTATTATTATAACCCTAGATTGAATCCATGGGAATGCATGAGAGGATAAAAGAAAAGGGCAAGATATATGAATGTTTTATTGCAGATCTGAGGGTTTTGGGTTTGCTGTTATGATGGGATGTTAAAAGATTTGGGCATGTGAAATTTTTTGGAGAAAAGGATTTTTCGGATGTTTCATTTAAATGAGGGTTTTTTGGGGGGTAGCTTGTAGAAATGACCTCCTAGGTAAAAACAGACCTCACCATTGGATCCGGGTCAACATTTCCATAAATTTTCATACATAATACGCCATAGTTTGGCCATGTTAAGAGAAAATGAAAAAGTTTTTTAGTTTTAGCCCATGATGGCCGTCAAATTTAATCCCATCAGAATTTTCATCATTGAAAAAAATTAAAAATGAAAAATCACATTGAAAATGGTAAAAAGACTATCTTAGTAAAATGGCCATAACTTTCTTCTCAGAATATCAGATTTTAGAGTTCTTACAGGCATTGGAAAGCTAATTCAGAGCACTACAACATGGTGTAGGTTTGGTTCTATGATTTTGATATTTTGTTAGGTTTTAAGAGCCCTAAAGTTAGATGTTATTTATTTTGAGCACGGATTAGGGCATAACTTGGGCATACGAAGTCAGATTTTGGACTTCGAGTAGTCAATGGAAAGCTCTTGGAGAGCTCTACACATTGGTTCAGATTTGGTGCAGATTTGGCATGATTTATTTGTTGATATATTTATCTGAATAGTTTATAGATATATTTTGACTATGGTAACATTATGAGTTTATGGCATTGGAGATTTAAGATTTGATGTCATTATATACTTAGTTCATATTTCAGATTGGTCTCATGATGATATGGTTATCAGTGTTTGATTTGGATATATATGATGACTTGTTGGATCTACAAGTTGTGCAGTGTTGTAAGCAGTCTATACTTACAGGTTGCATTTATGGCTTGGTTATGGGTTGTCTTTGCCCATTGATCTTTCATTATTGATGCATATTTAGATTGGTGGCTTGGATTTGGGTTGTCTATGCCCTAAGTCACATGATTTACTATTTTTGTCATGTAGAAGGGATGAGATGTTGTTACCACGTACAATCATGGTGGAGGATTGTGGTTGACTATTTTATGCTGACAGGTTGGACATATTGAGAGCCTGATGCTCAGTTCATGGATGTGATCATGGTGCCATAGATTTTGGCATGACGTGATTGGTTATATAGGTACATCCTTGATGTTCATTAGCTTGGATTTCTGATTTGGTTATGGTGGTATATCTTCTTGGTTTGAAGATCATGGTTATTTGGTTTCTTTTGAGGAGCTCATGATGTGCACTTTGAGTTCTTTGATGGTTTGACGTCTTGGTTGATTCTCATGGTTAGAGGATGGTTTTTCATCATGATGTCATGATAGCTTGGATACACATTTTAGTGGGAGCTTGTGACAGTGACGGGGTGACAGTGCAGGATTAGTTCCTGGTTTGGTTTATATCTTCTTGGTTTGGAGAGGATGGATTCTATGATGCCATAGGTGACTTGGTACCACAGTTGAGTGGGATTTGTTGGCATTGATATATTTATTGAGTGTTTGCAGATGTTGGAGGTTTGTCTTAGATCCTGTTGCTGCAGAAGCATCTTTGACATTTGCATGGTGCACTTGTTATCTTCATGGTGTGTGAAGATGGTTAGATCTTGAGGACTCATGGAGTTCTTGGTTATCTTCATGGTGTATGGAGATGGTTCTTCCTAGTATGTGGAGATGGTTTTCTTCATGGTGTGTGGAGATGGTTGCATCTTGAGGACTTACAAGGTTCTTGGCAAAGGTGTGGTTTATGCTTTTATTTGGCATGTTATCCTTGGTATGAGGATGGTTTCATTATTATGTCATGGTATACTCTTGATACACATTTAGAGTTGTGACATGTAATGGTATGTTCATGTGGAGCATGTTATCTCTTTTGTTGAGATGGTAAGATCATGTTGTCATGTTTATGTTCCTGAGGCCATGGTTGGAACTTTGACATTGATCTTGATTTAGTTTCTTGGTATTGAGTACACTGATCACAAGCTGGATACTTCATGATATTGCTATGTTGCATTTAGAGTTGGCATGGATTGATTGGTTACAGGTGCTCATGGATACTTAGAGACGGTGGTGATGCTAATTTCTCTTGGATTAGAGAAGTATTTGTTGGGATGGTTGATGGTTTCAACAGGAAGTCTGAGGGGCAGTCACTTGATATGGACTTGAGAGGAGATTGTTCTTAGATGAGTCTTGGTTGGAGACTTGGGTATCTAGATGAGCATTCTCATTCCCCACTCTTGGTCTACTCGGTGGTTTTTTACTTGAGAGGTATAGCCCATTGTTTCTCTCAGTTGCATTATATTTATGCTTGTATTTCATGGATATGGATCTTGAGCTATGGTACATGAGTTAGTTCTGGAGGGTTCATTTGAGAGATGGTTTAGCATTGGTTATCTCCATGTGCATATGTTGTTATGCTGGTTGAGTTTGGGAGATGGTTTTATATTTGGCATTTTCTTTGGATTAGGAATGGTTATTCCTTGGTTTAGAAATGGTTTAATGAGTTTGATCTTCTTTTGAGAGGCTTACATCCATGATGAGTTATATGGTATGGTTTGGGTGTTGTTGATGCTTCTTGTTGGGGTTTTATAGAGGAGATCATACTTGCACAGTTTACATCTAGAGGTGTGTGTAGAAGGACATGATATAGGTTATGATTTGCATGGTTTCTCTAGTCTTGGTTATCTTCTTAGATGTTCAATTTTGCCTACATTGGATTTGAGATTGGTTGGAGATTGTGATCATTGGTTTGTGCTCATGCATGTCATGTGAGAGATGACATGGTTATTTCTTTCTCTTTCCTCTGTTGGTTATGGGGAACTTGGGAGAGCATTGGAGACTTGTTATGAGAGTTGTTCTTGCAAGATATTAGTTTAGGTATTGTGGATGTCCTTGATACTACATGGATTCACTTCTTTGAGATGTGTTGTGAGTGGATTGGTTATAGATTTGACATTATCTTTTGCAGTGGGAGCTTCTTGGTATATATGTGATAGGTATTGCTCTTAAGGCTTGTGATTGCAGGTTGCAGATTGGATATGTCAGTGATATGAGATTCACTTGTTATACCTTTGAGGTATGGATAGTTGGATGGGTTTGACACTTGCTGTGGGTGATATTTCAGCTATGGATATTTTTGACAACTATGGATAGATGTGATTACCTTTGGATCGGGTTATTTGTGCTTGGCATTTTAGTTGGTACAAGATTTTATGATCTTCTAATGTGACAGGTTGGGTGGCTTTTTCTTTAGATGGCTTCTATGTATGTCCAGTGGTAGTGGCGTAATAGGAGGTGAGATCATTCATGTTTGAGATACTGGATACTTTGATTTTGTTGCGGGTACCAAGATGGAGCACTTGGTGTATTTTGATCCATGATGGTGGATGTGCTTGGAGGGATTGTTCCCTTGTTCATTTTTTGTGGCTACAGATTGACCCTATGCAATGTATACAACAAGTGGGAGATTGTTGAGATAATGGGTGTTGTACACATTGCATAATATTGATATATTTTATTATTTTATTTTATTATGTAATGTTGTGCCTAGATGGACGTGCAACATGTAAAGATTCTCATAGAATATTCTTGATGAGTTGTATTGTAACATTGTGATAATATTTTATGTAATTATTTAATATTGGGAAAAAGAATTAAATGCCCAATATTAAATGTGGGGTCAGTGGGTTAGGTAGCACATGGTTTATGTAATACCACTTGGTGGTTTTGTGGGACTTGCTACTATATAAGCAGCCACAAGGGTAGTTGTTGTAGAGTGAAAAGAAGGAAAAAAAGGCAAGAGTCGAGCAGGACAAGGCTTGATAGGTTAGCCAAGGGAGCATTTGTGAAGGTTGGAAGCATGCCACGGGATGTGTGGATTCATGCTTGTTCACATAGTTTGCTCGGTTGTGGCTATGGCCATGAAGGCTTCCATGGTTGTATGGCAATGGTTATTTTTGCTGAATAATACATGGTGATGGATGCTTTTGGAGGCTGGGTTTTTCCCTCAATGAGGGTTTCCCAGGGTATATCTTGTGTCACAATTTTGTGGGTATGTTGTCTATTCTCTTGCATGTGGATTTTAATTCTGTGTTTATTTTAGATCTATTATGGGTTATGTGGAAATGGTTATATTCTTTATTGCCAAGTTTTCTTACAATCTAAACATGGTATACAAGCAACCCAATGAAAGCATAAATCATAAGAAGGCATACTCCGAAACTTGAAGTACCAAGTAAAAACATCTAGCAACGGTCACACTAGGATAAGAAACCATCTCTATACACTAGTCCCTAGTAGTAGTATAGGTAGCTATGCCTCCCAACCATGTGGATCCCACAAGCCCACTCCTGCCATGCTGATGGAGATAATGATCCAACCACAAACACACATAAAGAAAAAAATCATGGAAAACACACACTTGAGATAGTATGATGACTAAAACCAAGACAAAGAAAATGCATAACTACAGGTCCTAGTTAGACACTCAATGAGATACTAAGTAGGGGCTAACATCATGGAGATTTGCTTGGCATTGAAAAGCCCAAGCTAGTATTGGCAGCTGCTCTCCCCAATGGAAGGCACACAATCTAGTTTTAATTATGTTAAATTATTTATTACCACCTAGTATTTTCATTTAGTTATTACTTGATTAAAACTTCCTTCACCAACCCTCTAGGCACAATGATCACTGGGCTACAAGATAGAAGTCCTCTCCATATGCTACCCTACCCTAACCATACTCATCCAATGATGAGTGCCTGTAGGCATGCAAATTCTCAACCCAACCCCAATGATCATAAATTTCAAAAGTACTACTAAAAGATCAAGCCTTTCAAGTCACCTAAAAGATGTATGCACACATACTCATGTGTGGCACAACACCATCATGAACATAATAACACAAGGACTAGATGAGAATACAAAGTAGAAAGTCACTCAACCTACAACAGACTCTGGAGGAAGAATGTGGCATGCATCCCAATGCAACATAAAAGTGCAACCTAAGCCAAACTAACATCCAAATAGATGATCCAAGTCTACGACCAACATTGTGGCAAGAAAACCCAAGAAAATAGGGTGGTATGCAAAACGAGGTAAAAACCTCAAAATTTGTAAAACTTTAAAATTAAAACCCATTTGACCTTTAGGTAAAAAAACCCCAAAAATCCAAAAATATTTGGGTTCCAAAACTATATGCAAAAATGACTAGCATAATAGTTCGAAACCCCAAACCCCCATCCCCAAAATTGGGAAAATATTCATACCCGACCAACCATGTATAACCAACAAATAGAAATAGAGGGGAACACTATCTCTCAACCTCCTAATAAATGACTTCCAAAAATAGAACCTGAAATGGAGGTGAATAAGAAAATGGGAAAGCCCTACCTGACAACAAAAAGGGGCAGAAACTAAAACCCACACAATAAAATAAAATGTCCATCGAAGCCATCGAAAATCATGACAAAGCAAGGTCTACCCAAGCCAGATCCAACAAGACTAACCACGTGAAGATCCCATGCCTATAGCTCCTAGAATGAACATAAATCCAATCCATTAGGAAGAGGATTTTAGAAAAGCTCTCAAAATTGTATTTCAAAAGTGAGAAGTGAACAATAAAATCCCTTTTTCAATACTATTCACTTTTGAGTGAATAGTTGATTAGGGAAAATAGCCAATTTGACTAGCTAGACTCCAAATCAACCCAAACAAAAATAGGATATTCCTTGTAATGGGAATTCACCTAAGGCAAAGCTGCGATAAATTAAATTTGAGAAGATTTAAAGCTCAAAAACCCATAATCATAGAAATCACTAAACAACATTTGCGACAATGCTAACCTCTAAATGCATAAACATGCTTATTGGTCTAATCCCATAATGCATATGAGTCAAGATTTAATAATCATTGAAAGATTTAATTTAAATAATGAAATAAGGATATTTCAACCATACAAGAATGAAATTGGTAAAATATGAATAGTTGAATCACTAACTCCATGTGCCACTACCAAGGATGTAATTCCTACAGACTAAAACACATGATCAAATACAATGCATAATAATATCATAACCAAAGCAATAATGCATTATAATACCTAAATAACCCATTTACATCACTCAAATTTACATAAAATATAAAGAGACAAGAATGAAGTAAATCACCATAGCATAAAATCCATCACATAACATAATCAAAAAATATGTCCAAATACTAGATAATCATATATCATCATAGATCTATTGTCATCTCAAAATGGAATCAACATGAAAATATGATAAATTGAACAACACTGCAATAAGGGATCTATGGTACTAAATCAAATTATAAAATCTGACCCTTAGGTCATCTTAAAGTACATATAATAAGAGTATCAAGAATCTCTTGAATCAAAATAGACAAGGTAGAAACTACAAACACGAGAGGTACTACAATGGTTGTACTCAGTAATAACATCTCATCTCCTTTGCATGAAGAGAAATGAACAACTCATGTAAATAAGGGCATATACAACCCATATCTAAGCCACCAATTTGGATATGAATCAATAATGAAAGATCAATGGGAAAAGACAACCCATATCAAAACCATAAGTGCAACTTGTAAGTATAGACTACTTACAACACATGCAACTTGTAGAATCAACAAGTCATAATACATATCCAAATCAAACACTATCCATATCATCATGAGATCAATATGATATATAAACTAAGTATACAATGATATCAAACTTAAAATCTCCAAAATATACACCATGTCATAGAATTACAATGCTACCTTAGTTAATATAAATCATAAATTATTTAGATCAATATATCACCAAATAAACCATGCTAAACTTGCACCAAATCTGAACCAATGTATAGATCTCTCCAAGAGATTTTTGTTGACTTCTTGAAGTGCAAAATCTAACTCTATATGCCCAAGTTATGCTAAACATAAATACCACCTAAATCTCAAGCTCATATAATATAAATAATGTCCAAATCATAGAATCAAACCTATATTAAACAATAGTGCTTTGAATTATCTTTCCAATGACTATAATAAGCCTGAAATTTGATATCATGGTTAGAAATTATGATCATTTGAACAAGAAAACCTATTTTCTCATATAAACCATTTATTAAAATAATTTACTTAGGAATATTCTGATAAGATTAAATTTCATGGCTACCACGACCTATAACTAAAAAGATTTGCATTTTACCTCAACATGGCCAAACTAGGGTATATTATATATCAAAATTTATGGGAAGGCCAACTTGTATGCAATGGTGAGATCTATTGTTTTGAAAGAGGTCATTTTTGTAATCTATCCCCCGAAAACTATCATTTAAAAGAAACATCTATAAAACCATTTTGAGAAGCAATTTCGCATGCCCAGAACATGCCAACATCCTATTATAATAGCAAACCCAAAAATTTCAAATTTTCAATAAAAAACCTATAAAACCCATATAGCTTTCTCTTTCTTTTGTCCTTTCACACATTCTTATGGACTCAATCTAGGGTTACAACAAAAAAACCATAGCTTTGATACCACTTTTATGGAATATTTCAACAAAACATATTATTGTTTCCACTTAATCCATAATAGATCTAAAATAAATAAGCACTTAAAATCCACATGCAAGAGAGAAAACAACACAACCATAAAAAAATTGACACAAGATATATCCCGGAAAACCCTCATTAAGGGAAAAACCCAACTTCCAAAAGCATCCACCATCATGTATTATTTAATAAACAACTATGGAAACCTTCAAATCTATAGCCGCAACTAAGAAATCCATGTGAACAAGCATGAATCCATAAATCCCATGCCATGCTTCTAATGTCCACAAATTCTCCCTTGACTTTCTTGTTGGGATTAAATATAGAGTAACTAAGAGGGGGGTGAATCAATTACTAACAAAAATTAATCCACAGATCCCTTAGATGTCTTAAAGATCTAGTTGCTGCTGATACTCGATAAACAAATGCTGCAACTTGGTAAATTAAATATTTACTTATCTTCAAGAATTCATGCATGTAACTGAAAACAAAGTGAACACAAGAGACACTAGATTTAACGTGGAAACCCAATATGGGAAAAACCACCAAGTAACTAGTCACTAATTTTTCACTCTTTTGAAGTGAGCCCTGTTAGGAACCAACCCTGTTAAAGGTTATAATACACACTATTAGGTGTGACCTTGTTAGAGGATTTAATCACCCTATTAGGAGTGGCCTTGCTAGAGGTCTTTAGAAAAATTCAATTGAACTATTACCTTGTTAGAGGATTTACAAAAATGGCTGTTAAACCAACTCTGTTAAGAGATTTTGAATCACTGCTATAATGGTTAGAAAGAAACAATGAATTAACCTAAACAAGATGCAACTAAATTTTCTAATTACAGGTCTCTGTTTTTCTTCATTAGATCCTTCTTGATCAAAAATGGCTCTGCTCCTCCTCAATGGTCTCTGATCATCCTTCAAATTCACTTTCACAATAATCAGTCCTCATATCACATTAATTCCACACTTCCATCTCACACTCTCTTATAATTTGCAACTTGACCTCTTACTTATACCATTCAGATTGTCAGGTCAGCTCATTCACATGTTACATTTACCAATAAACCATACATCAGTCGGCTACATATATTACTCTGAACAGATAAATGTTATTTCATAAAATAATGAAATCCTTTACTGGTTGACCTTGCTCGGTAAATACTACTTCCAAAAATTTCCTAAGTTAACCTTCTTGACTCGGTTAACATTGCAATATCCTTAAAATCCTTTGCCTATCGAGTTTACTTGGTAAGAACTAAATCCCTTCATGAGAGCTCGGTATGAACTGCTTCTTCCAAATTACCTTTGATGACCGAGTGAGCTCGGTAAGAACTGCTTCTTCCAAATTACCTTTGATGACCGAGTGAGCTTGGTAAGAACTGCTTCTTCCAAATTACCTTTGATGACCAAGTGAGCTTGGTAAGAATTGCTTATTTGCTTTGTTGACCTTCTAAGCTTGGTAGACACTATCCTTTTCCTAGCTGACCTTCTGAGCTTGGTAGACACTATCCTTTGTCTAGTTGACCTTCTGAGCTTGGTAGACACTATCCTTTGTCTAGATGACCTTTTGAGCTTGGTAGACACTATCTGATGACTAATATGATATTTGTGTGACATCAAAGATAACACACAATTGAACAATTGTATCTGACATTTCTTGTCTCACTTTTTCTTTTTCTCACATCAACAACTACCCCTTTGGTTTCTTTTACAATAACAAGCTCCAACAAAACCACCAAGTGGTATTACATAAACCATGTGATAACCAACCCATTGACCCACACTTAATATTAAGAATTTAATTATTTTTCCCAATATTATATAATTACATCAATAATATCACGTGTCAATACAACTCATCAAGAATATCGTATGAGAATCACTACATGTTACACACCCATATAGGTACTTTTAGGTGCAATATTACATAATAAAATAAAATAAAATAATATAAAAAATATTATGCAATGTGTGAAACACACATAATCTCAACATGTGGGCAAAAAAAAGGATAGACAAATACATTAGGCATCAATATTATAAAATTTCTACAACAATGATGTTATAAACTATGATCTATTTTAGGAAAATAGGGTTAAAAGATTTAAGTGATGCAATTCATGGTTACAATAGATTAAAATGATTTGTTTAATAATGGATAAATTCCCTTTAGTAAAGAAGAAGATGCCTCTATTCAACATGATGTATTTTTTCACATAAGTCAAGAAGAGATAAAGAGAAATAAGAAATAAGTTGTGAAATAGAAAACAAAGCTATTTAAGTGTGTGTATGAAAGATATGAGAAATATAGAAGTGCTTGGTGTATAATAAATAAAGAAATAAATAGAAAAAAATTTGAAGAGAAGAATGATTGTATGGTATCTAAAATAAAATAAATGTTTTTATGTAATAGTTGCATATAAATATGATGTATTGCTACGAAGAAACATAATATTGGAAATGATTGAAAAGATCATGAATGAAGAATAATGGAACTGGTAAATAATTTTTTCAATCATTTTTTTATCATTGATGTCAAACTTGCTACTTGCAGGAATGACAATTTCTTAAGTGATCCAAATACTATCAATTGGTTGATTGACAAGGAGGAGGTAATTAATAAGATGTAACTAGAGCACCTAGAAAAAGGTTAGAGTTATGATGTTGTAATGAAGTATAAGGATTAGCTAAGCCATTGATGAAATAGTGTATTGGTGACATACTCTAAGAGGATGGACACACTAAGACACATCAAAGATGCAAGGTTTAACTAAGTCATTTGTAAAGCCTAACTAAGTTCATTTGAGTGAACCGAGCAAGCTAGTTAGTGCCGAGCAAATTCTTAGTTGAAGCCGAGCAAGTTCAACTTCAGTGTGTGCTGAGTAATTATTAAGGTGTCGAGTAATTTTTCAAGTGCCAAGTAACTCAAGAAAAGACTTCAGGTGCTGAGCATCAAAAAAAGGTAATGGATGCTAAGAAAATTTCTTCAGGTGTCGAGCATCAGTAAACTAATGATGCCAAGTTGCTACATTATTTGTTAAGTCAAAAGACTCACTAGATCAGTAATGATAAGTTTGTTACATTTAATTTTGTGAATAAGTTGGATGATAAGGATGATGAGTAGATGTCACAGAATTTTATGTAAACCATGCAAACCAATTCAAGGCGAATGTTGATGGATTTATCATGAAGTTTCTGGAAGAAAAAATTTGGAGGGAAAATAATATCATTCTCAAGATTAAATCAAATTGATGAGCGAGAAATGAAGAAAAAAAATTCTTTATAATGAGTTCTAGGTTAGAGATCAAGCGTGTGTTTGAAAGGGAGTTGGTCATAAGAGTGGTGGTGTGAAGAAGCCAAGAGAAGGCTAGTGTAAAGTGTCAAGAAGAGGACATAGTGAGGAGTAAGCACAGAGCATCAAGACTCTGAGTTGATCAAGTGACTATAGAGTGCATTGGTATAATGAGTGGAAGAACTCAAGGAGACATTTCTTGAAGGGTGAACAAGCTGTCAACACTGCAAGGGAGAAAAGCCAAGCAAAGAAAAGAACTGAAGAGTGATCTGAAATCTACAAGGTTAAAGTTGCAATCTTTATCAGGTCAAAACCTTTCTAATACTCTCTTACCATTGTATTAGACATTAAAATCCTACATTGCTAGGTTAGCTTAATAGCTAGGTGGATAAGCCTTAGGAAAAGGATAGAAGATCCCCAGGAGAAGGATAAGAGATCCTCAGGAGAAGAATAAGAGATCCTTAGGAGAAGGATAGGAGATCCTTAGAGAGGGATAAAAGATTCTTTTGAGAAGGTGACTATAAATCCCATGGACTTGGGTGAGCCTAACAACTCTATGTAAATCCCTTAATAGGGTGGCATTATAAGTTGAATGTTCTTAAGAACTTTAATAGGGCACACTCCTAATAGGGTGTAGAAATCCATAGGGTCACATTTTATAGTGTGTAAAGCCTTTAACAAGGCAGACCTTTAACATGGAAAACCATTAGAAGTGGTTGAAATCAATAGCGCAGTTATTTTGTGGGTGTCATCCCCACCCCAGTTTTACCTTCTTATTCCTGGAGGGTTTTTGGGTCACCAAAATCCTTTGTGTTATGGTGTGATGCATGTTTAATTTTCATGATTGTTTAATGTTTAATTACATGCATGATAAGAAAGTAAAAAGGATAGTACTTTTGATTCACTCTCATTTTATTAGAAAATTTGGATTGGACATTATTGGAGCTTGAATAACTAATTCACCCCCCCTATCAGTTATTCTAAATAATTCTAACACATAATGTACATTTTTTTATGAAAGGAGATGATTATTATAAATGGTCAAGTCTCTAAATTAAAGTCACCTCACTTGGTAAGATACCAAGGAATTTTTAGTTTGATCAAGAAGAGATAATGAGTAAGATTATAACTAATAGATTAATTAATTAATCAATCAATTAGTTATTCAAAAACTTCAAAGGCACACATCAACTATGAAAGGAAGAACTTCGATGTAAGCTATTGATGGGTACAACTCTCTTCCAAACTAGAACATTAAAAAATTAAGTATATAATTTGAGTGGTCCCCTAAGGGGCATATTAAACCACATTATTGGGATATACATATAGCTATATATTCTCTAAACTCTAGGAAAATTTTCCACAAAATCTCATAAAAGAAAAGGAATGGTCCTAAAAATGGTGTCTCCAACTAGTTCAAGAGGATGGGAGCATGATCTAAGATAGTTTTAGGAAAAGCCTTGAGTGAGGCATTCGTTCCCATGTCTTCTATAGAAGAGACTAAAATATGCCCATCCTAATCTTTGTAAGGTGTTTCCTCTTCCAATTATTAGACTAGGTAAATTGGTTACCACTAAGATCCATATCCACCATATTATTTTTTCTTATGAACTCAAAAATATTTTTTATACTATCATTATAGTTAACCAACCACCCAACTTATTTGAAGGAAATATGGGGTTGTTAAAATCTCCCTTTAACATATACCAAGCTTCCCTTTTATTTACTATCAATAAAGAGATGTCACTCTAGGTCTCACTACAACTCCCCCTAGAGTTAAGAACATATATATTTATCATATGCTAAATGATACTATTCATTTTAAAAAGAAAAACAAGGAAGTTGTGTAAGAAAGACACAAAAATACCAAAACACTTTCTTAGGTTCCACAAAGTGGAAATCCCGCTTGAAGCACCTTCCACTTCAATATAAAAAAGACTCTACATTAGACCATAATATAAATCCACTAGGATCTCAATTTTTTTTGTTTCAGCTTAACATCTATAATCAACACTATGTTAACCTTTAGGTCTTTGATAACCTATCTTACAAAAAAATACTTTTGAGGTCTATTCAAGCCTCTAATATTCCATGAGAGCACCTTAATTTCTTACTCCTTTTAGTTTCCACAAACATTAGTTGTCTTCCATCAATAATGTCTCTCACCATTTTTTCTATCCTCAAAATACTTTTTGGTGGCCTTACAACTCTTACTTTAGAACCAACATCTTCCTTCTTTCTTCCTCTTAGTTTCCTTTTTTATTTTTCCTAATCCCCTTCCAATATGGTATGGGAGATTGGGTCTAAGCTACACATTTTCTCCATTTTTCTAGGTCTATTAGCTTGTAGGACCAATTTCTCATTCATTCTAGCATCCACTCTCATTGAGTTGAGCACAAAAGTACTAATAATAGGGAAAAAAATAGTATCTACCCTTTTTATGCTCAGTTCCTCCTCCCCAAAAAATTGATCATGAATTTTCCATCTTAGGAAGGGTTAACATCTCTAAAAATGGGGGGTTAGACCTTAAGTGGTAGAAATGTGAATCAATGATATAATACCTAAGATCATCACATAACCAGAGAACACATAATATAATAGAGGGTGCAAAGTTAGGAAGATGATTCCTTTTGATCCCAATTCTAGATAACTAGATCTAGAGAGATTAGTGCTAACCAAATAAATAAGAATCACTAATCCGAAATAGGTCTAGGAAGAATAGGAGAAAGATATTCAAATTCTTGAAAACCCTAGTTAAATGCGAGATTCTTGAGCTAGATATAAGTAAATGTGCTAAATGGAAAAAAAAGGTACATTAAAACACATTTAGAATGAATTTTATGCTTGTTGTACTCATAAGAATGAATGGAAACTATCAATTTTGGGCCTAAAATTGTGCAACAAACAAAACCTAAAAATATTTTGGCAATCTTTTAGGGGAAAATTGGATAACTAGGGGAAAAATGGAGCATCAAGGGTGCAGTGCATGCTGGATTGACTGTGTGATGCTAAATTTGATTTTGCAGTTCCAAAGAAATCTGAAAAGGGTATTGCTATGCCTTGCATACACATCCCTACTTTTTGTGAGCAAATAGATGGGTCCCCTCTTTTATTTTTCTTTATCTCACTTGAGGTAAGTTTCCTTTTTTGGTTTTAGTTTTTGGTGTTTGGGTTTCACATCCCTTCCAAGGATATGAGACCCTTCTGTGTGGAAGAAAGAAGCAAAGATTAGGTGAGATTCTATTCTTGTATGTCTTTAATGATGGGGAAATATTTCTATCATCCTAAAGTTAGATGCATGAAAAAAATTCATTTATGAAGGATAAGTATAATTAGTGCATCTTTTAACTATCAAGATCTATGGGTTATTTAAGATACAAAAGGGATTAATTATCACTTTGTTCAATAATCTCAATTGTACTCTATAAGTAAAATTTTCCATTTGGGTTTTCACCTCACCTTTAAGCGTTCATTCTACAAGTGCAGAAGGGAATTTTTTTTAGGGTTAGGCTAATTCTAGTTTATGTGCAGATGAGGCTGGGTCATGCCATTATGACACTTATCCATTGTAGTGCTCTAGGTTGGTATTTTCTCCCTTTTGCATTTTCTTTTGTTCACAAGTCATGTCTTTCTTATTTTTGCGTGGCTCATTCATTTTCTTTCCTCTCTCTTTGTGGTCATCTTTCCTTCCTACCACTTTGTCATGTTTTATTTTTTGGTGATCACACAACTTCTCTTTAGGTCAATCATGTACCTGGTCTCTTATTATTCTGGTCATTTTTTGTTGGGCAGAGTTATTTTTCCACCACACTATAGTTTGGTGATTTGGTTTATGTTCTTTCAAATAAATGAGCTTAGTCTAGATTTTGGACCCCTTTGTGGGCCACTCAAAATTCATAGTACAAGGCCCATCTCCCTACAAGATGTTAAGTCTAGTTCTACCTCTTTTCCATGCATTTCATTTGGTCTTGTGGTGCAAGTTTCACTTCCACTAGTTTTCTTGGGAACTTGCCCTACCCAAAAGTGGTTTTCATCATATAAGCTCCCTCTAGTACCCTCTTTTGGTCCATGTTATCACATCATGTAGGATCTCACCAATCATGTTTTTTGTTTCTCAACTAAGGTATCATAGACATGCCTTCATGGGTGTATGGGTGATGGTTTTTGGCTTTGAAAGATAGAGAATACATGTATGTTTTTATTTTTACATGCATATATGTGACCTTAGTCTTGGTGGGATGAGTGGTAGCTTTTTGGCATGATACCAATAGTTCCATGACATTCTAGGATGACTATGAGTGGTGGTTTTCCACTTATGCTCATCTACCTGGATGCATTATCCCTCCTTAGGTTTAGTGTCTTACATCATTCACAACAAGTTTTTTGGTGTTTAAATTTAAATGGTTATCACATCAAACGTACAAATCATTTACTAATGCCATAATTCACACAAGTGAATGGTAAATAGTGGTCTTATTAATCACGTAAGAAAAAATCCATGTCATAAGCCATGTCACTAAAAGTCTTGTTTGAGGAATGCATTTTTTTGGTTTATGGTAAAAGAAAATAATGTGGTGGTAAGTTTGAAACTATATATTTTTGTATTCATGAGGTTTGAAATTAAGGGTTCTCAAGATTCAGGGATTTTTCCCACCACTACAACTGAGAGATAGTTTTCATGCTTCCAAGGTATGGTTTCCTGTTACCATTCTTTTCCTTTTATTAGAATTTAATATACTTGCTAAGGATTTCAAGTTTTATATCCTTTCCTCATGTGGCACATTTTTCCTTTATAAGGATGGGAAGTTGTGAGGCCTTAAAATCCATAAAACCTTGAGTTGGGTAAAAGAAATTTTTTTGCAAAGTGGATCATAGTTCTAACATGTATCTGATCTCCATAAATGCTAATGGGAATTGACATTGGATGACCAAAAAATTTGTTCGGGTATCATGGATGGACAAAGATTGATGCCAATTTTAAAAGATAGAGATCACTTGATAAAAAGGGCATCATTGAGAAAATATGGGAAGATGATTCCCCAAAGGTTATAGGTCAGCCAAGTCCCAAGATCTGAACCATGGAAGGATCACTGGTCAACACATTGAGGTTTCCCAAGAAGGGGAGCTCTAGAAGCAATAAATTAATAGACAAAAGGATGCTTGCATGATTAGAACTCTACAAGAGTGGGGGCAAACTATTTATCTTTTTGGATCGATGATTCCTCCCTTTTTACATGTGGCACTTTTAGTATCATGATATGGAAGAGTTATTAAAAGGACTCCCCTACAAGAAATATTTTTGGCACGTAGGGATCCTTTTGGATGGCTCCAATACCTACTCAAAAGGAGCTTCACTTTCTTTTAGAGGCACCATAACTCTACTAAATGTAGAACTAGGTCTAGGATTCTCTCTTCCTCATGACTTGCTTGCATGAGTTTGCATTACATGGTTATTGGCATTCAACATTCCATATTTGGGAGTCTTGAAACTTAAGTCCCTTTGATATATGGGTAGGTGTGTTGGGTTCTCCTAAATTTGGACTTTCACTACCATTGCTGACCAACATACTTATTTACTACGTGGTAGATAGTTAATGATGATGAAAAAAATCCCTTTTTGTTGACTACACATTTCCCCATGTATCTAATACATTTAAGACTATTAGAGAAGTAGAGTGCTCTTATCAATCAATGGGCACCTCAAGGAGAAAAATTGATGAAGGGTGCTCCCCTTAATACCATAAACCATAATAGAAAACAAAGAAGTAATGGAAAATGTGAGGAAAAAAAATGGACTTCTTATTTGTGCTGTAAATGTAGAATTATAGAATTCACAAGTACAATATGCTAACCCACATGGGTGCCTTCATTATAATAATTTGCAAGACAAGTTGAAAACTATCACCTAGAGCTGTTCCAGATAGTGTTTAGGCCTTTCTTAAATAGGCAATTTTATACCACTTGGAAGGTCCTAGAAATTGAAACTTAATACCTAGGGCTGACAGACCCTAACAATACATATAGAGTTGAAAAAATACATCTTTGACAATTGTTTTAGATATTTCAAGTAGCCCAACTTTGAAAGGCCATAACTCATAGACTGTTGCTCCGATTGGTTATTATAACCACTTTTTTCCAAAATACCAGCTCATGATCTATAGGCTCAAAATAGTACGAGAGCCCTTTTTTCAAGTTTTCAGACCTCAATCGAGCACTCTAAGGCCTCCAACAATGAGCCTAAATTTTTTCTACAAATATTTCCACCAAAAAATCTGCAATAACTTCTTTGATACTTAAGCTAGAGCAAAAAGATTTTATGGTAGGCTTATAACTCTAAAATGAACCTTCATGTAGAAAATGAGAACATTCCAAGCTCATATGACAAACTTACTAAAAATAGCAAGTTTCCATAAATAGTAACTACCATGTCTAACTGTCCTTAATAAAATAGAAAAGACAGAAAGGAAAATATTTTTGGGTGATGCAAGATTATTCTTACACCCAGGATGCTCCTACATCAGACACCTAGGGTAATTTGAAAATTGACTCCATCATGTCTCAGGTGTTCAGAGGAAAACCAAGACAATGAACCTCCTCCCTTGCTAGCCATGATGAATCCTCTACTAGTATCCCTATCCATTTGACCAAGTAATTCTCATAAGTTTTGTTCTTTGTAATTTTTCCAACACAACTATCCGGTATTTCCTTTATCTCCTTTGTAGCCTAACTTACTGCTGGAATACCCCACTGTGCTTCTGTAACTTCATATCCATCACCTCCTTCATAATACTTTGTCAAATTTGAAATATTAAATATTGGTGAAATATTCAATTCAACAGGAAACTCCACTTCATAAGCATTTCTAGAATCATGCCTTTGCACTGTCTTGCATGGTCCAAACTTCTTCATCTTCAACTTATTATATGTACCCACTATAAAATGCTCTTTTCTCAAATGAATCATGACTTCATCTCTAATCTAAAATTTCTTATACCTCCTTTTCACATCTACCTTAGCTTTATACTATGTATTCATCTTTATGATGTGTTTCCTCACCTCTTCATGGATGTTCTTCAAATGTTTAACACATTTTTTTGCTTTAGCACTACTTATTTTTGCTTTATCCAACTACCTCAATTCATAAGCATTTGTTAGATTGTAGATGCTTAAAATCGTCCCTAAAGACTATATTAATTTATTAATATTTCCCGTGACATTGTAATTAATTATATTGGTCACATTCTTTTACTTATTTAATTAAATTAATTAATTAAATAAGTTCATTCTCCTAAGTATTTAAGTGTGTTTTAAATACTCCTAGTCCTAATGTGTTGAATTAATTTAACACATGATCCTCCATGTTTCCCCTTTTAAATAAATTTTATTTATTTAAATCTCCATATCCCATTAATTCTTCTAAACTTATGATTAAATTAAATCCTATTTAATTTAATCTTAAGCCTAGCCTAAAATCTAGCCTATAACTATCATTTTCATCCTCTTAAGCCTACTTCTTCTTTAATCTCACTTAATCATCTTAATCTCTTTCCTAATCCTCCCCCATTAGCCTAAGTGTGTGCTTACACATGTGTGAGAAGGCATGTCTACACACTCCTCTTTGCACTCTTGTCTCTCACTCTTCTTCTCAAGTTTTCTCACACATTTGTGAGAAAACTTTGAATTTTTGACTATTTGCATGGCTTGCATGTCACCTTATGTGGCACCTACATGGATGCCACCTCACCAAGCCCTCCCTCAAGCTTATAAATAGAGGCCTTGTCTCAAGCATTTGCATCTCTCATTATTGCATTGTTATCATGTTGGTTTGAGATTTGAGCTTTCATTATAGTTGAGCTTGCATACTAGTTTGAGCTTTCATAGTAGCTTTTATGGTAGTTTTCATGGTGATTTCTAGATGCATACTAACCATTTGGTAGTTGGTTTAGCTTTTCATTTGCATCATTAGTCTAGTTTACTTATACATTTTCATTGCCTTTGCATTTACATGTTAGTGTAGCTTGCATACTTAATTAGTTTTCTTGGTTGCATTTCACTTTCATCCTTGAATTCCTTAAAGTATGGCTTTCACCATAGCTATTTTTTGAGGTGTTCTTCATCTCATGTAGCTTAGGTTCATATTTTATCATCACTCACATTTGTACATCCACATTCAAGAGATTCACTACATTGTTGTGTTTGAGAGAGCACACCAAACATACTCCACATCTTAATACACCAACAAGGCATCTCATGGGTACCTTTGTTGAGCTATAAAAGTAGCTTGAGGGCTTGATTTGTTGGCTACTTTGAGTTGCAAAACTCAAGCAATCATTAGTTAAGGTTTCTTTCATTTTGATGAGTACTTGTTACATGTTTTGATTTAAACTAATGTTTGCTTGTTTATTCATGCTCCCAACAGGTCACTTCTTCTAGCACACATTTTGGCATGCCTAGTGGGACTCATGTCCCTGATTTCATCTTAAAAATCTACAAATGAACCTTGTTCAACCGTAGAAATCCTCGCATTATTGTCCCTGTGAGTCGTAGTGTTGTCTGTGATAGTCATCTACACAGATCAACATCTTTGCTTACTAGCATCTCTATTACATCTTAAACAACTCACCTTTGCCATAGGAATCTTAATTTAGCATTTGTGTAGGAAAACATTTTGTCATCTAGGTTTCCATATTGTCATTTGCAAAGTTTTCTTTGTCATTTATGAATATTGTTCTATCGTCTGCGTATTGCATGGGTCCTAGTTTATCATCTCTTCATTTTATATTGTCATCTGCGTACGACATAGTTCCACATCACCACAAATCATACTAAATTTTCCTCTATCGTCTGTGATTTCCAGAATCTTCATATTTTGTTAGCTGATAGTTTGAGTGTTTGCACCTACAATTTTTCGTTTGCACCTGTAGACAGAGTTGCCCAAGTTTTTAAGTTATTTTTGCTAACTGGTGACTTACAAATTTTACTAACAGTTTTTCATGCAAAGTGTTAACCTTGAAAACTTAAAAAACAAAACTAATAGTGATTTTTATCACTAAGGGAATTTGAAGTGATTTTTATCACTTAGACTCAAAAGTTAATGAACTTGTATGCTTTAATCACTTTCATTTGAATGGATGAATGTTAGCATAGTAAACATTTGGATTTGGTGCTTAAAATTGACATGAAGGTTAGCATAGTAAACATGTGGACTTGGTACTTAAAATTGACATGAATGCTTAGGGTAGAAACAATATTTGAATTTGGTGCATAAAAAGAGCTCACACTATCTTGAATGCCTTAAGGGACAATGGACATGTATGCCTAAGCTAGAGAACATTTGGAATTGTAGCTTAAAATTGACATGTATGCCTAGGCTAGAAAACATTTGGGTTTGGTGCTTAAAATAAAGTAACACACTCTTGAATTTCATAAAGAAAATAGATTTTTATTTGCAACATCTTTCATTTTTAGCATTTTATTTACACACATTCACTTTACTTTCTTGTTGACAAATCTGCACTTTTATTTATGTTGGCAACATTTCAAGTTGGAAAGAACCTTGCATGTTTTAATCATGAGTGTTTTCAAGTAGATAGAAAACTTAAAGCTTCATTGGAAAAGAACAAGTGTCTTTTAAACCCCAAGACCACTTACATATTCTCTCCCCTTGCGCCTTCGGGTGATCTTGGGTGCACAAGAAATAAGTGATTTTCTTTTTCTTTTTTAGGAGGCCTGCTTGGAGATTTCATCACCCCTTGGGACGACCTCAATTCTAGTGTTCTGGTGGAGTATAAATAGTAGGAGGTGAATCGAAAGACACCTCTCTTGGAAGCATAATATTGTCACTCTTGGCTAAGCCCCAAAGAACTTTATACCTTTGGGAAGTGAAGGAGGAGATTTGGGTTACCGTCTCCCCCTGACTGTGTGGCAATATTTTCTTTCATCTACAAATTTGGGCCTCACGTACCTTGTGTATATTAAGGATGCCCCTTAGATAAGCCTTGTTTATCCTAGTGACATTCTTATTAGAGTTGTTGGCATGTTCAGCATGCTTGTTCAAACATTCAAAACCTAAGCCAAACATCAATCAAGTAAAATTGTGAGGTAATGTTTCATTAATTGAAATAGTGGTAAGTGAGGTTTTCTTGACTCACAGTTATTTTTAGCAGTCTTACATTGATATCGGTTGAGTCTAGTTAAGTCTTGTTACAAAGTTTTTGGGTACTTGAAATTTGTGTCTTGTTTTATTCTTGCCATGATCGATAAAGTCAACCAAGTCAAACATAAGAAAGTGAAATTGTCCAAACCACCCATCTACAAGGAAAGGAAGAACCTAGCACATGGGGACAAACAATTTTGATATGCTATCAAAGACATCCAAAAGGAAGAAGCTAGACAAGACCATTATGATAGAATTGAATACAATGGAAAACTTTGAAATTGGTCTACCTTCCCAGGAGTGAACTCAAGGTTTTTATTTCTAGTAAACGAGGATTGAATTAACCACATAAGTGACCCTAATATCTTCCATTTTCTATATCTACCTCCATTTTCCAAACTCCTAGTCTTCCATTTTCAAATCTTCTTCTAGAGAGCTTGAACCTTTAAAATATCTTTTGAAATTATGACATTAGACCTTTTATCCATAAGCAAACATTTATCCTAATTACACTTACTCATTTGGGATCACAAGTCCATCTCCAAATAGTAAGTAATCAATTTGGTGTCCTATCTTGCCTAAAGATCACTTGACTATCTTTGGTAGGAGAAATATACTATTATCCCCTAATCAAACTTTGTTTGCTAAACCAAGGTCTTTTGTCCACACTTGGGTAGTTGACCCTTTAATCACATAAGGTTAATAACTCTCATTTTCATTTTCATTTTCTTCCATAATCTTGTGCCCATTAGTTGGTCACTATTTCATGGTACATACACAATTAGGAAGATTCATATTTAATCCCATGTCATATTTGTGGGAATCATTGAGGCAATCAGAGATGGAGAATCCATTTCCTCCACACAAAACTTCATTAGGGAGCACAATCCCCTCTAGTTCAAACCTTGGTATGCCTAACTCAACATCTACATAGGAACCAAAAGATCCCTTTTGTAACACAACTTTGGGGGGTAATGATGGAGAAGTATACCAAGATGAAGGTCCTATTTATCCCAACAATGCACCTACTAATGTTAGGACATTCCTTTCAGATCCCTACAATTTGGAAATGATGGAGAAATCCATTAGGGAAAAAAAAACTAAGATATTCCTAAATTTGGTCAAAGATGGTCTCAATGTTCCCCCAAGCTTTGATGAGAACACCTTGTTTAGACAAATTAAAAAAGATGGTGCTCCTATATTGTCCACTTCAAACACAACCCCAACTTCTAGCAAAGGGAAGGAAACCATGGTGGCAACTAGTGCTATGCCTACATCCAACACTTCTACACAATCAACATTTCAATTGAGTGCAAAACATATTCAACATATTATTAGTGCTATGCCCAATGCTACCACACATGCTAGTATTCCACAATCCACTTTGACATGTACCACTATATGATGCTTAAATGTTGGGAAAGTGCCTACTCAACCAATGACAATTTTGACACAACCAATGCACTCATCTCATTTGCAAATACCAACAAGTAGTGCCAATTCCAATAACTGCATATCCATACATTGGCCAAAGTGGAGTACTTCCACCCTCTCACACTACATTTGGGACTCCCTACAATTTGGGAGGTGGATTTGTGAACTCCTAACAATCATAAGTGCAACTCAATCAAGATTTCGCTCAACAATTCAAAGAATTGCAAAATTTAGTCCTTAACATTAATGACAAAGGGGTGAAGGATTTCTCTTTTGAGGAAATTTGTCCTTTTTTGTTTGATAAATCCATCAATATGGTACCATTTTCACCTAGTTTTGAAATTCCTAAATTTGACAAGTATACGAGAGAGACATGCACCATCACACATCTCAAGGAATTTTCCATTCTATGACAAGAAGTAGCCTACAATGATGATTATCTTAAGAGACTCTTTGCACGAAGTCTTGGATGCCCTACACTAGAATGGTTAATGAATTTACCTAAGGGATCCTTTACTTCCTTCAATGATTTGACAAGTAAGTTTATAGCACAATATTCTTACAACAATGAACATCATGCCTCATTATGTGATTTGTGCAACACAAAGAAATGAAATGGTGAAACATTTGCCAACTTTCTACAGTGGTGGAGGCATCTTGCTAATCACATGCCCTACAAAATTGAGGATTCCCACCTTGCGGATATATTCATCAAGAACTTGATACCTGAAATCTCTTTCCACATGAAGATGGCTAGCCTCGAACACTTTTCCACTTTAGTCAAGAAGGGCAAGAATATTGAAAATGGACTTTTGGAAAAAGGTACCATTAAACATTATAATTCATCATCCTCACACAATGAAGCAAACAACAATAGCAAACCCAAATTTTGGTCCAAGAAAAAAGGTTTTATGCACAATGGTGTCACTAATGTCAAAAACCTTTAAGGAGGAAACAAAAACAACTATCGTAACTGAAACAACAATAATTCGAACAATGACAATCAAAAATCTCACAATCAAACACAATTTTCCCCTTGCAACAACAACAATTACAACCATGACTATGATCACAATAGAAAGTTCACTAACTTTCATGAACCCTTGGAAGCCATATTAAAAAAATTAGTGGATCACAATTTGATGGTATTCCCTAACACACAACCCTTTTATGAGAACCAACCCAAATGAATATGGTATAGGGAAAATGAATATTGCAAATACCATCGCATTAAAGGACATGACACAAAAAAGTGTATAAAACTCAAAGTCTTCATCCAAAATCTTGTTAATGATGGAGAAATTGAGGTAGAAGGAGGACCATTCTCTAAAAATGCTAAGCTAAAGATATTTCAAAAACCATTTCCTGATCACAACGATGACAATAACAACAATGGAAACAACAATGCGAATAATGCAAATCGAGCTTCCACATCAAATGCATTACCTTATGATTATTCCACTAACCAAATATCAGGGTTTGACTCCTTGTGTGGTAAAATAGAAATCAATGACATATGTGGATTTAAATCCATGTGTGGTTGAATTGAAGAGGTAGACACTCATGTGCATACCCTTGTCCTACAAGCACCTGATTGTGATGCCACCACTCAATGAGGAAGACTTTGCAAGCTGCCACTCCTAATCACACTAATCTATCAGTGCCACATGCACTTATTGTGCCATCCAATTCACAAAGGCTTGCTTCTCGCTATGATGTGTCATCCCAGTTAGGTAAGACTCTTGCACAAATATCCATTCTTGAGCTCCTAACCACATCACCCATCCACAAAGAAATCTTGGAGAAGGCTCTATTAGAATCTCATGTTCTTGAAAACATTAATGCCTCCCAATTCACTGCTATGATTGGAAACCTTGCCACCCAACAACACCTTGTCTTCACAGATAAATATTTCTAAGGCCATGATCCCCACCATAATTTTTTGCTCCACATTGAAGTCCTTATACAATGACATACGATTAAAAGAGTCCTTGTAGATAATGGATCCGATTTGAATCTATGTACATTGAAGATGATTCATTTCTTGGGACTTCTAAAAGACCTCCTAGATACTAATGAAAGGATAACAATCAAAGTCTATGATGAAAGGGAAAGAGAATCAAAAGGAGTTATCATATTACCTCTAAAGGTTGGGCCAACCATCATAAATACTGAATGCCATGTCGTAGACTTGGATTTTCCATATAACATTTTTCTTGGTCGATCCTGGATACATACACTAAAGGTTGTTCCATCTAACTATCATCAATGCTTGAAATTTCCCCACCAAGGAAGAGAGGTCATAATTCTAGAAGATCCTACACTGTTTGCCTTTTGTAAAAGACTGGAAGGTGCACCGACAAATTTTTGTCCAATCAGTGAGTTTGCCAAAGTTATACCTAAGCCTCTCACCATAATAGAATCACCTTCCACAATAGTGCCAAAGTTAGTAAATGATGATTCCAATTCTCGCAAAGAAAAAGAGAAGGTGGGAGATACTAAAGTCAATACTACCGGGAAGAAGGTTACTTTTACTAATTTAGGAATGGAAGAGTATAAGTTTGAAAATGCCTTGTGTGTTGGACAACTACCACTCTCCCCTCGTTTCTTTGGAAAACCTTCACAATTGCCACCTCCTGCCATCAAAGAGACTGTGCATATTAAAAAGACAACATTTGAACATTGGGTTTCACTTAGTGATGAGCATATGGAATCTAATATTCTAAACTAGCTATACTATGATGGAAAAGATGAACCTGTGAAGTTCCCCAAGGATAAGTATTTTAAGGCCCCTCCCATCATCAAAAACATGGGATATCGTGGTATCGGCCTTGGACCTAAAGAAGATGGAATGATACAACCCTTAGAAGCTAATAGCTATCCTAAAGGATGTGGTTTGGCTCCATTAAACCTAAGGTATCCTTTGCTGACAACTACTGTACAGTTGAACCTGATTCTAGGAGGATTTCTTCGAAGTGCCTTTCCAATACATTGAGGATGACCTAGATAACTATGTCCACACCATTACCATATATGACCTTTCATCCACCGACCTATGTCCCACCAACCCTAACATGATAGACTAGGACCTTCAAGATACATCGCCAGCTCTTGATATCTATAAATTTGATGAAGTAGTGATGGCACTCTTTGGCCTTAAGAATCTCTAAGACTATGAACATGAGATCTAATACAATGAGGAAGCCTACTTTAGTAGCCATGCCAACTCTCTTAGTCACAAAAGTGAAAAAGAAAATAAAAATGGAAAAATAAAAGAAACATCCTTTAGTGAAAACTCCTCTGGGGCACTTTTGGATGAAGAAAAAGATAAAATAAAGGATGCATATCCTGGTGAAAACCTTTTAGAAGTGCCAAAAGAGGGAGAGATTGACTTGCCATTCAAATCTTTACCACTAGAAACATCATCTATTTTGTATGAAGACACAATTCTAGTCAATTTGGGAACATAGGATAATCCACAAATCACCTACATTGCTGCTACCTTAAGTCTTGAAGAACAAAAAACCATGATTGAATTCTTGAGAAAGGGTAAAATCAATTTTGCATGGACCTATAGAGATATGTTGGGTTTAGATACAGATTTGGTTGTACATCATTTGATAGTAGACCCCAAGATTAAACCAGTGAAGCAAAAGTTGTGCAAGATGCATCCTAAGGTAGCACTTTTAGTCAAAGAAGAGTTACAAAAAATGTTAGAAGCAAAGTTCATCTACCCTAGTTCATCTACCCTATTGATTATCCTAAGTGGGTCTCCAACATTGTTCCTATAGGGAAGGCATTTGGGGGCATTTGCATTTGTTTAGATTTTTGAGATTTAAATCTTGCATGCCCTAAGGATGATTTTCCACTTCCTAACATAGACATCATAGTGGATTTGACTGTTGGAAATGAGATGTTGTCTTTGATGGATGGTTTTTCTGGTTACAATCAAATCAAAATTGTAGAAGAAGATCAACATAAAACAACATTTAGCACCCCATGGGGAACCTTTTGTTATCAAGTCATGTCTTTTGGTTTGAAAAATGCTGGCGCCACTTATCAACGCACAATGACCACCATATTTCATGATCTTCTACATGTCATAATGGAGGACTATGTTGATGAAATCCTAGGAAAATCAAAGACACGTGAGTCCCACATTGATGTTCTCACCACCATTTTTGAAAGGTTGGAGAAATATAAAATGTGCCTTAATCCAAAGAAATGTGTATTTGGGGTCAAATTAGGAAAATTGTTAGGCTACATTGTGTCAAGAAGAGGTATTAGGTAGATCCTACAAAAGTGAAAGCCACCATGGATATGCCTCCACCCATAACATTGAAACAACTTTTTAGTTTTCAAGAAAAGTTACAATCCATTAGGAGATTGGTGTCACAATTAGTAGATAAGGTCCCTCCACTTTAACATTTGCTTCAAAAGGGAAACAAGTTTCAATGGGATTTTCTGTGCCAAAAAGCATTCAAACAAATTAAGACATAAAGCATTCAAACAAATTAAGACATATTTGGCTAATCCTCTTGTTCTAGTCCCTCCAGTTGTAGGATGACCATTGATTCTATATATTTCAGCTACTTTAGTTTCCCTAGGAGCACTTTTGGCACAATTAGATGATAATGGGAATGAGCAAGCTATATATTACCTCAGCTGAACACTAGTTGGCTATGAGTTGAACTACACTGCTATTGAGTGAGTGTGTTTGGCTGTAGTCTTCTGCATGCAGAAGTTACACCATTATATCCTTAATCATACTGCATACCTCATCGCCAAGATAGATCCACTCAAATATTTGCTATCAAAAGCTGCCCTCACTGGCCGAGTAGTAAAATGGTTCTTGATTTTAAGTGAATTGGACATTGTTTATAAGGATCATAAGGCCATTAAAAGACAAGAAATTGTAGATCAGCTTGCTGAAGCTCCTCTTCAAGGTGACCATCCCATTGTAGCAGATTTCCCAGATGACACAATTATGACTATAGCCCCTAATATACCATGAAAATTATTTTTTGATGGATCCTTTACACAAAAGGGATCGAGGGCAGGAATTTTGTTTGTGACACCACAAGCGGATCTCATTCCTAAGTCTTATAAAATCTCATTCCCTTGCACAAACAATATCCCTGAGTATGAAGGTTTAGTAACAGGACTACGTCAAGCTATCAGATGGAATATCAAAAACCTTCTTGTTTTTGGAGACTCACAATTGTTCATTAAACAAGTCACAGATGAATACCACACCAAGGATGAGAAATTATTGCTCTATTGCAAGATAGTGGAGGATCTTAAGTAGCACTTTACATAGATTATTTTTCAGCTGATACCAAGTACTAATAATAAAGGAGCAGATGCAATGGAAACTATTGCCTCCATGATTGCCATGCCAAAATGTAGTCCTAAATGTGAGTTTCTTGTTGAGAATCTTTTTACTCTTACTTATGAGCAAATTGGTTTAGAGTTGGTGTGTGAGATTGTCAATCTTGAGTCTACATGGTACATCGACATCTTTGCCTATTTACATCACAAAACTATTCTCGTAACCCTCATCCCAAATCAGAGAAAAACCTTCATCCGTTGCATAGCCCAATATACCATCCTAGGTGACACACTTTTTGAAAAACATTTTGATGGAACCCTCCTCCGATGTCTCAGTTCAAATGATATCAGAACAACATTAGAAGAGGTTCACCAAGGGATTTGTGGTGCCTACTCTACTGGCCTTACATTAGCAAAAAAGGTTCTTAGGATAGGTTACTATACGCCCCCTATGGAAGCAGATGCATATCATTTTGTGAAGAGATGTGTTCCTTGTCAACAACATGGAAATTTGATACATGCTCCTGACCAAGACCTCCAACCCACCATCACTCCATGGCCTTTTTCCCACTGGGGATTCAATCTTGTTGGTCAAGTATACCCAAATTCCTCAAACGGCCACAAGTATATTATTTTCACCATTGAGTACTTCACAAAGTGGGTTGAGGCTATTCCATTAATGTACATCACTGAAAAATAGGTTTCAAAGTTCATCTTGAACTACATTATCTATCATTTTAGTATACCTCAAGATATAATGACTGATAATGGAACCCCTTCCAAAAATCAAGAAGTTGCCACACTATGTAGGAAATTTAGAATCACCCAACATTTTTCCACCAAATACTACCCCCAAGGCAATGGCCAAGATGAAGCTACTAATAAAACCATTTTGAAAATCCTAAAGAAAATTGTTGATGCAACTAGCTGTGATTGGCACCTCCATCTTGCTCCTACTTTTTGGGCCTATTGTACCTCCATCCATACCCTCATAGGACCCACTCCATTTCCCCTTGTTTATGGTTTTGAGGCTGTCTTACCCATCAAAATTAAGCTCCCTTCCCTCAAAATCTCTTTGAAGAATCTGATGTCCAAAGAAGAATATAGAGTTGCTCCCTTGCAAGAGCTACAACTCCTTGATGAGAGATGCCTTAATGCTCTAAACCACCTCTGTGTGTATCAAAACCACCTTTAGCTTCAGTATCATAAGAAAGTCAAGCCACAAGAGTTTGAAGTTGGTGACTTAGTTTTGCAAAATAATATGAAGAACCACCAAAATCATGAAAAGAAAGGAAAGTTTGAGGCCAATTGGCTAGGTCCATTTATCATTACATCCAAATATGGTTCTAGGGCATATCAAATTACTACTCCAGAGGGAGACCCACTCCCTGATCCTATAAATATCCAGCATCTCAAGCAGTTCTATGCTTGAGCCTTTTTAGTTCTTGTATAGTGTTTATAGCCTTGCAAAAATCCAAAAAAAATAGAAAATCAAAAAAATCCAAAAAAATTCATAAAATGTTCCTGAAAAAACCTAAAATCTAAAAATGTTCCTTAAAAAGTATGGTTGATCCATTGTCTATAAGGCTCGTTTTTCTTCACTCTATTCCACCATTCCATTTCCCTTGTGCAAAGACTTATCTAGTTTTATTCTTTTCATGCATCCAATAAAAGACCTCTTGTTTGTGAGGATTTGCTTCACTTTAAAAGACCTATAGTCTACGAGGTATTTTTCATCGAGTGGTTATCCAATCCCATCACACCGATCTTTTTCACAAAAGTGACCACACTTGGACTTATACAAAATCACTATTCGAGACTTAATGATTCAAGAAACTTGTTCGCTTCACACCTCTTGTCAGAAACACATGATTTTATGATCATTGACATCCGACTAGACACATTATTATAGGATGAATCCTTCCTATAGGTGACATTGCAACATTCACTTCTAGACCTAAGGTTCTTGATAGGAACTATGGACTGAATAACTACTTGGTCATGAGGTCTCTATTTGGTTGATTTTATTTTTGTGCATTATTGAAAGCCTTTTATGATGCACCTTGATCTTCTATTTTTTGGTTGTACTTGAAGGGCTCTCATTGATTACACATTTTTTTGTGGTATGATCTGTTTTTTGAGGCTTTATTTCATATGTGTTAGTTTCAGGTTATGTTAATGCATTGCACAATGGGGGCTATGGGTTAGCACACTTTCCACCAAAGATCCCTAAAAAGATTTTGGGTGTGCCCAAACTTCTCCATGGCATATACAACATTTGATCCATCATGATAATGCAAATTACATCGATCATCCTAAAGTCTCTATGGTTTTGTAGTCCACACAAAAGAGTCATGTCATTTATGCTTCTATAGCATATAATGCATAAAATCATTTGAAAAATAAACTTAAGGTGTGCTCTCCATATAAACATAACATAATCTCTTGATATCATATAGTTAGGTTTCATGTAGCTAGGGTTTTTATTTGAGACATGCTTGAGACAAGGTCCTATTTATTTCCCCCCTCCTATGCTAAGCTGCTGGGATTCTATGAGTGATAGTTTGGACAGATATTCATTTTAGGTTGCACTTTCATTAGGTTGCATTCATTAGTTCAATTTCATTAGGTTGCATTCATTTTAGTTTATGTTTATTAGTGTTCCTTTTTCATTTTATTAGATTGAATTGATTTTTCATTTCATTAATTACATGCATCCATTTTAGTCATCACATCTAGGGGCATATACATCATAATCACATCTCTCTCTCTCTCTCTCTCTCACACACACACACACACACACACACACACACACACACACACACACACACACACACACACACACACACACATATAGTGTGCATCCATACATGTAAAATAAAACAATGCACACATCTCATAATTGTCAACAAACCTACATCATCCACATGTTATGCATCATATACATATACATTATAGAAACATGACATAGCATCATATCCTGCATCACAAACATTAGTATCTACATCATAAATATCATATGCATCACATAAGTCCATACACATATAGAGCCATTAAATCATGTCATGTATATATCTCAAAAAATAGTGTCTGTACAATCCATATACAAATCATGTAGTGTCATGTAGTACAAATACATCATCAAAAATTTGCTACATCTGCACATATTTGTCGAAATATTGACCACTATACAAAATCAAGCCATAGGCTGTGAGGGCCCAACCCCCCTATATCCCCCCCTCGAGGAGGTCTCTGCTATCTTAAGAACTACTTTGATTTGGCTCTACCCCTGAGATCCATGAGCTAGCCCCCCTCTCAAAATTTTGCCATCGTCAATCGATAGGCATGACCTTAATATAAAGTGATCTATAATAGGTTGCCTCTTGTATGGCTTGTGCCTATGCTCAGCTAGTTGCGATGGCCTCCTGCATGACTATGATGGCTACCCTAGGCTATAACATCTATCTTGCTATATCCCTCTTCCTGTAGTATCAATCCAGCTACGCCTAATGGGTAGCTCGCTTGGCTCATAATGCAACTACCTCCCCTCAGAGTCTCTCCAGCTCAGCTCGCTCCTCTATCTCTGTATGTATCCCCATCCTTGCAAACTCTCTAGCATCGATCTATGCCTGTAGAGTCACTAAGGCCTCCTCTACACTATCTCCTCTGGCCCTCTACACCTGCAGCTTTTCCTGTATGACTGCCATGGCCTTCTTTATGCTGTCTGCTCATGCTTGCTGCACCTGTGCTACCCCTTGCAACTGGGCTACCTCTACACGGAGGCTATCCTATTCAACCCTCATCATATTTGGGTCCTCTACTGGCCCCTATCTCTATCCTTCCATTGGAATTTGTACTTGTACCTATACTTGTGGCCCCTATCCTAGTGCATGTGCTAGTGCCTCTACTAGTGCTGGCCCTAGCCCTCTCCTCACTTAGGCTCTATGCCCTCATGGTCCCTCCTATGCCCCCTATGCCAATGGTGGCATCATAGCTACCTGCCCACCATCCCTTACTCAATCCCCCTCCCCCTATGCCTACTCCGCTGGTGGTGGAGCCCTAGGCACTGTTAGTCTCACGGGCTGATGAGCGGCCCACCACTATGCATATGCTAGTGTCACACCTGCATCCCCCCTATCATGTCTATGTACCCACAACACTATTGGCATAGATTCCCATGATATGCTGGCCAACTAAATGTTGGTTCTGTGCCCCCATAGCCATCTTTACTCCTAAGAGACAACAAGGTATAGGAATCTATCTGGTACCATATCTTGTGTCCTCCCAAACTGTCATTGCACCCAAGAAGACATATAATGCATGATCACATGCATGGACCACCCAGTGATCTAATAGTTAGTTTGTGTGTACGAAAGGTACATTTGATCATCTGTGTCATCCTCTCTACTTGCTGCTAGTGTCTGCCCCCATTGCTCTACCCCATCATATGGAGTCCACTCGAACATAATAATCTCATCGATACAATGGTGCCAAAATCCCATTAACTTTGTATCTATATACTGGATCGAAGGAAGGTATCTGTAGGTGAATGGCTTGCTAGGCTACCTAGTCTCTCACTAGGTGATGGGCCATGTGACTCTAATGTGCTCCCATGACTAGACCATCAGTAGTGTCAGTCTTGGTCCCATAGTTTATTGCATACAATAGGCACACATGAGCAAATCATGGTATAACTCTACTAGGATTATCTGTCCCCAATAGTAGACCTCTTTGTCTTCCTGTAGAAGGGTACTTAACACCCACGCCTAGTTGATAGGCCAATCATACCCTACATGATCAGGCAATATCTACCATATGAGGGAGGCCAGATATACTTCCAGCCTCGATAATCTCTACTCTAGCACTCCCCACCAAGATAACCACGATCATTGGATCGGTAGTCTCTACTGTTATCTACCAAAGCACTCTCTTAGAAATGGTTCTGACCCCTCCAGTACATACTCTGGGTATATCCCCTAGATGAGCATTCATAGGATCCACCACATGTCTAGAAGTGTGACTGTAGCCTCCCCAATCAGTATATGGAAGCTTCCTATGGTCGTATGCCATTGCTCTATCAATGCTGATAGCTACGTTGAGTGGGCCCTAAAATCTAGCCACTCATGCATGTGCTCTATTCTGCATAGCTGTACGTGCCCCCATCTATGTTGTTTAGTTTCTTTTTGATCACCATGGTTAAAGTTTCTTTCATTTTGATGAGTACTTGTTTCATGTTGTGATTTGAACTAATGTTTGCTTGTTTATTCATCCTCCCAATAGGTCACTTTTTCTAGCACACAAAGACTACTCCCATATACAATCTAGAATAGTAATTTACTAGTGCTCCTCTTCATAGTACTATTATATGCAAATACTTCCTATGGTAAAATCAAATCTCATCCTTTTGGCTTGTCTTTAACTAAACATCTTAGCAAGTTTCCCAAACTGTAATTCACAACTTCTATTTGTCCATCAGTTTATGGATGATGTAATGAACTAAATTTTAAATTTATCTTCAACTTCTTCCATAATGTACACCAGAAATAACCAATAAATTTGGTATCTCGATCTAAAATTATACTTTTTGGAAAACCATGTAGTCTTATCACTTCTTTGAAAAATAACTCTGCCACATGAACAACTTCACTAGTCTTCTTGAAACGAATAAAATGTGCCATCTTTGAAAACCTATCAATGACTACAAAAATAGAATCATGCCTATACTAAGTCCTTAGTAATCCAAGAATAAAATCCATGCTGACATCCTCCCACAACTTCTTTGGTATAGCTAATGGCTGATACAACCTTGTATTCTACTTCACTCATTTCACCATCTGACATACTCTACAACTTTGTACAAACTTCTCCACATCATTCTACAATAGTAATAATTCTTAGCAACCAAGGAAATGGTCTTATCTCTTCCAAAATATCCAACAAATCCTCCACTATGATTCTCCTTAATGAGATTCTCTCTCATTGAACTTCTAGGAATAAACAACTGGCTTCTTTTGAACAACATATTATTTTGGATCATGAAATCTGACAACTTTGTCCTGTGAATTTTAATAGGTGCTATTCAAGCCTTCCACATTTCATTGAAATCAAGATACCGAGTTCCTTGAACCCAACCACCTCTATCTACATTTCTATCAGAAAAAAATGTCTTCTACTAAGAGCATCTGCAACTTTTTTAGACTTCCCACTCACATGTTCCAAAACAAATGTATATCTCTGCAAAAACTCAACCCACTTTGAATGCCTTTGGTTCAATTTTCCTTGACTATTTAAATATTGCAAAGCTTGGTGATCAGTATAAAAAATAAACTCCTGAGAAAGAAGACAATGTCTCCACTTCTTCAATGCTTGAACTATAGCATAAATTTTTTGATCATAAACATAATATTTTCTTTTTACATCATTCAATTTCTCACTAAAATAAGCAACAGGTCTACCTTCTTGGCTAATAACAACTAATATTATAGTACCACTAGCATCACAATCTACTTGAAACACCTTGTTAAAATCTGGAAGTGCTATAATAGGATGCTCAGTAACTTTCTATTGCAATAGATTAAAACTCTTATTTGCCCCTATAGTCCACTTAAATTATTTTCTATCCCCTCTCATTGTTTTAGTTAGGGGTCTACAAATATTGCTAAAACCTCTTATGAACTTACTATAAAAACTAGCTAGTCCATGAAAAGATCTTACCTTTGTTGCACATCTTGGAATAGGCCATTCAAGGATAGCCTTCAATTTCTCTAGTCCATTTTTAGACCTTTTTCTAAGACTAAAAATCCTAGGTACACCAACTCCTCCTTTAAAAAAGTACACTTCTTTAGGTTTATCAATAAATTTTCTTCCCTTAACTTATCAAATACCTTGTGAATATGGATCAAATGCTCCTCTAATGTCTTACTAAAGATCAAAATATCATCTAGGCTAAAAAAAAAAACTTACCTAGAAACTCCTTTAGTACCTCACTCATGAGCCTCATGAAAGTTCTCAATGCATTAGTTAGCCCAAAAGGCATGAATAACCATTCTTACAGTCCTTATTTTATCTTGAAAGTAGTCTTCCACTCATCACCTTCTCTAATGTGAATCCGATGGTATCCACTCTTTAGATCTATCTTTGTGCAATACTCAACTCTACTCAAATAGTCCATAATATCATCCATCCTTGGCAATGGAAATCTATACTTGATTGTGATCTTATTGATAGCATGAAAGTATGTGCACATCCTCCATCCTCCATTCTTCTTTGGTGCTAGTATTACTAGTACAACACATGGACTTTGACTCTCTCAAATCAACCCCTTCTGTAACAACTCATAAAATTTTATGTTCAACTATTCACTTTCTATTGGTGTTATTCTATGCCTTTCCTTGTTTGGAAAATTGACTCCTAGAATGAAATCCACTTGGTGACTAATCTTTGTCATTGGAGGAAATCCATTAGGTACATTATTTGATACAATATTATAAAACTATCCCAACATAGTTGCAACTTTTGTAGGTACCTTATCTACTTCTTCTTTACTATCTTTTAGAATTATAGAAAAATACATATGCTCATGCTTCATACCTTTGAGAAACTCTTTTCCATCAACAAAACATATTCTGGTAGCACTACATACCTTTTCTTCTTTATCCTTTAATGGTCTCAACTTATGTTTCACTCCATCGTTGGTCAAAGTATAGGTATTTTCTCACCCATCATGTACAACATGCCTGTAAAACTACCATGACCTACCCAACAACATAAGACATATTTCTATAGGTATGATATCACATAGTGCCTTATCTTGGTAGCTTCCAATCTTGAACTTCATAGAGTACTGCTCATTGATCATGACCTTGTGGTCATCTTGCAACCAAGCAATATGGTATGGATGTGAGTGTTTCTATCTCTTCAACTTCAACTTGGTAACCATCATTTTTGACACTAGATTGTTAGTACTTCCACCATCAATGATCACATCACAACACTTATCTTCATATCCACACCTTGTGCAAAACAAACTCCTTTGATCAGGTTCATTCTCACCACTCAAAAAGACTCTTCTATTAACTAAGGCTTCTCCTCTTTCAACATCTTCAGAATGTGAGGATCTGGCATCTTCATCATGTGAAACTCTAGCCTAACCATCTATTCTTTGATCTATCATTCTTTGGTGCTAGGTACATTCAAATGCTCTATGACCTTCTTCTCCATAGTGAAAAAATTTCCCATGAAAGCCTCCTCTTCCAGATCCTTGTCCTCCGCCTCTTCATCTTTGATCTCTATTGTTAAGATCATGGAAATGGCTAGAATTTTTTCCCCTTTGGATTTGATTGCTACTTCTAGCCTCATCCTTGTTCTTTTGATCACCATTATGACCTATATAAGATTGTCTACTAGATATTCCACTGTGACCTCTTTCAGTATTCTTGTTGTCAAACTTTTTGCTTAGTTTCTCCTCAACTTTTAGGAAAAATTTGTATGCCTCCTCTACTGTTCATTTAAACTAGACTCAACTCATCCTGAATGCTTGGACTTAACTCATAAAGATAATAGGCCACTTTCATCTTATTAGCTTCTACATGGCCAGTTCTAATGAGATTTTGATAGAACTCTTTGGTATAATCTTGAACAATTTCTTTTTCTTGCTTCAACTCTTGCATTTTCTTCAATAGATCAAGCTCATAATCAATGGGAATGAATTGTTACTTCAATTTAGCTGCCACCTATTCCCATCTAGTGATTTTGTCCTTTCCCTTTCTATTTCACTCCAGCTAAACCTCCTACCACTAGATCTTCTCATGTCCCTTCAGTTTTTCCTTCACAAACTTGATCCTATTAGGATCCTCAATATTTTCATACTCAAAGTACTCCTCTAGTTCATTGATCTAATCAATTAGGTCCTCTGGGTTAAGATTTCTTAAAAATGTGGGAACCTGACACTTAGGTCTTTTTCTAATTTTGGAGATGGACCTAAAAAACCTCTCTTCTTCTATGTTTAGAACTACTTGTTCTTTGGCATTCTACTTCATCCTCATCCTCGCTTTCATCTTTTACAGGAAGATTTATTCCTCTATGCATTTGTTCTTCCAATTCTTGTATTTGTATTTGGAGGGCTAGGAAACCCTCAAGTGTAATACCTATAGCTCTACTGCCATGCTATCTTCATGGAGGCATTTTTGTGCTTCCACTAAAACCCTAGTGCAAACTGCCTCACAATCGACAATATTTCTACACACTCAACTCAAACCATGGTCTTGGTGTGAACTGCCTCATAGTCAACAATCTATCCACACACTCAAGAACTCTAGCTCTGAGACCACTTGATGAGGGCTGCTCCCATTAATATCATTAACCATAATAGAAAACAAAGAAACAACAATAAATGCAAGAACAAAATATGGACTTCTTACTTGCACTACAAATGCAAAATTATAGAATTCACAAGTACAATATGCTAATCCATGTGGGCACCATCATTATAATAGTTTGCAAGAAAAGCTACAAACTATCACCTAGAGCTGTTATAGATAGTTTTTGACCCTTTCTTAAATAGGTAATTTTATGCCACCTGGGAAGGTTCTAGACATTGAAACTTAATACCTAGGGCCAATATACCCTAACAATACATATAGAGTAGGCCAAATACATTTTTGACTAATATTTTAGATATTTTGGGTAGCCTAGCTTTGAAAGGCCGTAACTGATGAATTGTTGCTTCGATTAGCTATTATAGCCATTTTTTAGAAATGCCACCTATTGATCTATAGGCTTGGAACAACACTAGCACCCTTTTGTCAAGTTTTGAAACCTCATTTGGGCACTCTAAGGCCTCCAATAGTGAGCTTGAAGATTTTTCTAGAAATATTTCCATCAAAAATTTGCAATAACTTCTCTGATAATTAAGCTGGAGCAATGCAATTTTTATGGTAGGCTTATAACTCTAAAATGAACCTTTATGTAGAAAATGAGAACATTCTGAGCTTGTATGAAAAACTTACTAAAAATAGCAAGTTTCCATTAATAGTAACTACCCTGTCTACTAGTCCTTATTAACATACAAAAGACTGAAAATAAAATATTTTTGGGTGATGCAAGATTGCTCTTACACCTAGGATGCTCCTACATCAAAAATTACAAAAATTTGATAGAAAAAGCATGAAAAGATCAACATTTATGGATAAATTTTTCTTTGGGAAATCCCCTTTGTCATTCCCTTCTTTCTATCCCCCTTTCATAGATTTTCAATTGTAATTTTCTCTTCCTCAACTATTTTTGCACAAAAATGGAAGTAGATTTTATAGATATTAGAAATAAATGTGGTAGGTGAGTTAGTTAGGTTGAGAAGTTAGTTTTCTTCTTAAAGCTATAGATAGCCACCTATAAAAAAGAAGAATGCCAATTGTTCTAGGGTCGATAAGATTGATGATTTTATCTTCCATTTTATTGTAACACCACCATTATGAATGAAAGTAGTACCAAATTTCTATTTTTTTTTATTTGGCTTTCTTGAAGTGTTATTTCACTTAATGTATGTTGATATTTATAAGCTATTATTAGAGTCAAGGAATCCTAGAGTTACTTCTATGAGATTCATTTATCTTTGAAAGCATTGAGATCTTTCTATTTTGTTACTATTATCTTCCTTGGCTTGGATAAATCTAAATAATCTTGTTTACTTCAGTACTATTTCATTTGTAACACTTATTTATGTTAGATTGATTGATCGAGCATGCATTTAAGTTAGCCTACCATCCAAGCATGTATTGTTGATAATAATGGTGCAGTAATAGACTATAGGTAGATTAAACTCTAACCCTATAGGCTTATTATTATTTTTTATTTACTTTCTATAACCCCCTAGTTCCATCCTATGATATTTCCCCAACCTAGTTCAAGTGATCCATTTCCAAAGCCAATATGTGTAAAGAATTGCTGAAGTCTCTGCCCACCTTATTATAAATATAGTGATCTCCTCATCCAAATTTTTCTATTCCTTACAAGATTGATACTTGATCTACATGAGCTTGGGAATTGAGAGTTCCTCTCTTTTTCTCTTTTAGGTAATTTTGGTTGAACATTCCAATTTGGTGATAGTTATTACTTTATTGATAGTGTGAAAAACAAAGTTCTATCAATAGATAAATGACACTAGAAGGAGTGAAGTTTTGATCTTTCATATAGTTCACTTGCATACTATTGGTGAGTCTTGGAATTACTTGGTCTTGTGCAGTGTAAAAATGAGCCTAGGGAAGTTTGAGTTCATCTACTCTATCCTATTTTGGTTTTGGATTTGAGGACCCTGAACAATCTCCAATTGAATGATAGTTTAGTGAGTATCATAGTGCAAAAACTTTGTGTCAACTTGACTCTTTTTCTATTGCTCACCTTTGATAGCTACAATCATTTTCTATCCTCATAGAGTTTTTAGAACTTAGACCCATAGTCCAAAATAAGATAAAATAAGAAAAGTAAGAAGAAGGATAAGGCTTCCAAGTCCTAACCTCCTATCACTACTTCATCCCAACTACCAATAGGGACAATGGATGCCCTATAGAAAATTACATTTCTTGGGGGACGGTTGTCACCTTTGGCAAATTTTACCTTAATGTATACTATGCCATCACAATTTGAGAAAATTTTCTCAAAATATGAACATTTGGATCCCTAAACAATAGACAAACACATCTAGGCATTCAAGGATGCTTTAGTTAGGATTAATGTAGAGCATGAAGATGTTTCTTTCTACTTGTTCTCGATGACCTTCAATCCCAATGAGCTAAACTGGTATCTTAACCTTCCCACTAACTCCATCAACTTGATATTTTAGTCTAAAAATGACTTCACTTGGTGCCATCATCAGTTCATTGGAATCCAAAAGGAACCCAACAAACCTTTTCTAGTATTCAACAATTGATTCTAACATTCTCACAAATGATGTTCAAATGATTTTTCTCCTACACTAGAATTGGCCTTAAGAATGTACATGGATGCTATTACTTGAGTTATGTTAACTTTCATCATACAGACCATGCCCCAAGTGGAACAAGATACCTTGGCCAAAGTTTATGCCTTAGCCCTGGAGGTCTCTTCCCAACTTATAGATCATCTTCTTGATGCTCAAAAAGGTATTCCATGTCAACTCTAGTTTGGAGTAGTTCCTCACCATGGTAGTTATAACATAATCCATGTGGCATGGTTATAATCTTATCCCACCTCTCATTATGCATATTCACCATATGCTACCTCTACCTAGGGTCTACAATATTCTCATTAGACTCAAAAAATGGTACTACAAGTACTTGAGACATCATTTCCTACTTCAAACCCTTAGATTGTACTATCATACAAAGTCCCCACTTTTCAATCCACCAACCTACATAGAAAAAATCTTGCTAGCCTCATTGTTTTGGTGGGCATGTAGGTGTAGTCTTCACAACTTATTGATCAAGTTACACATCTCATAGTTGATATAGAGGTGTTCCAAAGAATTCTCATCGGTATGGATAATGACATGAGTCAGCTTAAGATAGTCAAGACTATAGAAACAAACCAACAATTTGCTCCTCTATAGTAGAAAAATATCTTCTTGAGACAAATAGGTTCTTATAACTCTAGTCCAAACAATACCAGTAATGGTAATTGTTGATACAAAAATTTTCAGCCTTGCTTGAGGTATGACTTTCAAACGAGCTTGTATAACATGGAAACAACCTCTAAGTGTGGGACTTGTGCTCTAAGGCTGAATCTCTAGAGAACACCAATTTCCTTACTATAATGGTGCACCTTAACTACTGATTGAGAGGAAAAGGGAGAACAAAAATAGAAATAAAAAATGTAGAAAGGGAAAGGTGGAATTTTTTACATCTTCATGGCCATAGATGACATGTTGGGTCAGAGTAAAATCAACCTCCTAGTGATCTAGGTAATCTTGCTGCTCATAACCAGGTTGTGGCTAAGATAGGGGATGAGAGGATTGAGGAATAGCCTTTTCATGATATGGGGGAAATTGGGAGCTATATCTATGAAGGGTATCCATTATAAAGCATTTAAGCAAACATTTTCATATAAATTATGAAGGGTATCCATCATAAAGCATTTAAGAAAACATTTTCATATAAATTATGAAGGAACATAAAAATCTGAAATCATACTAGCACTTGGTCTGCTGAAATTGAAAGATGCATGGAGTCACCATGGTGTTAGATGATGCCTCTAAAGGCTAATTGCACTGAGAAAAACACCCAATTTCTTAATGAATAGATTTCAAGTGGCTAGCCAATAGACTTATGAAGTTGAAATATGTGTCCTATTGGGCATGTCAAAAATTGTTGACACAAAAGTCTACACCCTTGCTTGTGGTATGACCCTTAAGTGACCTTGTGTAATATGGAAAAAAATCCAAGTGAGAGACTTGTGCTCTAAGGATGAATCTCTAGAGAAGGTCAACTTCCTTACTACTGGGGTGTACCTAAACTACTATTTGAGAGGAAAAGGGAGATGAAGAAAATAATAAATAATGTAGAAATGGAAAAGGGAAAATTTTCACATATTCATGGCCATAGATGACATGATGGGTCAGATTAAAATCATGTTGGTCATAACTAGGCTATGGCTACGATAGAGTATGGGAGGGATGAGGAATAGCCTCTTTATGATATGGGGGAAAGTAGGAGGTATCTCTATGAAGGGAATCCATGATAAAGCATTTTTTTATATTAAAAAAGTTTAAACAACATCTAAGAAAACTTGTCAATTTGAAAAATAACCAATCCTCAATTCTAAAAATTGGAGGGAGGAGTTAGACCAACTATAGGACTATATATAATGTTTCTAATATGAACATCCAGAACCATATACAACATAATAATATTACTCAATAAATAATACATGCACTAGAGAACTATAATTTCTGATATTCATATTTTGGCTATTTAGTATCATTAATATGTGTTGAAGTGGGTCCAACACATGTACTTGTCTCCATATCAGCATCTAGATGGAATTCCTCTAGGAGACTACTAAGCTCCTCAATTTCTATTTGTGTAAGGAGACTTTGGTATCTCTCAATGTACTATGAAACTTTAACTTCATCTTTGTAAATCAACAACATCCCATCATGCATTAGCTTCATGAATCTAGACTTTGTAATCTCCAAGAAAAAAGAAGCCTATGACATGATGTAAAAATGTGTGAGTTTAAGGTAAAACTTAGTAGGGGAATTTCTCACATTTTGAAATATCTTCTTGTTCCTTTCCTTCCAAAGAAACCATAGTACTTCACCAGTAAGAGCAAACCAAAATTTGTTAAGAGATAAGTTAAAAGATCTCACATAACCAGCCAAAATTTCACACCAAGAAAAACCATTATTGTTTTTATAGTCAATAGGATAACTAAAGAAAATGGCCCAAATTTTAGATGTATAAATACATTAATAGAAAATATGGTCAAAGCTCTTGGGTCTATTACATAGATTGGAGGTCATAGACTCAACATTAATGGATGATAATATCGGCCCAACAACAAGCTTCTTCATCAACAACAACCATCTAAAATGAATAACTATAGGCTCAAATGGACCCTTCCAAAAATACTCAAAGAAAAAATGCCTATTTGAGAAAGGAAAATCAAGACCCCAACAATTAACTATATGTTGTAATACAGATTGATCAACTTTAAACATATCATAAATCTATTTACTAGATCTATTGCCAATACCAGTGCCATCATTCCATTTTACATTCTTGATAAAAGTATTGGTATCAATGAACTTTCCACCTTTCTTCTTGCATAAAACTTTGGTCAAAAGAGTATATCTCTTCCTTTGAGAATTGAGGATGTCAAACTTCTCAGAGATCTCATTCCATGACCTAATCCTATTATTAACCATTAAGACACTAATAAGAGAAATACCTTTCTTACCCCATTTTTTAGCTAAACAACTCTGAGTAAGAGCAAGAGGATTATAATTCAAATATAGTCCCCACTAGATTAATTTTTTAGTAACAATGTAATTAGGAAGACCCCCAGTGGCATTCCTACAAGAGATAAGCTCCCTCACTTGTGACCATGCAGACCATAGGGAGGTTAATAATTTAGATCCAAACACCTTCATCTTAAAGTCTCCCATTATAAGATCCCAAAATGTAATGTTGGCCCAATGTTTACCTTTTTTAATAATAGACCTTTCAACATTGTTTCTCACAAGAACCTTCCAAGGTTCATTCCCTCAAAATGCTTCAAGATCCACTTGGCTGCAAGAGCAATACCTTGAATTCTAATATCTTTAATCCCCAATTCCCCCCACCTATTTTTGTAGGTAGCACCACTCCCACTTAACACAATGCCTCTTCTTGGAACCCAAGCCATCCAACCATATAAAGTCTCTAAGAATTTTTTCAAGCATACCAAACTAAGCTTTAGTAAATAATCAAGCCAAAGCAAAAAAGATATGATGAGAAGAAAGGACCTTCTATAGAACCTGAACTCTCCTAGCCAATGGAAGGGAGTGAGTATGTGATCTGATATGCTTTTTATTAATCTTGCTAAACATCCACTCCCACATGTCAGCAAATGAAGGGTCTAGGGAGAAAGGAATACCCAAATACCGAGTAATAGTTTTAGATCCAGTCCAATTCTGACCCATCTTTGACAACCAGTTAGGAGGTACATACTTTTAACCCATAACATATGACTTATGGGGGGCCACTTTGGCTCCAAAAATAAAGCAAGAAAAATTAAGTCTATTAAGAGCCATAGAAAAATTATCTTTAGATAGTTCCAAAAAAGAGTAGTGTCATCTACAAATTGAGCATTGATCAATTCTTTTACAATAGGGAAGGTGATGCCCTTACTAGGATGCCCTAAATAAGAATACCTTAGAATGTTAAAAAAAGCATCAACAACTATCACAAATAAGGAGGGTGTAATAAGACATCCTTGCCTGATCAATCTTTGAAGAATAATAGGTTTTGAAAATTCTCCACTTATCTCTATAACTGTGGATGAATATTTAAACATAATTTCAATCCATTTACAAAAATAATAGGGAAAGCCAAAAGATTTCAACATTACAATAACAAAAGGCCACTCAACCTTGTCATAAGCCTTCTCAAAATCAAGAAGGATCATAGTCACATCTTGCCTACTAGCCTTAGCATAATTCATAGCTTCCCAATTAGTGATTAGATTCTCCAATATATATATTCCCTTTATAAAAATAGTTTAAGTAACTAAAACAATGTTCTTAGTATTTTTTGCAATCCTTCTTGCCATCAACTTAGCAATAATTTTATAACACAAATTAAGCAGGGTGATAGGTGTCCAATTCTTGACTAAGGATCTATCCCTAACTTTAGGAAGCAACTTAATGATTCCTCTATTCACATTACTACCCAATGAACCATTATCAAACACATCACTCTAGAATAACAAAAGCTCTTCCCCAATCCAATCTATATTATCCTTATAGAATTCATTAGGTAGTCCATCCATTCCTGGAGATTTTTCATCAACCATAGCTTTGATAGCCTCTTGAATCTCTTCTAGAGAGATTTTTCTACTCAACTTATCACTTTCACTATTACAAACCCTCTTAGGTATCATCTTCAAAAATTCTCCAAATTTCTTATGTTGATCTTGATCAAATTCCAAAGAGAAAAATTTAGAATAAAAAATGTAAAATGCTTCCTTAATAACCTTAGGATCATTAGGTTTACCACCCTCAATCTGAATATTTTCAATCTTTTCTACCTTATATTTTTCCCTAATAATGTTAAAAAAATATTTGGACCCTATATCACCATCTCTAAGACAATTCATTATTTCCCCAATCCTTTTCCCTTGGATCTTATATCTATGAAGAAATCCTAGTTGATGCTAGATGAAAACCAAATTCTTTAGTAGCACTAGGTCATCTGGACAATTTTGAAGAGAAAATTCAACTTCATTAAGTTTGAATTAAAGATCATTCTCTTTATTTTATCTTTGGCTACTTTTTTCCCAATAATCTAATAAATTTTTTTTCAAGATTCCACTAGATGGCACCACTGTTTAACTAGTCTTACAGACTAATTACATAATTTGGATAAAAAATTCACCATTCTAATAGCCTCTTTATTATCAGGGTCATTCAACAAAGAAGTATTTAAATTAAAACTTTTGCCTTTATTACTCATTCTATTAACATTATAAACCTTATTTATTAGCATCCTTGCATAAATAGGACAATGATTTGACATTGTAGCAGGAGACATAGTAATAGGAGAATGCCCCTCTTTAGTCTTGAAGGAGAAAAAGGAAGAATCACAATAAAACCTATCCAATCTATAGTATACTCTATTCTACCCCCTTGATTATTGCACCAAGTGAACCATATGTCATTAAAGTTTTCCCTATTATTCTCCAATGGATCAATCAAATTAAAACATCTTTTGAATTTACACCAAAAAAATTGCTCATTTCCTTTCCATTGATGTTTTAGACCTCCTTGGTTATCACATCTAGCTTCCACCATATTAAAATCTCCTACAAATATCCAAGATGCTTTAGGCAAGTTAGATGAACACCAATCCCACAACACAACTCTATCCCTATAATCATTTGGGGCATAAATGTTACATACCCCAATTATATCCTCCTGATATTTAAATTTCACCCAAAGTACCCTTTGACATCTTGAGCATCCATATTGCAGGATGGATTCAACTCAATTGGGCCCAATTAACATGGCCACTCCACCTTTGCCTTTCTCATGCTTAGAATGAAACCCTAAAATGTTATCCCATAAAAAAATATTAATACAAGATGCTTGAAAATTGACAACTTTAATTTCTTGCAGATATATAATATCCTTATCTTTTAACATATTACACCACTTTCTAACAATAAATTTCCTATTAGTCATTTCTAGACCTCTAACATTCCAACTATAACATAATAAAGGGGGTTGAATAGAGGGAGTCTTTGGAGCCTTATAGAGCCTATTGAAACAATTTGGGATGGCATTCTTACTACTAGAGCTACATGAAATCAACCTTTTCTTATATGTTTTCCATTTCCTTTTAACAACATCAGTGAATTGCTCCCTTGACTCTACATCTAGAGCTTTTTGAATCACAAGTGAAGGAGAACAGATCTCTTTAGGGATACCAACCCTACTATTAATAAATTTTTCCTTCTCTTTAATGGATTTGATAGCAAGTTGTTGAACATTCAATCTGGTAGGGATCTCACCAAGACTAGCCTCAGCCACCTCTGGGTTTAAAATAAAATTGGGCCATGGGATGATCTTCACTAGGAAAATGACAAGCTTGTACAACCAGAATCACCTTAAATTATTTATCATATAAAAGATTATCTAAAGTGACAAACCAACCACATTTCAAAGAGGCAGCTTTAGAAGAGCCTTTTCATGACATGGATTGGTTAGACATACCACTATGCAATTTTCCCTTTGGAGTAGATGATAAAAAATCCTTGTTTGATACTTAGACAACATTATCCCTCTCTAAGATTGTTTCTTTGGTATTATCAACATTCACCTTAGCTTTCTCAAAATGAAAATTATGAGTTGGACAATTTTTCTTAATATGACCATTAAGTTCAAGAAAAGGAACATAAAAATTATAAATCATACCAAAACTTGGTCTATTGAAACTAAAACCTATATGTGAGAATCTATGTATTGGAGTGTTTCATTGATGTTTTGTGTAGTTGTTAGTAGAGTTGTAACCATAGTTCTATCTTGGGGCATCATACCACTTTTCTTTTCTACATTTTTAATTTTAGTTCTCCTTCTCCCTTATCCTCTCAAGTAGTAGTTTAATGCACCCAAATAGTAAGAAATCCAATCTTCTTTGAAGATTCAACCTTAGAGAACATGTCGTACACTTAGAGGTTATTTCCATGTTACACAAGGTCACTTGAGGGTCATACCTCAAGTAACTGATGCAAAATTTTGTGTCAACAGTAATTAAAATAAAAAATTGGGTAACTAATAATGGAAAAAATTTCAAAAATGGGGGAGTTCCCCCAAGTTAGCTAGATAACCAAGGATGTGTAGGCCCTAGTTACACTTCCCTTATGGCATAATTTTATCCCTTGACCACTAGTATCAGTTACATGATACTGTAATGCATTCAAAGCTCACTTGTGCCACCTTAGAGTCAAATTTACCACTTGGACTTGTAGCCATGGTCTAACTAGACATATCCAATGACATCAACATAACCTTCTAACTCTTCCTTTGTCTACAAAATTGTTTTTGATGGGTGAGATGAGAAAGAGGATGAGGAGCCCATTTTCCAAGGATCATTTGATGATCCCATCCTCACTTATGAGGCTAATGCTTTCACTCATTTGCAACCTCCTTACAACACAAGGAGCCAATTCAATAGGGGTCCCTTTACAACATTAGTCCTACCCAAGAAAACCTCCATTCATCCTGATCCTCATACCAAAGTGAATCCACTTCCTCCCACATGACCAACCCAATAGCCTTATGGTTCTACAATGAAAGGCTTAGGTCCCTTTAGAGTGAAATTCAATATCAAATAGGTGATGAAGAGTACCAATACATATCATGTCCCTGATGGATATCTTGTTGAGTTTTCTTAAGTAGTGAAAGACCCTTACAAAAAAAAAGACCTACCCAAAATGTGCCTGACTACTACCAAAAATGTGACCTTCTACAATACCAACGTGATCATTTTTTAGGAAAATACTGAGGGTCCTCACTTTTTGTTCAATTTGAGAATATTTATTAAAAGCTTATACAAATTCCTAGTGGATTCCAAAGCTTTGGATAATGTCATGCTCCTATCCATATGCAATAATCCCAGGTTGGTCCCCATACCATCCAAAGGTGTTGTGGTGCAACTTGACAAGACTATGGTCAAGATAGTGGGTGAGCTAAAAATTATTCAAATCTAGCTCATCCAATAACCTTGCATGTCCAGTGTCATTGACATCCAAGTGATGGATATCCCTCACACCTATTAGATATTGTTAAGTCACAATTGATCTAAGGCATTGAATGGGTATATCTCTATGGACTTTTCCCACCCATGGCTTCCTTGGAGGGGGGAAGAAAATCAAATAAAATTAACACTAAACCAAGAATGAGGCAAGAAATTATTGACTATGGTTAGGTGAGAGAGGTTTCAAATGCTTAGCTTGAACCTAGCCTGTATTGTGCCATATAGACATTAGCCTTGGAATTTTTTTTCTAGGAGGGACATTCTGTAATGAGGACCTAGTCATCACATAAAGATTTCACAACCTTATTATATAATTGAAACATGACATGTATCTTCAAGGTGACCACATTTCCTTTTCCAATATCCTATTTGAATCATGGTTTAGGATCCATTATGAGGACATTCAAAGTTGGAATGTGAACCCTGCATAAACATAACAACTATCTTCCTATCCAACATTCCTCAAAAAGAACAAGAATAAATTCCTACCCCATATAGCCCTCCTATGATCATATCTAAAGGGATAATAGTTGATGGATCCATCTTGGTGTCATCTTTAGAGGTAAATCTCACCCTTGTGTCCCCCACATCGAAGGACATGTTAGAATCTCCTCCACCACAAGTATTATCTTCTTTCTCACCCTCTATGTCTCAACCCATGGAAATTGGTCTCTAGACCTTGAATTTTGACGGATCCTAGGCTAAGGATGGATCAAGTGTGGGGGTAGAAACAATTGAACTAAAAGTGATAGCTTTCCTTGCCTCTTATTAGCTAAAATTATAATACAATAAAAATATGGCTGAGTATGAAGCTTTAGGTTTGGGTCTTCTTTTTTTCCTACAAAAAATTGTTACCTGCCTCTTAGTACTGGGGGACTTAGAACTTGTTATTAAATAGGTATGGAGCTAGTAGAAATGTCATGACATACAACTGATGACTTACCATAGTTGAGTTTGAGACTTACTTGAAGACTTTGATGCCTTTGTAATTGAAGTTATTCTATGAAAACAAATCCTTCAACTTTGATGCCTCCAATTCCCTTGCTATATCAACTAACACTCTTGAGCCCATGTCTGATTCTCATCTTTGATGATTTTTAGTAGAAATGGTAGCAAATCCATTTATCTCTTACAATGTCAACTACTTCCAAGTCTTTGAGGATGATCATCATGTCTTACCTTTCTTGGCCAATAGTGGCATCTTTGAAGAGGTCTTGGAAGAGAAAACACACGACGATATAGGAAAAGAGAATGACTCAGAAGAAATCTTGGATCTTCCTACCAAAACCATTCCAAAAGGGATGATAGTGCTTGAACATATCTTTGATTTGGATGCATGGGTCAAAGATAGGCATCCTCCCTCCTTTGAGGGAGGGAAGTATGAAAAGTTCAACCTTGGGAGAAATATCAAAAAGAAAAATATGTTCATTGGTACCTCCTCTTCCCCCAAAGAGAAGGAGAATATTCTTGTTGTTCTATGAGAACACATCAATGTCATTGCATAGAGCTACATACATATAAAGATATACAAAAAATCTACGATGACACACATTATACCACTCAAACTAGGTGTTAAGCCATTCATGAAGAAGAAAATGTCTATGAAAACCTTAATTGAGCCCTTGATTTATCGAGAGGTTTAGAAGCTACTATTTGGAAGGATAATATTCACCATTTGACACACTACATGGGTAGTGAGTTTGGTTCTAGTATGGAAGAAAAGTGGAGAAATTAGGTTATGTGTAGATGTATGGAACCTAAATAGAGCATCAATGAAAGATAACCATCCCTTACCTTTACTAGATGAGGTTATATAGATTATAAATGGTGCACAAATGATGTCATTTTTGGATAGATATTCTAATTACAATATGATAATGGTTAATCACAATGATCATCTTAAGATGGTGTTCACCAGCACATGGAAATAATTATCCTATAGACAAAAGCCCTTTGGGATGTTTAGTGCCAGGGGCACATTCTAGAAGGTGATGTATACAACTTTTGAGTGATTAGTCAACAAATTCATAATCATCTACATGGATGATTAAACCATTTTCTCTTGGAATAGGAATAATGATCCCACCCACCTTGCCAAGATATACGAGAGATGTCATTGATTTGGTATCTCATTTAACCCCGAGAAATGCATATTTAGGGTCACTAAACAAAAATAACTAGGATATATCATCTATGAAAAGGGTATTAATATTGACCTTGAGTGAGTTAAAACTTTGTTAAACTCATAGATGCTAGACAGTAAGAAAGAATGAGGTCTTTCTTCAAAAAGATAAACTTTGTTTGATGTTTCCTCACATGATTTTCCAAAGTGGTAAGACCCTGATGTAGGAGCATCTTGGGTACAAGGGAAATCTTGCATAACCCAAAAATATTTTATTTTCATTCTTGTCTATTTTAACAAGGACTAGTAGACAAGGTGGTTACTATTTATGGGGACTTACTATTTTTAGTAAGTTTTTGATATGAGCTTGGAATGTTCTCATTTTCTATAGGAAGGTTCATTTTAGAGTTCTAAGCCAACCATACAAATCTCATTACTCAAGAATTAGTATTAGAGAAGTTATTACAGATTTTTGGTGAAAAAATTTGTAGAAAAATCTTCAAGATCACCATTGGAGGCCTTAGAGTGCCTGAATGAGGTTAAAAAACTCAACAGAAGGGTGCTAGCATAGTTCCAACCTTGTAGATCAAGAGCTAATATTTATGAAAAGTGGTTATAATAGCTAATTGGAGCAACAGTTTGTGAGTTATGGCCTTTGGAAGTTGAGCTACCAAAATTTCTAAAATAATTTGTCAAAGATGTATTTGGCCAACTCTATGCATATTGTTAGGGTTTGTTGGCCCTAGGCATTAAGTTTGAGCATCTAGAACATTCTTGGGTAGCATAAAATTGCCTATATAAGAAAGGCCCAAATATTATCTAGGGGAGCTATGGGTGATAGTTCGTAGCTTGTCTTGAAAATTATTATACTAAAGGTGCCCATGTGGTTTAGCATATTGTACTTATGAATTCTATAATTTTGCATTTGTGGTGCAAATAGGAAGTCCATATTTTGTTCTTTCATTTTCTATTGTTTCTATGTTTTTGTATGAGTTTATGGTATTAAGGGGAGCTCCTTGCATTAATTGGTATCAGAGCTAGAGTTCTTGAGTGTGTGGATAGATTGCTAATTGTGAGATAGTTCACACCAAGATTGTGGTTTGGGCTGAGCATGTAGACATATCGTCGATTGTGAGGCAACTTGTACTAGGGTTTTGATAGAAGTGCCAAAATGCCTCCACAAAGAGAGCATAGTAGAAGAGCTATAGATGTTACACTTGAGGGTTTCTAAGCCCCCAAAGACAAATTCAAGCATTGGAAGAAAAAACACATAGAGGAATGAATCTTCCCATAAGAGATGAAAGTGAGGATGAGGATGAAGTAGAAGAAAATGCCAAAGTAGAAGCAGTTCTAAATCTAGAGGAAGAGAGGCTTTTTAGGGGCCATCTCCAAGATTAGAAAAAGACCTAAGTTTGAGGTTCTCACATTTTTGGAAAATCTTAACCTAGAAGAGCTGATCGATTGGATCAATTAACTAGAGGAGTACTTTGATTGTGAAGATATTGATGATCCTAATAGGGTCAAGTTTGCAAAGGCAAAACTAAAGGGACATGCAAAGATTTGGTGGTAGAAGGTTCAGTTGGAGTGAAATAGAAAGAGAAAGGACAAAATCACCAGATGGGATCAGATGAAAGACAAACAGAAGAAAAAATTCATTCCCATGGATTATGAGCTTGATCTATTGAAGAAGATGCAAGGGTTGAAGCAAGCAGGAAAATTTGTTCAAGAGTATAATGAAGAGTTCTACCAAGTTCTCATTAGAACCTAGCATGTAGAAGTTGAAAAAGAAAAAGTTTCCCATTATCTTAATGGGTTAAGGCTCAACATTCAAGATGAACTAAGTCTAATTTGAATGAGAAGTATTGAGGAGGCATACCAGTTTTCCCTAAGAGTTGAGGAGAAACTGTGCAAGAAGTTTGACAATAAGAATAGTGGAAGAGGTTGCGATAGAAGATCTGGTGGATGATCTTATAGTGATCATAATGATGATCAAAAGAACAAGGATGAGGCTAGAAGTAGCAATTAGAACTAGAGGGAAATTTTTTAAATTTTTTTCCATGATTAGAACAATAGAGATCAGAGAGGAAGAGGTAGAGGACAAGGATCTACAAGAGGAGGCTTCAGTGGAAAATGTTGTCACTGTGGAGAAGTGCATAGAGCATTTGAATATACCTAGTGCCAAAGAAGGATAGATTGAAGAATAGAAGGTTAGGAAAGAGTTGCACATATTGATGAAGATGCCAGATCCTTACATTCTAAAGATGTTGAAAGAGGAGAAGTCCTAGTTAATCAAAGAGTCTTGCTGAGTGGTGAGAATGAATTTGAGCAAAGGAGCTTATTTTACACAAGATGCAGATGTGAAGATAAGTGTTATAATGTGATCATTAATGGTGGAAGTACTGGCAATATGGGCTAAAAAATAATGGTCCCCAAGTTGAAACTGAAGAGGTAGAAACACCCACATCCATACTACATTTCTTGGGTGCAAGATGACCACAAAGTCATGGTCAATGAGTAGTACTCAATGGAGTTCAAGATTGGAAGTTACTAGGATGAGGTTCTATGCGATATCATACCTATTATCATATGTCATATGTTGTTGGGTAGGCCATGGGAGTTTGATAGGAATGCTATACACGATGGGTGAGAAAATACCTACACTCTAACTAAGGATGGAGTGAAACATAAGTTGAAGCCATTGAAGGATAAATAAGAAAGGGTATGTAGTGCTGCCATAATATGTTTTGTTGATGGAAAATAGTTTCTTGAAGGTATGAAACATGAGCATATGTATTTTTCTATAATTCCTAAAGATAGTAAAGAAGAAGTAGAGAAGGTACTTGCAGAAGTTGTAGATATGTTGGAAGAGTTTTTTGATATTGTATAAGATAATGTACCTAATGGATTACCCCCAATGAGGAAGATCAGTCACCACATGGATTTGGTTCGAGGAGGCAATTTTCCAAACAAAAAAATACACAGAATGATACCGACAGAAAGTGAAGAGTTGAATAGGCAAGTTCATTGGTTGTTGCAGAAGGGGTTGATTCGAGAGAGTCTAAGTCCATGTTCTATACCAGTAGTATTAGCACCAAAGAAGAATGTGGAATGGGGAATGTGCACAGATTCTCATGCTATCAACAAGATCACAATAAAGTATAGATTTCCATTACCAAGTACAGATGATATTATGGACTATTTGAGTGTAGCTAAGTATTTCACAAAGATAGATCTGAAGAGTGGGTACCATTAGATTCGTATCAGAGAAGGTGATGAGTGGAAGACTACTTTCAAGACAAGGGAAGGACTATATGAGTGGTTAGTCATGCCTTTTGGGCTAACCAATGCACCAAGCACTTTTACGAGGCTCATGAATGAGGTACTAAAGGAGTTTTTGGATAAGTTTGTCATTATTTACCTAGATGATATGTTGATCTTTAGTAAGACATTAGCGGAGCATTTGATTCATATTTGCAAGGTGTTTTATAAGTTGAGGGAAGACAAGTTGCTGATAAACCTAAAGAAGTGCAATTTTGTAAAGAAAGAGTTAGTGTACTTGGGGTTTGTAGTCTTAGGGGAAGTTTTGAAAATGGACTTAGAGAAAGTGAAGGCTACCCATAAATGGCCTACTCCAAGGAGTGTGATAGAGGTAAGATCTTTTCATAGACTAGCTACATTTTATAGAAAGTTCATAAGAAGTTTTAGTAATATTTGTGGACCCTTGATTGAAACAATGAGAGGGGGTAGGAAAGAGTTTAAGTGGATTGTAGGAGTAGATAAGAATTTTAATCTATTGAAATAGAAAGTTACTAATGCAAGAGCATCTTAGGTTTTCTTTCAATCCTACATGTTTGGAGGGATTTTGGTTATGTATTGTGGAGCTTGGTACATACTAGTGTTTGGCATACATTGGGAGCTCGACATGGTCTATAGTTGCTCAACATGGTTTGGGAACTCATCATGGTCCTTGGTTGCTCAGCATGGTCTGGGAGCTCGACATGGTCTTTGATTACTCAACATGGTTTTGGGACTCGACATGGTCTTTGGTTACTTAGCATGGTCTTTGGTTAATTGACATGGTCTAGGAGGAGCTTAGCCTTGCTTAGGAATTTGGTACCTGTTTTAGGCTATGTAACTAATTTTCCACAATGAGTTAGAGGATAAAAATTTTAGGATTGAAGAGGGCCTAGATTACTAACTAAAATTTGAAGCATGAGTTCTAATTCCATCAGAGCTAGGAGATATCATGATTTTAATCAGACATTACTTTTGGGCATTTAACTGTTGTTGCAGGTCAACTTGTGACATTGAATTGATGTATTTGTATTTAATTTGTGATTTAGACTGACTTGTGGCTTAGATTGGTATAATTAGGGGTTGTGGGGAAGTCTTTAGTCATTTTTCATCCATCATGGAGAAAAGGAGGAGCTTGTAGAGCAAATTTGGAGAAGAGCTAGCAGTTACGGCTTGGAAAACAAGGAGATTTCTTGGTGGGCTTGTGAGCACAAGTTGAGATCTTCCTTGGGGGTTTCTACTAGAGTGTGGATTTGGACTAGCTAGGGTTTTGATTGGATCTTAAGGGATCTTGTAGATAAATTACTTGCTTTGTTTTTGGCCATAACTGGGAAGTCCTTATAGCCTGGCACATTGCATGTAACAATTATTTTATAAATAAAGAGTTGTGATTTGGTATCAAATCTTGTGTTATTTCTTCTTGTTGTTGTGTTTCCATTGCATGGTTATTTTCTAGGGGCTAGGACTTCTCCCTTGGGGATACTCCTGCCTTGCACTATGTTAGGTGGTATCAGAGTAAAGGTTGTTCCTAAGTGTGTAGACAAATCACCAAAGTTGAGGTAGTTTGCACTAGGACTTGGGTTGGTGAAGGTTGATCTTGCAGATGATTAATCTTCTGGATTGGTGGATTTTTTGCTTAGGTTTTGCTAAAATTTTGGAAGATGCATCCAAAAATATTAGACCGTAGGGAAATTGTTGATCTTACTGATACTATAGAAGAATGAATCTTAGAGTAGATGAGAGTAGAATTCAGATATGAGATTGCATTGATGAAGAGTGACATGATTGTTGAAATAGTAAGTACTTTGGGTGGTGTACCTAGGCATGTGGGTACTAAAGATGTTTATCAGGAAGTTGCTGAAAACTTTTAAGCTATTGGATCTAGTAGTGAGGATAGAACTAATCATGTGGAGAGACCTATTGGAAATAGGGTCGGTCAATTTGCTTGACCTAGATCTCAGTTGAAGCTGAAGCATAAGATGGAGGTTTCTAATTTTTAGGTACTTTGAATCCTGAAGACCTGATTGATTGGATTGGTGAATTGGAAGACTACTTTGAGCTTGAGGATATTGAGGATCCACTTAGAGTAAGGTTGGCACAAACTAAACTAAAGGGACATTCTACTCTTTGGTGGAAAGAACTACAAAGAGATAGAGAAGAGGAAGGTGAAATGAGGATCACTAGATGGAAATTGATGGTAACTAAGTTGAAGGCTAAGTTCATTCTTTCTGATTATGAACTTGAGTTGTTTAAAAGGTTGTAGAATCTAAAGAAGAAGGATATGACTATGAAAGATTATATAGAGGAGTTCTACAAGTTAACTATTTGGTCTAGGAAAAGAGAATTTTCAAAGGAGAAGGTAGCATGGTATATTAATGGTTTGAGATTCAATATTTAGGATGATTTTATTATGATAAATATTTCTTTAGTTGAGGATGCTTATCAATATGCTTTGAGAGAAGAGGAGAAGCTAAAGAGGAAGAATCAAGGTAGTTCCCAAGGGAAGGAGATGCAAGATAGTTCAACACAAGCTAAACCAAAAGTAAAAGGTGAACCAAAACTTGTTGAAGACAAAAGAAGGATAGGTGGAGGTGGATTTCGAGGTAATTCTTTCAAGTGTGGTCAAGAAGGGCATAGATCTTTTGAATGTCCAATTGGTAAGATAGCTATTGTTGGTTTTAGTCCAAGATAATCAGCCTGAGCAAGGAGAGAGTTTGCTGGCTTGGTGAGTACTAGTTGGTGAGAGGACATTGGATTCTTGTCAAAGGACTAATTTGTTCAAAACTCATTGTAAGTCTGGTGGTAAAGTTTGCAAAGTGATTGTGGATGATGGTAGTACTAATAACCTTGTTACTGAAGAGATGGTTCAAAAACTTGGTTTGAAGAGAATGAGACATCTTTATCCTTGTAGGATTGGTTGGTTGTAGGGTGAGAATGCTTTGGAAGTGAGGGAGCAATGCCTTGTTGATTTCCAGATTAGACAGTATAAGGATCAAGTATTTATGATATTATGGATATGAACTATTGTCATGTGTTTCTTGGTAGACCTTGGAAGTATGATTTTAGGGCTATGCATGATTGTGTTAGGAATGTGTTTACTATTGAGAAAGGTGATAGGAAGTTTTCCTTGATTTTTGTGCAGAATGAAGAGCTCAATACGAGGAACCTGAGTATTGGCAGCCAAGTTGAGTTGGCAGATTTTGAGAAGGATGGAGATCAGCATGGAAAGTAGACCTATAGAACACCTATGGTGGATGGGAAGAAGAAAAAAAAAATGGGAAATAGTGTACAAGTTGAAGACTTAGAGGATATGTATGCGAAGAATTAGTTTGGGATTTATGTGTTGAATCCTAGAAGATGTTCTTCCAATTACTAGAACATCTTTTTGAACCTAGGGTGTCTGATGGAGGAGCATCTTAGGTTTTCTTGCAATCCTACATGTTTGGAGGGATTTTGGTTAAGTGTTGTGGAGCTTGGTAGATACTGATGTTCATAATACACTAGGATCTCGACATGGTCTGTGGTTGCTCGGCATGGTCTGGGAACTCAACATGGTCTTTGATTGCTCGGCATGGTCTATGGTTGCTCGACATGGTCTAGGAGATTGACATGGTCTTTGATTTCTTGGCATGGTATATGGTTTCTTGAAATGTCTTTGGGACTTGGCATGGTCTTTGGTTACTCGACATGGTCTTTGGTTCCTCGACATGGTCTGGGAGGAGCTCAACCTTGCTTAAAAATTTGGTGCTTGTTGCAGGCTATGTAACTAATTTTTAACAATAAGTTAGAGAATGAAAATTTCAAAGATTGAAGAAGGCATAAAGTAATAACTAAAATTCAAAGAATGAGTTCTAATTCCATCAGAGCTAGGTGATATCACAATTTTACACAAACATTGATTTTGGGCATTTAATTTTTGTTGTAGGTTGACTTGTGGCACTTAATTTTTATATTTGTATTTAATTTGTGTTCTAGACTAACTTGTGGCTTAGATTGGTACAAGTAGAGGTTGTGGGAAAGTCTTTAGTCATTTTTCATCCATCATGGAGAAGAGGAGGAGCTTGAAGAGTGATTTTGGAGAAGAGCTAGTAGCTATGGCTTGGAAAACAAGGAGATTGCTTGGTGGGCTTGTGAGCACAAGTTGATATCTTCCTTGGGGGTTTCTACCAGAGTGTGGAAATGGACTAGCTAGGGTTTGGATTTAATCTTAAGGGATCTTGTATAACTATTATTACCTTGTATTTGGCCATAAATGGGAAGGCCTTATAGCCCAACACATTGCATGTAACAGTTATTTTATAAATAAAGAATTGTGATTTGGTATCAGATCTTGTGTTATTGCTTCTTCTTGTTGTATTTCTACTACGTGGTTATTTTCTGGGGATAGGAATTCTCCTTTGGGGATACTCCTACCTTGTAATGTGTTAGTTATTGAGCAACCTATTTTAACACTTCTTGATTTTAACAAGGTGTTTCAAGTAGACTGTGATGCTAGTGGTACTGCAATAGGAGTTATTTTGAGCCAAGAATTTATACATGTTGCTTATTTCAGTGAGAAGTTGAATGATGAAAAATTAAAATATTCTATTTATGATTAGGAATTTTATGCTATAGGTCAAGCATTGAAGAAGTGGAGACACTATCTTCTTCCTAAGGAGTTTGTTTTGTATACTGATCTTCAAGCTTTGCAATATTTGAATAGTCATGGAAAATTGAACTAAAGGCATTTAAAGTGGGTTGATTTTTTGTAGAATTATACATTTTTTTTGAAACATAGGAGTGGGAAGTCTAACAAAGTTGTAGATTCTCTTAGTATAAGACAAATTCTGTTGACAAAAATGCAGATAGAGGTGGTTGGGTTTCAGGAACTTAGTACATTGTATTCAAATGATCTTGATTTTGGTGAAGTGTGGAAGGCTTCTATAGAACTTGTTACACTTGATAGGAAAAAGGGGTTGGATTTCATGATCTAGGATAATATGTTGTTTAAAGGAAGCCAGTTGTACATTCCCATAAGTTCAATGAGAGAGAATCTCATCAAGAAGAAGCATAGTGGAGGATTGGCTGGACATTTTGGCAGAGATAAAATCATAGCTTTGGTTGCTAAAAATTACTAATGGCCATAGTTGCAAAAAATGTGATGAAATTTGTACAAATTTGTAGAGTACGTCAGATGGAAAAAGGAGTGAAGAAGAATATAGGGTTGTATCAGCCATTACTTATACCAAAGAAGTCGTGGGAGGATATCAACATGGATTTTGTTCTTGGATTATTGAGGACACAATGTGGGCATGATTCTATTTTTGTGGTGATTGATAGGTTTTCAAAGATGACACATTTTATTCCTTGCAAGAAGACTAGTGATGCTATTCATGTAGCAAAGTTGTTTTTTAGAGAAGTGGTGAGATTACATGGTCTGCCAAAGAGTATAGTTTTAGATCAAGATACCAAATTTTTTGGGTATTTCTGGCTTACATTATGGAAGAAGTTGAAGATAAATTTGAAGTTTAATTCATCACATCATCCATATACTAATGGACAGATGAAAGTTGTGAATCATAGTTTGGGAAATTTGCTGATATGCTTGGTTGGAGATAAACCAAAAGGATAGGATATGATTTTACCACAAACAAAATTTGCATATAATAATTCTTTCAATAGGAGTACTGGTAATTCACCATTGTAGATTGTATATGGGAAGAGTCCTAGAAATGCTTCTAAATTGAGGTAGTTGGATAAAGGAGAGATAAGTAGTGCTAAAGTAGAAGATTTTGGTGAACATTTGAAGAACATCCATTAAGAGGTGAGTAAGCACATTCTAAAGATGAATACATAGTATAAGGCTAAGGTAGATGTGAAAAGGAGATATAAGGAATTTCATATTGGAGATGAAGTCATGGTTCATTTGAGAAAGGAGAATTTTCCAATAGGAACATATAATAAGTTGAAGATGAAGAAGTTTGGACCATGCAAGATAGTGAAGAGGCATGATTCTGGAAATGTGTATAAAGTGGAGTTGCTTGATGAATTGAATATTTCTCCAATATTTAATATTTTAATTTTGATAGAGTATTATGAAGGCGGTGATAGAGATGAAGTTGCAAAAGTGTAGTGGAGCATTCTAGCAACTAGTTCGACTACAAGGGAGATTGAGGAGATTCTAGACAATCATGTTGGAAAAAGTACCAAAAATAGATCTTATGAGATATATCTGGTCAAATGGAAAGGGAAACTAGTTGAGGATTCATCATGGCTAGCAAAGGAGGAGGTTAACCATCTTGGTTTTCCTCTGAACACCTAAGACATGATGGGATTACTTCACAAATTAACCTGAGTGTTTGATGTAGGAGCATTCTAGGTACAAGGGCAATCTTGCATCACCCAAAAATATTTTATTTTCAATCTTTTCTATTTTAATAAGGACTAGTAGACACTTTGGTTACTATTAATGGGGACTTACTATTTTTAGTAATTTTTTCATACGGGCTTGGAATGTTCTCATTTTCTATAGGAAAGTTTATTTTAGAGTTGTAAGCCTACCATAAAAATCTCATTGCTCAAGCATTAGTATTAGAGAAGTTATTGCAAATTTTTAGTGGAAAAAATTGCAGCAAAATCTTCAGGCTCATCGTTGGAGGCCTTAGAGTGCCCAGATGAGGTCCAAAAACTTGATAGAAGGGAACTAACATGATTTTGAGCTGGTAGATCAAGAGTTGGCATTTTTGAAAAGTGGTTATAATAGCCAATCTGAGCAACAGTTCATGAGTTATGGCCTTCGAAAGTTGGGCTACTGAAATTTCTAAAATAATCTGTTAAAGATGTATTTGGCCAAATCTATGTGTATTGTTAGGTATATTGGCCCTAGGTATTAAGTTTGAGCATCTAGAACCTTCCCAAGCAGCATAAAACTACCTATTTAAAGAAGGCCCAAATATTGTCTAGGGGAGTTTGAGGTGATAGTTCACAGCTTGTCTTGCAAATTATTGTACTAAAGGAGCCCATGTGGGTTAGCATATTGTACTTATGAATTTTGTAATTCTTCTTTTTTGGTGTAAATAATAAGTCCATATTTTTTTCTTGTATTTTCTATTGTTTCTATGTTTTTGTATGAGTTTATGGTATTAAGGGAAGCTCCCTGCATTAGACCCTTAAATGACATGATGAAAAACCATAGTAAAATCAAGTGGAGTTTAGAGGCAAAGCATGCCTTCAAATAGATAAAATAAGACCTCATGAAATCCTTAGGTCTAGAAAGTTTTGACTATAATCTTCCATTTTATATCTATTCCTATTCATCTATGCACTCTTTCATTGTTATAATAACTCAAAAAATTGAAGGCAGAGAGAAAATCCATTGCTTCATGATCTCTCCCTTTAAGAATTCTAAATTGTGGTATTTCACCCTTGAAAAGAAAGAATTTTCACTTTTTAGGTTAGTAAATAAATTTTGGCACTATATTTTTTAATGAGAAGTGCATATAATAATTCTGGATCAAGTGTTCAAATCCCTAGTCATGTAGAGTGAAATCGGTGAAAGATGTGGGAAGTGGATGGAAATTCTCCAAGAATATGACTTGGAAATGTAGTCAATGAAATTAGTTCATAGAAAAGTATTATCAAAAGATATGGCCTCAAATAACCCTCAATTGGATGTCTAACTTATACCATGAACACTCTAACATGAGACCCATGATATGTTAGTTTTTTATATCTCCTACTACATAAAACGTGTCTAGAGAGACTCCCAGAACACAAGCATCATGCCCTTTGAATAAAGAGTGCACATTTCATGATCAAGGGTGGAACCTTGTTTTATCAAATTTGAAGGCATATACCTTAGGTGCCTTGATCAAGAGTAGCCAAAAAAAATAATAGAAGTGTTCCAAAAAGAGTTTGGAATAGAAGATGACTCAGTTGATGCTATGACCAACCAAATATGAGATGGGTACTAATAGCTATTTTTGCTTTGTGATGTTCATAACCATGTGAGGAGATGTCACACTTTCCATACTACTATTTCTAGAGAGAAGAACCCTGCGATGCCTCTTTAACCAACTTTGGATGCTATATTTTTTGCCTAGTGGGCATTTAATTTCATCAAGGATATAAACCCTAACTTATCTGTTGGAAATTGATATGTATTAACTACAATAGACTATTGTACTCGATGATCTGAATCTATCCATTATAACAAAAATACAATAGATCTAGTGATTCAATTTATTGAGGAGGACATTGGCACAAGATTTGGAATACCTTTCTCCATCTCTTGAATTATGACATAATGTTCTCTTTGAGCCAACTCTTAGAATGGGATTATGACATGAACATTACCCTAAAATATTCAAGAAATTACTATTTGTAGGATAATGGAGTAGAAACATTGACTAACAAGAGCCTCTTAGAGGTTACCAAATATTTTCTAGAGACAAATTCCAAGGATTGGCACAAGAAGTTTTGATTTTTGATTTGTATGGATCAAAGCTGAAACAAGGCCACCTTGCAGAATTCTCCATACTACTTGGTCTATAGACAAAATTTGGTATTCCTAATGAATCTATAGATTCAAATATTGCAACTCATTAGGGTGTTCCATGAGTAGGATAACATTGTGGATGTTCTCCTCCTTAATTTTATTCATCTCAAAGAAAAGAGCGATGCAACCCTCAAACACTTCACCAAACACCAAGTAGTTGTCAAATGATGGTTTAAAAAAAGAGCCCAAATAAATCCTTTCAGATTTCAAACCTAGTGCTCATGTGGGAGAAGGCCTATGAGAAGAAAGTAAATCACACAAAGTTCCAATAGATCTAGCTTGGGCCTTATCGGATTGCAAAGAGATATGGGGCTAATACCTAAAATCTCAATATGTTAAGTAGTGAACCTATTCTATTTCCTATTAACAAATAGTTTTTCAAGAGAATAATGAGGTGGGATAAGGGTATCCATTCCCCTTTGTTGTAGCATATGTCTAGTTTATTGTAAAAATTCTTTTGGTGTATCTTCACATGCACATTTTAAATTCTCTTTTATCTCATTTCCTTTTTCGTTATTTGTTTTTCTTTGTTGGCCCTTGTAAATAGTTGGGTCAAGTCTTTGGTTTTTTTCCTAGTATTTTGGGTCTTTGTTGTTTTTGGGGGACCTTGTTTCTTGTTCCTCCAAGTGGGTGTACATGCTTTCACATAGAAATGTGTAGCTTAGTGGAATCTATCTATGACATTTTTTCCTTAACCCATATTAAAAATCCCTACTTGCTCTATTGTTGTAGGTTGAAAATTGCAAGTATGAAATTATAGTAGTACCAACCTTTGGCAAACCCAAAAAACTTTTCCTTTTATCTAAAGCTAAAATGGTCAACTAAGTTGGAAAGAAAAAGGGAAGAGAAGAATCAATATATGAATGGAACAAATAGATCAATCCTGCTAAAGCTTGATGAAAATTTTAAAAGTTAAGTGATAACTTGATGAGAGGGTAAATATTTCCTTCCAAATTATAAATCATAAGGATGAGATGGTGAAATAAGTAGGACTGCAATGAAAAAAAAAATTTTCCATCTAGGAAAAGTATCACCTCCCATACCTTGAAAATATTATAAAGAAAAGATAGAAGGAAAGAGATGCCCGATTCTTGAAACATGCATGATATCCAATAAAAGTAAAGAAAAAGGTAATATCGAATGAGTTTGGTTTCTCTATATTCTTTAAGAATTAAAATGATATGCACTCTTCATAGAACACATTTCACTACTGTACATTGGTAAAGTTCATGAGTTATGATGAGTTAGGATGTTCAAATATAGAGTTCATGCTTAAAGAGATTAGCTTCATAGTAATGAGACATTGGTGATTTCAAAGGCTAATTTTTGGAGTTCTGAAGTGCAAGAATTTTTTCTAGTCGAGTCACCATTTGTTATGCCCTGCATGCATGTTCCTACTTTTTGTGAGTGAAAAGTTGGGTCCCCTCTTTTCATTTTTTCCTTACCTCACTTGAGAAAAGTTTCTTTGTTTGGTTTTGGTTTTTAGTATTCAGGTTTTCACGTCCTTATCTATGATATGGGACCCTTGCACATGGAAGAAGAAAGAAATGATTTCTAAACTCAGGGTAGGGTATCCTTAGTCTTTGCAAAGGTTACTTTTAGGTTAGGCGGGAGTTTATTCTCCCATAAATTCAATGGTGGGGAAATATTTCTATGATCCTAAAGTGAGAGATGTAAAAAAAGTTTATTAAAGAAGGACAAGTATAATTAATTTACTTTGTTCGATAATCCCAATTGCACTTTGCATGTAAAAGTTTCCATTTGGGTTATCACCTCACTTGAAAATGGTTTTAATCAATGTTGATGCTCAAGTATTTACAATATAAGTCAATATATATCATTAATGTAAAGCTTGACTAAGCAATAGCGTAAAAATATCAAGGAATTTTGAGTGATGCTAGTGTCAACCAAGCTAGTACAAGTTGAGAAAATCTAGTGTTGACCAAGCATCATATTGATCGAGAAAGCTAGTTAATGCCGAGATAAGAATTTTATGTTGACCAAGTTATTAAGTGATGACTGAGTGTCAAAAATTAGTAATGGCCGAGTGACAATATTTTGAATGCATATGAGGAATCATGATCTCCAGCTGACTCAGTTGATTTCTTGGGATATGAAAAGGATGTTGAAGATATGATTGATGAGTTAGGTCATTTAATATAAGGTGAGGATTAAATGTCAAACCTAATGAATCAATTTTATGAGAGGTTTCTAGAAAAGAGGAAGATGGAAAAATACAATGATCCTAATGGATCATATCATAAAACCTAAGATCTACGGTGATCATGAAAAATGGAAAAGCCAAAATTACCTATTTAAAGAGGTTTAGAGTCAAAGATAATGTGAGTGTGAGAGAAAAGCAAGAGAAAGGAATGCTTGCATAGATGGTGCTGAAAGTTGATAAGTGAATCTAAGTAGAAGGCCTAAGCTTTTTGGAAGGAACAGATTGACTTCTTGAAGGGTTGCCAAGGGAGTTAAGGACATAGATGAAAAGAGGGAATTTATTAGAGAATCAACATATGAACTTAAAAGTGATGTGAAAGTAAAAAAGTGAGTTGTAATCATACAGATCAAACCCTACTATTTTCTTTCTAATAATTGTAAATAGTTTGCATTAAAACTCAATTAATCAAAGGTTGATCTGATAGTCATTGAAGGACTTAACAATCTATGTAAATCCTTTAGCATGATGACATTCTAAAGGAATGATCAAATTCCTCTGATAAGGCCAGTCTTAGTAGGGCGATTAAATTATCTAACTAGATCACATTTAATAGTGTGTATTGCAACCTTTAATAGGGTTGGCTCCTAATAGAGCTCACTTCAAAAGAGTGAAAAAGTGGTGACATGTTGCTGGTGGTTTTTCCCAAATTAGGTTTCCACCTTAAATATTAGTGTCAAACTTGTGTTGAATGTTCTATGATATTTTAAATTTACATGTTTTACACTCAACAAGTCTATTATATTAAGAAAATGAACTACTAATAATTTTTTTTATCAGTATACAATAGAGACTAAGCTAAAACATGATAAGAAAAAAAATTAATGTTTAATATTCGATTGTTCAAATGGTATTTATGGGCCTTGAGTAGCTAATTCACACCCCCCTTAGTTATTCTAAATATTTCTAACAATTGGTATTAGAGCACAATGTTTATAAGAGAAGTTTTAAGTTATTTAAAGTTAAAGATCATGAATCAAAAAAGCAATGTACCAAAGCTAAATAAGGAGAACTTTCAAATATTGATAAGGCTGCACATATCTAGTATTAGTCATGTTGCTATAAGATTTGTGGACAATGAATATATGAAGATAATAAATATTCCTCTAATTTCTCAACAACTAAAAGAAAAGAAAGAACATAATCAGGCAATGCTAGAAATTGCTTCAGCCCTAAGCTTGGCTAAGTTTGATAATATAAAATAATGTGACAGTGGAAAACATATGTGGGACAAACTTAAGACCATATATGGAGGAGACGACAATGTCTTGAGAGCCAAATTAGAGAGCCTAAGAGGTGAATTTGATGACATGATAATTATGTAAGGTAAGACCATAGTAAAATATTGCACTAGAGTCATGGAATTTTCCAATGCTATTTGGGGTGAAAATAGAGAAATTAAAGATGAAATAGTGATAAGAAAGGTATTAAGGACTCCACTCCCTATATATACCATTAGAGCTTCTACTATACAAGAGTTGAGATGTACTCTAGGTAACACTTTGACTTTGTAAGTGTAATTGGTAGACTTACTACTTTTGAGATGTCTAAATTTGATAACTATACACCTACTACTATTGCATCTTCTTTTAAGTCAACACTATCTTAGCAAAAGAAAAGGAAAACATGTGAAGAGTGATAGTGATAGTTCTAATGATGAGCTTGATGAACTTCAATCACTTATTGCAAAAATATTTGGAAGAGACATAGGTAAATACAAAGGTAAATTACCTATTATTTTTTTTTCATGCAACAACGTTGGTAAAATTGCTACATGATGCCCTAGTAGAGAAGACAAGGATGATAGAGGAAAGAAAGTACAAAGCAAGAAGAGATGATCGAGACTACAAGAAGAAAAAGGATGAAAAATGTAAGAAATCCTTTTATATTTGTGAAGAAGAAACTGACACTAAATATAAAAGTAATGAGGATGAAGTTGTTTATGTTGCTGTGAAAAAAGATTGTGATGAAGATGAGAAAACTACATTAATCTCATATGTGAACAACAGTGATAGATGGATAATTGATAGTGGATGCTCTAATCACATGACTAGTGATAGAAATAAATTTGAGGAAATTGGACCATACAAAGGTGGATGTGTTAAATTTTCTAATGATATTCCATGTGTTGTGAAAGGTAAAGTTAAAATTAACTTGACTGACAAGATCAAGTGTGACAATGTTTACTAGGTGGAAGGACTTAACTATAATCTATTGAGTGTTTCGCATCTCATCAAACTAGGATATAGAGTTGAATTCCATCATAGAAAGTTCAAGATCTATGATGCTAATGGCAAGCTGATTGGAAGTGGTGATCAAACAAGAGGTAACTTATTCTTTCTAGATTTATCTATTGAGATATGCTTGTTTGCACAATAAGCATATGTTTGGCTATGGAACAAGAGGTTATGTTATGTAATTTTTGACAACTTGGTGAACATTAGTAAAATAAAGAAAGTAAGAGGGTTGCAAAAACTAAAGAATCTTGACAATGTTATGTGTAAACAATGTCAATTGCAAAAAATGACCATGTATAGTTTCAAGAGAAAAACATACACATCTAGTGATATTTTGGAATTGGTTCATATTGACCTATGTGGACCTATCAATGTTCAAATCTATTGTGGAGATAAGTATTTCATTATATTTGTTCACGAATATTCTAGGATGATGACTGTGATGTTTTTTAAAGCTAAATCTAATGCCTTTCATTTATTTAAGTGGTTTTTAGCTAGAGTTGAAAAAGAAATAGGGAAGATTCTAAAGTTTTTGAGATCTAATAGAGGATGTGAATTTATTTCCAATGAGTTCAATATATTTTGCAATGACAAAGGCATTAAAAGATAGATGTCAGCACCAAGGACTCCTCCTCAGAATGGGATAAATGAAAGTAGAAATAGATCAATAATGGACTATGCAAGAACATTGATGATGGGGAAGAATATATCAAGGAAGTATTAAAGAGAAGCTATTAGTACTATTGTGTATATCCTAAATAGAGTACAAGTTAAGAAAGATACAAATCCTACACCTTTTGAACTATGGTATGGATATGCTCCTAATGTGAAATATTTCAAAATCTTTGGAAGTAAATGATACATATTCAAAGATGATAGGAATGGAAAACTTGATGCAAAAAATGATGAAGGTATATTATTAGGATATTCCACCAAGAGTAAAGCTTACAAGTTTTTAAACTCTAGCATTAACAAAGTTGTAAAAAGTGTAAATGTCAAAGTCAAAAAATTTGCAAAAATAAATGATGTTGAATGTAATGAATAAAATAAAGATTATAGTACATTCATATATGTGGATGCTGAGTCATAGGCATGCAATGTCGATCATTAGATAGACAATTTTGAGCATGCCAAACTTGGAACAAAACCTGAACAAGAAAGAGAAAATGAGCTTGAGATTCAAGATGAACCTATTGAAGAATAAATAAGGAGATCACATATGCTAGCTAAGTATGTACAGAGACATCATAAACCTAAAAAAGTCATTGGAGATGTAGAACCTGGTATTTTTAAAAGAAAGAAGCTCAAAGATGATGTATGCTTACTTTGTGAATCTGAGCCCAAATTAGTGAAGGATACTCTAGACAATGAAGATTGGATTTAGGCAACAAATGAAGAAATTGAAAAAATAGAGACAAATAATACTTGGACCCTAGTACCAAGACAAAAAGACAAAAATCTTATTGGAACAAAGTGGGTTTTCAGGAATAAGCTAAATGAAAATGGTGAAGTTACAAGCAACAATGCAACATTAGTATGGAAATGATATGCCCAAGAAGGAGTTGACCATGGAGAAAATTTTTCTCATGTAGCAAGACTGGAAGGAGTTTGATGGAGACACAATCAGAGACCAGAATGAACACACAGGAAAAGGGAAATATTTTAATCAATGAAAAATGCCCCATGGGCTTACAATAGTATGATTCTGGAGAAAGAAATCCTCCACACAGTATCTTCTCTCCAACTCCACTAAGAACTACAATTACAATGCTAGAAATGTTCTTAAATAGACCCCAATTTTTTTAGGGTTAGGAATACATTCGAGAATATGCCAGTTGGCATCCACTACCAAAAGAAAAGGTTCCAAAAGTCATGTTAGAAGTTGATGTAAAATTAGAAGAATCTAGAAATGGTAGTCCAGCTTTCGGGAGGCATAACTTTTGAATCGGGACTTCGATTGAAAAACCATTTACTTTTATGAAAAGATGTCAAAGTTCTCTATAGCCCTATGGATTAGCTTTGCTCATCCACCATTTTTTGGCCCTGTAAAAGGCTGTTTAGTGCTCCAAATCTGACTTGAAGTGCTCTTAGGAGGTCTCCAAGAAACTTAAAATTGCGATAACTTTCTAACTGTAAAGTCTTTTGACTTGATTATTTTCCTTGCGCTCATGTGCACCGCACCGCACCCGGTTTGTAAGTGTGTGCATGTGCACAATAAAGGTGCCTCGTGTATGTTGGCTCCGTCGTGCTCCCAAGGGCCTTGTGTGCTTGTCAAGTTATTTTTTCACCTTTAGTTTTGTCCGAATAGCTAATGAGAGGGGTTTAAAATATATCGTTTAAGTATAAGTTGACGTATATACTTAAGATATATTTTAATATATGTGATGAATCTTTTGAGATAGGTTTCAAACCTCCCGAAGATAAGGTAAAGATTTTAGAAAATTTTAGGATTTCAAAAATCCAAACTTAGCCAAATTTCAGGGCTTCAGGAATCCAGACTTAGCCAAATTTTAGGACTTCAAAATTTTAGACTCAGCTAGATTTCAGGATTCACCTCCAGTTTTGTTTGAGTAGCTAGTGTCTTAAGATATATATTTAATTCCTTATATTTAAGATATATTTTAATATATGCGACGAATCTTTTGAGATAGGTTTCAGACCTCTCGGAGATAAGGTAAAGATTTTAGAAAATTTCAGGGCTTCAAAAATCTTGACTTAGGCCAAATTTTAGGGCTTTAGGAATCCAAACTTAGCCAAATTTTAGGGCTTCAAAATTTTGGACTCAACCAGATTTCAGGATTCACCTCCAGTTTTGTTTGAGTAGTTAGTGTCTTCACTATGCATTGTTAACTTTATGGTCTAATGTTTGCTTCTTTTGTAGGTAAAAATGGCATTCTCAACTTGTCAAGATCATAACTTTTGACTCAGGCCTCAGAATTCAGAACTGCTTACACCATTGGAAAGAAGAACTGAAGATCTAATTTCAAATTTATAAAACGACCCTTCGATTGCCCAATTTTAGGGACTGACAAAGGTTTTGACTTGATATTTTGAGCAAAAGATCTCCAAAAATGTCATTTAAAAATGCTTAGAAAATTTGTGAAAAAATATAAAAAAGTTGCAAACATTTGATCATCTTGGATAATCTAGATCACATGGTTTCTCGTTGCAAAAGATTGGATAGGTGGAGAGAAGACAAAGGTCAAAGATACAAAGGTCGGACACATAAAGCAAGTTAGGTTCCTCATCTTATGCAACTTTTTGGGACAAAATTCAATGCAGGTGCCTTGAGATTTTTGATTGAAGAAGTGGAGGGAGTGCAAGTTTATTGAAGTAATTAGCTATAAAAAGGGTGTAAATCATCAAAAAGGGGCATGGAGTGTATACAAAAAGTGATCTAAAAACTCATTTGAGCAAAACCCAGAAATCATTTTCAAAATTGAGAACTTTGATTTTTTGGCGAATTGAGCTCCGAAGCTCCGCAGGTCTGTAGCTCCGCAATTCAGAGGTGTGCCGACCGTTGACTGCTAGTTCCAAAAATAGAAATTTCCATGCATTTGGAGCACCTTTTGATGGCAAGTTTAACACTAACACACACCTGGTGAAGGGGTAACTTCTATTTTTGGTGTCTCCATGCACTTCTACTTCAACTGATGGCTTCCTCCTACTTTCTCTCTCATGCTTTCATTGTTTTTGACATGTAAAGGGCTCATGCATCCAATTAATGAATAAAATATGGATGGAGTCCCTCTAAGCACCAGTTAGATTACCAATTTTTATATATTTAGTTTGTTTTAATGTTTTAAAAGCATTTTATTGCATCAAGATATCTCTCACTCTAAACACAAATTGAGGAGATGATTTCTCATAAATACCCCATTGTAAAATGTAACAAGGGCCGCTATTATTATGCAATAAAATTATGCTTTTGGTTCTAGCATTTGAAGTGTTGTTATTCTTGCCTAAATATGTCATTATTTTGTGGATTTTATTCATGAGTTTGTGATTGAGCCAAAGGTTTATTGCATTGTTTTTGGTTGTGCGATCTTTTAGTTCTGGTGTTTGCTACAGATATATGAATTCCATTGATGTAACGAGCTTGAGAAGAGATCACCCGATTGTGTCTACATAGCTTTTTGTCTCGCATGAGCACACTTTTTGTGGCCTTGCAATTTGATGAAGAGTGAAACATCATTCGATTTGTTAAAGATTCTCACCAACGATTACATCAGTGGATTCTAGGAAGCGCTACTCATGTTTTCATTGGTTTTCTACCGATTTCTTTGAAGGTTTAACTTGCAGTGTGTTGTGTTCTGTAGCTTATGTCCATTTAGGAATTTCACTTTCAAGTTATTTGATTTCATATTATTTGCTTTCAATTTTGTTATTTGCTTTGCTAACCCCCCCTCTTAGATTAGGATCTCATACTAGCTGCATTGTTAGAGTTGCATTCATTAAAAAAAATAGAAAATACAAAAACATTGTTCTTTTGGTGTGATATTTTTGAGACGACAAACATATTTTACTTGATTCCAAGGTAAAAAGAGTTTTTGGAACCAGCAAAGGCCTCCTCATGAACATTCACATTTATCTTCTATTGAGCAGATTTTGGTACGTCGCAAGACAAACACTGAACCTTGGAGTGGATCCTTAAAAAGATTTTCTTTTCAAGAGAGGAATTACACTATGGATTCCTATCATTGACCTCATGCAAAATGAATGCCTAATAGTGAATTTACACATCCATTGGGTTATGGAGTTGTAAATGACATCAAGGTCCACTTTGCAAAATTAGACACACTAAGGAACTATGACCTCTATAATGAAAAACTCTGAAAACTTTGCCTTTGTCTTCTCTGCAAAACTTCCTCAAACTATCATTCTAGAGGAACAACACCATGTACAACCTACACTTCTTGGAAAATAGGAAATAACTCAAATAAAATTACTCTAACTATATACACAAAAGATTCATCCTTATTAGAAGCTTGCTTTAAGACGTATTCCATTGACTGGAATAGGCAAAATTTCAACATCAAGCCTACTTAATTGGAAACTATTGGACTACTTGCAATTGACTATCATGTAGGGACCACTCCATATTGCATTAAATTGACTTCTTGCACTTGACTATCATGTAGGGACCACTTCATATTGCATCAAATTTTGAATGTCTCCTTGGTTTTTCTTTGTTTGCATCCCACTTTAACACAAGATCAACTTCCTTGAAATTCTTGACCTTAGCCCTCTTGTCAAATGAATTTTTTATCTATTGCTGATGTGTTTCCAAGGTCTACATAGCTTGGCTTCTCTTCTCTTCTAGCTTCATTAAATTTTCTATCCTCATTGTCATAGCATCATCTTTAATTAACTCCAATTAATGACCCAATTCTAGGGAAGGGAACTCAAATGAGATAGGAAGCCTTGCTTCTCTTCCATAAACTAACATGAAAGGGGAGTTCCCAATGGCCCTTTTAGGTGTTATTCTATCAGCCCAAAGGGTTGTTTTCAACTTTTGATGCCAACACCTTTGCTTATCCTCTATGATTCTTTTCATTATTCTGATAAAATTCTTATTAGATGATTCAAATAATCCATTACCTTTAGGATAGTAATTGGAAGATGTACTCAGATAAATGCCAAGATCTACTACCCATGTACATATCTGAGCTCCTACAAATGATTTTGTGTTATCTAAAATGATGGTGGAAGGAGTACCAAAACTTGTGATGACTCCATCTAAGAACTCAAAAACTAAATTCTTAGTATCATCCTTTAATGTAATTGCCTCTGTCCACCTAGTGAAATAATCTCTAGTAGCTAGAATCCATTTATGGCTAGAGCTAGAAGGAGGATTAATAGGACCTATGAAATATAATCCCCATTGAGAAAAATGCTGATCCATTTGAATAGGACAAAGTGGAAGGGATGCAATTCTTTGTTTACTTGAAATGAAGGTACATTTTTCACACTTCGTAACATGCTTATGGAAATCATGGAACAAGGATGGCTAATAGTAGCCTACCCCCATTATCTTCACTACCCCTACTATTTTAAGGAAAGCAGTGAGGGATGGCCTAGCTAATTATGTTCCAACTAATGAGACTACACGAGAGATGGAGCCTAACAAGTATGGACCACAACCCCTACTATATGGCAAAATGAAGGTGGTTTAAGCAATGCCTTGCAGTGGTTCTTGCTGAAAAGTGGCCATCATCAGGATTATCATGAAGGTCCTTGATCATTCTCTTAGCTTGATCTGCATCAATACATCTTAGTAGAGGTCCATTAAAGACTAAAGTCCCTCCTAAAAGGAATATCATTAACTATGGCATAAGGGATTGACTACAATCTAGACTGTCTTCTTAAAGATGTATCCAATCCTTGAGGATATCCATTCCCTGATAAGAAGGTCATCATGTCATCTATCCAACTCCTTGGATTCTCATCTCCTACTTCTTGCTGATTTGTCAACACCAATGAAACTTTTTCATCTAATTCTTGAGATGAGATCATCTTCTCACACAATCCTCTCCCTCTTACCAATTTAGTGACCTAGATGTCCATATCATACTCCATCACTTTTGTAATCTAGCTTGCCCTTTTCACATTGAAGTCTTTTCTCAAAAGGAAGTCCTTGACACTTGCATGGGGCACTAGCAAACAAATATTATTTTGGGATAGAAGATGTCTAAATTTCTTCAAAGATCTTATGAATGCAAGGGTCTATTTCTCTACATAACTATAATTTTCATCATATCATTTAAGCCTTTCATTAAAGAAGGCAATGGGATATTCTTCATTCTTATCATTTAACTAAGTCAAAACAACAAAAAAACTTGACTCACCTCCTAAGGTGTAAAGGATGAAATATCTCTCAAAGTTTGGATTGATGAGAGTAGGAGCTGAGGCTATGGCTATTTTGATTTCTTTAAAACTTTCTTTCCCTTCATTAGTCCAGCAAAGACCATGTTATTCTTGAGAATAGCTATGAGAGGTTTTACCATGAATCTCCTCACAAAATTTATCTTACCAAGAAAACTTTGCAACCCTTTCTTGTGGTTGGGAAGGGGAAAAGAAAGAATAGCCTTAGTTATTTTTGGATCAATAGTTAGATCATCCTTGGATACAATGTTTCCTAATAGCTTTCCTTGGTTAGTGGAAAAGATACACTTACTTGGATTCAAAGATACTCCATACTCTCTACACCTAAAAAAAAACTTGCTTGAGGTGGCCAAAATGATCTATCACATTCTTTGAGTATACTATAATGTCATCATGATGGACCAATACAAATTTTTCTATCATATTCTTAAAAGCCATCTCCATTTCCTTTTGGAAGGTACAACCTTCATTTGTTGGCCCAAATGGTATCTTACTGTAAGCATATGTTCCCTAATTTTTGGATAAATGTAGTCTTGTATCTACCAGCTTCCTTGACCAACACCTAATTGTAGCCTAAAAATACATCTAGGAATGAGAACCTTTTTGAACCACTAACCTTGGATAGGAATTGTTCCATGGAAGGAAGGGGATGATGATCCTTGAGGGAGGCTTGGTTAAGGTCCCTAAAGTCTACACATAATCTGATTTCTCCATCCTTTTTCCTAATAGGAACAAGGTTTGCTACCCATGATGAGTGGTTGATAGGAAAGATAATATTAGCCTCAATGAACTTGGATAACTCCTTTCTCATTAGAGGTTCAATTTTAGGATTCATTGGCATTTTTTTTGTCTTACTAATTTGACATCTTCCTTTAGATCTATGGTATGCTAAAATAGGCTTGGGTCAAAACATTTTAGGTCATCATATGTTCATGCAAACACATCACTAAATCCTTGAAATAGATGAATAAAATTTTCTTGTTCAACTTTAGTAAATACCTTTCCCATGTTTAGGGTCCTTCCATCAACAACCATGATTGGTATATAATCATCCTTACTTGTAGCAATGTTCATGCCTCTATCTCTTACTCAATCATCAAAGTGAAAGAACTTTCTAAGGTAATCAAAATTTTAGGCAAGTTTTTGGAACTAAGATTAATGATCTAATCCCCATACTAATCATGTAATTTTTACTAATTCCTATTTGAGAACTCTACTTCATTTTGTAAGAAACTCAAAATTTATGCATCAGATTCAAACACTTGTCGATTAACATTATTATTGGGAATAGAAGGCCTAACCACCAATCTAATCGATTGCTTCCTCTAATCTTCAAGGCTCCTTGGCACATCATAAGATGCACACACTCTATCAAAGTCTATTCTCTTTCCTAGGGATGCTTTGAATATTAAATACATTGAAGCCTTTAAGAAAATCCCACACTCTATGTTTATAAGACTTGAGCAGACCATTCTTTGTGACATTTTTATTTTTTACTTGATAGAAAATCAACTCACTATCTCCATATATAGTTAAGGCTTGAATCCCTCTCTTTTGAACAAGTGGAAGACCTTGAATCAATGCCTCATACTCTACTATGTTATTAGTATATATGAATTAAAGACTAAATGATAAGTAGTACCTTTCTAGTGTAGGAGAAGCCAACATCACACCAACCCCTAATCCATTTTTATTCCTTGGTTCATCAAAGTACATACTCCAAATTCCACTTGTATTCTCCTTGTTCTTCATAAGGTTAGGGAAAAGAGCATCCTTTTCAAGTATACAATTAGCACTAGTGCCTACCTCTAAGGTTTCTAATATAGGATCAAACTGATATGCATTAGTGCACTCATTTAATAGAAAATTGGGTATTCATGTCAAAGAAGTAGGCTCTTGCACTATATTGTTTTCATTTATCTCTAGGATAGTGCAATTCATATTGATGAGATTAGGAGTGTAGGGATAAATATGGTTGAGGGCTAAGGGCTTTACTCTAATTGAAGCTTTAGCTCCATATCTTGTTCTAAAAAACATGTATGACTAGTTAGAGGATATCTAGCTATGTATTTGGATAGTGAAATCTCTTGAGAGATAGATGGAAAAATAAGGCTTAACTTCAAAAACTAATATATCTTGAGTCATGGTACAACTAGGGCATGCATATAGGGCCATTTAAACATTCCTAAGGATCCCTATAGTCTTAAAAATACAACCATCCAACTGTAATATGTCCCTAACAATGGGCTCATATTTCATCCCTAGGACATTGGCAACACACTTAGGCATCACTAAACTACTAGCCCCTAAATCAATCATGAAATTGTGGACTATCTTATCCCATATAATTAGAGAAACATAAAATGGAGGGGGTATAATTTCTTTACTTGTTTCTATCTCTTTTGATGGTTGTACAAGACTTGTGGCACTCTCCATGCTAGGTAGTAGATCCTTTGGTTCAATGCTCTCCAATTCTTGTTGCAACAACCTCTTTTGCATAGGTATAGTAACAACAACATCCCACATGGAAAATTTCACATTTGTCTTCTTCATCTCATCTAACACACTAAATGATGCATTAGGTTCTTTTTTAGAAACCTTAGGAGCTGCATGTGTAGGAGGCTGTGGTGGAATAACTCGAGGACCATTCACATCTTTTCTTCTATTATTTTGCCTTTGTTGCTGAGGAACATTTGATTGGTTATTTACTACTTTTACATGAGGTATTGCATTTGATGTTGAGGCATTATTAGGAGGAGGGGTAGCATCATCAATGACTCTTCTCTTGCTCCTAGTGTTGTGAGAAATGGGAACTTGATTCAAATGACAATGCTCTTCTTCTTGATGATTCATGAAGGAACAATCACCTTTTTGTTGAAAATGCAAGACATCATTATGTTTTCTTACATTGTATGATTATCTTGCTGTGGGTTCTTGAGTGGTCGAAGCTAAATAAGATTCAACCTTTTGACACATACAATAGGAATAGGAGTAATTGCAAGAGGGACACAAATTTTGATCTTGAGCCATAATGTTTTGAGGGACTAAGGTCCTATTTTGATTTGCATTTGAAGTACAAGAATGGACTTTCTACCTATTATGATCGAAAGAAGTATTCCCTTGATTTTGATTTGGAGGCCTGCCATTCAAAGAAGCATGATATTATAGTTGAGGAGCCTTATTACCTTGAGCTTGTTGCCTTTCCAAAGTCACCACTTTTTTGCTCACCTTCTAAATCATAAAGAAGCTATCTTCCAACTTCTTATCTTGAATTTGCAATTTTTTTTCTAATATATTGCATTAGGGCCTCCAACTCTCCTAGCTCAATAGATGATGTGGAAGCCTGAGGAGCTAGAGCAAGGTGTTGTGACGTAGAAGATGTGGGAATAGGGGATACTACTGGTTGGTGATTTGGCATATCAGGGAAGAAGGTCATAGGAGGCCTTGGAGCTAGCTTATCTCCTTGTATTAGAATATTCTCTACCCTTATTGCAATCTCACAAGCATTAGGTAATGTATCTCCTCCCATTTATTTAGATTGTAGTGGTAATATAGTTGTTTAAGGCTCTTAGATAATACAAGAAGGGAAATCGGGGGTAGGCTTCACTAAGGTTGGTATTCTATCCCATGTATTTTGAAGTCTATAATTGAAATCAGTCATGCATTCATGGGGTGCCCTATTTATAGTAGTTAGCTTCTATAGGAGTGAAAGATAGTCATTTTTATCTTCAAAATGTTTTCATAGGGATGCTCCTAACCCATCCAAATCTGTTATAGAGTTATGAGGCAACCCTCTATACCATTGGAGTTATTTTCCTTTCAAGGATGAGGTGAAAAGCCTAATTGCTACATAATTTCTAGTTATTCCATGTATGTTGCAAACATTTGATAATTTTTGAATGTGTTCTATAAGAGAAATAGAGATCTCACTAGTAAAATTAGGTATGCTCTTAAGAGATGGTACTGGTATGCCATATCTTTGACCCAAGAGGAGAGGACTTCCACCATTGAAGGTGGAAAAATCATGTTCTCTAGGCCATGCCATATGAAATAATGACCTATTCAAATAGAAGGATGGCACCCTAGGCTATGATCTATCAATAGGAGTGGAAAGAGATCTTGTATGTGTATGAGTTACTACTACACTCCTAACTGGTGATAAGGACAATTATTTTCTCTTCCTTCCAGGGTTTGAAAATGAAAGTTTAGAATATTAGAAATTACCTCTAAAAGATGCCCTTGTATGAGCCTTGGGAATGAAACAAAAACTTTGGTCTAAAATAAAAATGTATTGTTTGAGATGGAGTTTCCAAGTACTTGAAAATGAGCCTCTTGAAGGCTTGAAACACTGAAATTAGCATTATCTTCTTAGCATAAACTTGAAATTCTCTTTAACACTAGTGAAATTGAGATATTTTGATATAAAAATCCCATTGAGTGTGCCAAAAATTATTGTCACAAAAGTTTGCACTCTTTCCTAGAGTTTTTACCTAAAGAAAACCTTGTGAAACATGGAAACAACCTCCAAGTTGTGGGACTTGAATAATGAGGTTGATTATCTAAGAAGGCTAGTTTCCTTTGCTATCAAGGTGCACCTAAAATATACTTGGAGAGTAAAATGAAAGAAAACATGTATGAAACATCTACTTAATCTATCCTAAGGAGGTGATGTATCAAAATAGAGTGTTCAACCTTGTCTCTGCCCATACATATAAAATTAACTACCATGACATAAAAATACACATATTTAGACTTGTTTAATCAAACAATTACATATAGATCAAATAACCAAATACATGAACAAGGAAGGAGAGTCTCACTATATATCATTCATAGGCCAAAAGAGATACAGTCATGCGAATGGTAGACAACCACAATACATTGATGAGGGGAAAATGAATCTCATATAGTACATCAATGGCTGAAAGAGATTGTTAGGAATAAGGTGTCTCAACCTTGGATAATTTTGATTTTGATTATTTGTTTTTAAAATGTATTTTTTTATACAAATAATGTAATTAAGAGTGAGTGTAAATGTCTAATTGGCATGTTAATGTGTCACTCCACTTATATGCATCAACATCTTGAATTGTGTGTAAGGAGATCATGGTTGAAACAATTATGACAGATTCCTATGACATGTAAGAGCTATCTTTGGAAGATTTAATGATGGGTGAAGACATGAAGACATGTGACAATTGATCATTGAGTAATGTACACTTGAGTCTCCAACTAACACACATGATGTAAGATTTTTTAGGGTTGTAGATTGGAGAGTGCGAAAGTGTATTGTTTGTATGGTATGTTGCTACTAGATTGGTCTTCTATGTGATTGTTCTCCTGAAAAAACTTGCATTGTAATTATGTTGTAACCTTTTGTGTTGAAGATAATACATTGTGCAGGTTTTCGAGGGGTGGGGTTGTTTTACCAAAGGTTTTTTCCCATAGGCATATCTTTGTGTTTATGTGTTTTCTTTCTCGATCTATTTTTTGTATCCATGGTTGACTGCAAAATTATTATTTACATAATATTGGATCTGAAATTGTAATGATTTAATAGGAATTTGCACAATACTTTCCTTAAGGGATTAGTGTAGGGAGTTGTTTCCACACCTAAGTTTCCTTATAGAGATAAGGCACAATGTCATGAAGTTCAAAGGTAAAGGGAATTTACAATGTGCATGCAAAGCAATGCCAAGAAAAATATTGAAGAGTTGACCCTGACTAGGGTTTGGAAATGTTCCTTTATAGATCAAGCATAACCTCTAGATTGCTCCACAACTTCATCGATACATTTAAGACTATCAAAGGGTGATAAGATGCAATCTGTATGATAGATTTAATTTGGTACACCTTTAGAGGCATGAAAATCATCAAACCTTGACTAGAAGAAAGCTTGAAGGTGACATGAAACAACACCATTCATGCTAAAACTCTTCAAATGGACAACCAATTGACAAGAAACATGAATTTTACATCTTTTAGCATGAAATTCATTCAGGAGTGGTTGTGATCAGTCATGGAAATTAGATCGTACAAAAAAACTACTTTATTCCATCCCTAGCTTGACAAATCATTGAGAATCGATAGCCAATTGGGTCAAGCAACCAAAACAAGCCACATGGATCAATGATATTATTTCCTTTCACCAGCTCATAAAGTCTTCATGAGAAGACCACTTTATCTTTTTGACCTTGCCACCTTTTAAACTTAACTGCTATTTGTCTTGCAAAATCATGAAATTAACCATGACTATTTATCTTTTAACTAGGCCTACTAAGACATGTGTCCACCCATCATTATGTCACCATGGATAATTAACTCATATATTTGGCTAGCAACATAATGAAAATGCTCAATTTTCATTCCATTTCATGGCATCAAAGATTGATCAACTCGTGTCAGTACCTCATCTAATGGAAATATCAACTTACACCAACTTATTTGACACCTTTTCCACCTTGCTTGCAGCCCACAAAGGAAACAAGATCCATGTGTCCATGCATCACACCGTCATTATCTCACTAAGGAAAATGAATGTACATTTTTCTATAGTAAGATAGCAACAACCATTGATCACCCTTGATCTGATGCTGGACAAGAATACGTTGAGAAAATGGCCTACTTTTGTGAGGCACAAATAAAACCCTACCAGCTATATTCCATCTGATGACTCTACTAGCTACAAAAAAGGGAAGGCAAACCCTAGATATATGACACACTATCACTTTGTCATTAAGACTTTGGGATGTGTAATTAGTGACAATGACAAAGTGATTACCATAAATATTCAAAGGATCGAATAGATGAAGTAACGTAAGGCTACTAGGGTTAAAAAATAACACATCCACTTAAAGGACTTATTTAATACAGCATAACCTAAGGTTTTGGCATTATTTATACTATTGAAATTCTTGAATTTTTGAATATCATGACCATTGGGTATTCTTGGCTTTTGAAATCAATTTTTTGGTGGGAGGGAAAATTTAGCCAACATGTACCAATAAAACCTTTCAGTGTTGAATGAAACTCATACATATATATCCTTGTCATGTATCTTGCATACATCCATTAGATCATTCAAAACTTAAACTTTTAGGTTACTATCCTAGGTCAAAATCACTTTGTAGAAATGTAAACATGAAACATAACAAAATCACTCCGCATATGACAGAAGGATTTTACGTGGAAACCCAATTTGGGAAAAACTACCAATAACATGCTACTAATTCTCACTCTTTTGAAGTGATATCCTGTGAAAGGCTAACCCTGTTAAAGGTTACAATATACATTATTAAATGTGACCTATTTAAAAGATTTCAATCACACTATTAGGAGTGCACCTTGTTAGAGGACTTTAGAACATTTCATTAGAATGTCACCTGGTTAAAGAATTTATAAATGACTATTAGGTCAACCTTAATCCAAAGGATATCCTAAACTAATACAATAATTAGAAAGAAATAGTAGGGATTTGATCTGATAACAAATCACAACTCACTTGCAAATTATAAATCTCTATTTAATCCTCTATTTTTCTTGGCTTCATTCACTTTAGCTCTAATAGTTGTTCACCCTTCAAGAATTCATCCTCTTAAGCCTTCTTTCTTTGCATGCCAATTGTAGGCTCTCTTATTTGACCACCACATGAAATAACACCCTAGACTCCTTGTCTCCCTTGGGTTCTCACACATGCCAATTGTTGCTTCAAGTCTTGTATCCCCTTATAAAGAGAATTTTAGTCTTTTTCCACTCAATAATAATTGTCTATTTTAGGGTTAGGTCAAATTCATTGAATCTTCCCTCTTTTCCATTTTGCTTCCTCTAGAAACTTCCTTCTCAATCCTCTTTGAATTTTCCTCAAAATGGTTTATCTTGAATTCTATGCTACCAGCTCATCAAACTTATCTTTCACACGCTTCACAAAATCCAAGAAATTAACTTTGTTAGCTCAAATTAGAGAATCCATGATTTGATTCATAATCCTATCACTCAGCATTAACTAACCTCTAATGCTCAACACACATTGTGTTTCTTGACATCCACTAATAGTTCACATGGCACATATTGTCTTTTACTATCACTTGACATTGACTTGAATTTACTCTATACATACTAAGTTCACTTGATATACAATAGATCTTCACTTTGCTTGGCACTAACTAATTTTCTACTCGGCTTGTACTAACTTTGTTTGGTACCAACTAATCAGTAGATCAAGATAAGTAGACATAATTTTCTTTCTATGTTCTTCCAATCTTAGTTAGTGTATCCATCAACTTTTTCATTAAGTAGATAAACAATACAACATATCATCCATGTCTTACTTGGTATTAGTACTCCTTTTCTGTACCAAATAACTCAACCTTTCCTCTATGTGCTCTTATTATTACATTTGATCGAATCCTTTTTATCAATCAAAAAAATGATAGCATTCAGACCAAACAAGTGATTGTCTACCAACAAATAATAGGTTTGACATCATTGACAATATAACGATTGTTCTAGATTCTATACAAACAATCTTGTTTTCAAAAACATAGATAAACCTAAAGGATTTTTGGACCTAGACAAGAAGAATATGGTATGTAAACTAAACAAAGCTCTTTAGGGATTGAAACAAGTGTGAGGTGTCACCTAATCTTACATAGCATAGATGACATATTTGCATTATGATACTTATAATTCAATGTTTTGATACACTTTTGAGACTATAGGGTTATGTCATTTTAATTTATGCATTTTGATGATCTGCACTTATGTTTGTACATTAGGACCTAATTGATATATTTAATGATCTCATTTCATGTTCAAAATTATTTCAATTTCTTTAATAGAAACTAAATTGTAGAAATTCTTGAAATGTCAAATTATAATGTTTAAATAGAAATTACTGTTGAAGGATAGATTTTGATATGCAATAGAACCTAATTTACATGTCTGGTGACTTAATAGTCATAGATTTAACATTTCATCACTATGATAGAAAACATATTATAAGGTTGTTTAGAATGTTATTCAAATCATGTTAATTAAAGATCATTATTAATATATAGGGATTGACATTTTAATGTTTCAAATATTCTACATGAAAATGATTAGAAAAGGGAAAGTTAATTTGAAATGATGAAATATGCAAGCCTAATGTTAAATGGGACAATGATTTATTGTACATATTTATTTATTGCTTACATGATTTTATTGGATTACTGATGCTCAAGTTTAGTGTGTAGGAATTTGACCATGGGGTTTAACAGGGAACCAAGGCTCAAGCCCATGTGAACATAACATAGCCAAGGTGAATCTTTGGAAGATTCAAAGCCTCTTTGTGATGTATTGATTTTTTAAATATGAGTTTGCATGTGTAGTAAATTCAAATTTATGAATACATTAGAGATATATCATTGTGAATTGTGATGTGTTGTAATGTGTCACTTGACACTTGTGTTGTCCATGTGGACATGACATGTCAGTGAGAGTTTGGCAAGAAGTAACTTAACCTAAACCTAACCCTAATGTAGTACCCAAGTTAACCTCACATGGAAAAATGTTATGAGAAGTCTCCGTCAAGGAAAATTCGAATTCCAACTTCCTATTGACTTTTAAGGATCAACAAGTGGTCCTAGGGGGTTATTTTGTGAAAAATAAGTGCTCTCATGATAGTAATATGGGTTGGGGGTCTAAATTTAACCTATAGTAGGCCTAGATGACCTTGGGAACCCTCAAAACAAGTCACTTTCAAACCAATTCGGAATTTGAGTTGTCTCATGAGTTTACCCCCACTTTTTCCATTTAGTCAAAGTAGCAATTTTGATAGGGACAAGGGTTTAAGAAATAGTGGCTTGATGTTTTTGCCAAAACAAGATAGGGGGAGAGTCCTTTTAGTGGACTTGGAAAAATTAGTAGAGTGTCTACCCACTCTCTAACTTTATAGACTCTTAGGGTTTGGAAGTTGGGAGGGAACTTTTCTAGAACCTATCATTTCCACTTTGCAAAGGAATTCAAAGTCGGTGTTTCTTGCCATGTACTTAATTCCTTCCATTTTGAAGTTGAATCTTGGTATTTCATTCATGAGAATGTAGAAAGCGAGAATACCATTGTAAGCAAAATATGTGGTATCATCTTGTAGCATGTTGTGTTGCGTTGTGATGAGAATAAAGTTTGGATTTCCATTATTTTTTGATTTTGATTTTCCATGATTTTGTGCATGAGTTTTGTTACAGGTGTGAGGGCTTCACTCACCGTTTGGGAAGGGAAGAGAAGTCCAGGGGGAAAGGATTAGCTGGGCTTGAAAATGTATTGAGAACCTTGGAGTATGGGCTCCATTGTATGCCATAATCATTCATATCTTGCTAGGGGTGATAAGGGAAGTATGATGTATAAAGGAATTTTATGGAATATGAGCTCTAAGAGAGCTACAACTGATGGTAGTGTGTTTGGAGGATGATTGTGAAAGCCCTAAAAGGTCATGGGAATTGATGTTTGGTGAAAGCCCTGAAATGACATGAAATTTTTTTATTGTAGGTATTGTTTGATATGTAAAATCTCCATTTAAAAGGCACATCTTCACCCTATGTTTATGGTTCCATTGGTGAAACATTGTGAAAATCCTCAGGATAGAATTGTTGAAGTTTTGAAATGTAATATATATGCATTTGCAAGATTGTATGTCAAATCTAGTTTGAGCCTCATTCCCCTAGCATGGGGGTGGTTTCTTTGGAGGCCTATGTTTGGGTGGAGAGCACCCATGGTCCTTGTTTTTTTTGTGTTGTTTTTTAGGTTTTGTGAGAAAATATCCTATGAGGAGATTAGGGTTTTACCTTGGCAATGTTGAAGAGTCAAGTGTTGTGAAGAGTCCAACATTTCCATGTCATCTTGTAATGTTTTGTGATATCAAATTTCTATTGTTGTTTCCTCGTAATGTGAGAGGGTATTAATTTTGAATGTATATTGTTGTAAATGTGTAAAGAGAAATTTGGGATTATGTAAATAATTGTCTCTACAAAGGAAGGATTATATCATTATCATAGATGTATAGGAAAGAAAAGATAGTTTTTATGTAGAAGAATACCTATTATTTAGAGAAACCATATTGAAGTTATGTGATTTAGTTCTTGTCCTTACTAGATTCATGTATGCAATCAATGACTAAACCTTTGGAACTCTCATGTGAGAAGAATATTATAATGATTATTCAATAAAGATTAAGTAATTTAATTGTAAGGTTTCCTTTGTTATGTATTTGGATACAAGGGAAATAAGAGTTTGGGTGTTATAAGAGTTCAGTTGCATGCATGGGAAGATGATTCAATATGGTCTTAGCACTAAGCAATTTCATATATACGAGTCCTCTCATCCTTAAGTATGGTTATATTTGATTTTGTGTAATGTAAACAAGGGTTAAATTTTGAGTACCATAAGTTCATAGATTGGATAGATGCAAGAATGATATCAACTTGAAAATAGAAGAAGTAGGGAAGTTAAGTCAAACCATTGATACCCCATACTTGTGGTTCACTAAAAGAAACATGAAGAATAAACCATTTGACACAAAATTAAACCTTGTTGTAGATGCACTTCTACTCTTTGGAATTTGTATGGAGAGTAGAAAATAGTCTCATCCTTTATTACAGACCATTAAAATATACAATGGAATATCCTTTAGAATCTTATGAATAAAGGAACACTAGAGCTATTCATATATATTAGAATAAATATGTTTTGTAAGGAACCCATGATTGGATTGGAGGTATGAGTCACATTAAAACCAAAATCATATATGAATACAAATGAATAAATAGAAAATAAAATAATGAGATAACCTAGTTAGGCCCACCAAAGAAGAAAAAATAAATCTAAACAAACAAGAAAAGGGAAATTATGCTTTTATACACTTCCCATCAAGACCGACCCCATGGATAGTCCCCCACCTAACTCCCTTTCTCCTCACATGAATAAGACAATAATCCTCCCTTGGAATTCGCCCCATCTCCCAAGCACATGGCATAGGGAAGGGAGACTTGGAGAAAGTAATAATAACACAAGGGAAAAAAGAAAACCAAAGAGTTGGGGCAAGAGACTAGGTGATTCAAATATTGGTAGATCTCTTTCCTACCTTTCTCCATTTCCCCCTTAATCAATCATGTACACCTTGTTTTTCATGATGGGACCCTTCGTTAGTCATGTCCATGGGTCATGTGAGTTGGTAAGAAGAATGGGCACCAAGGAAGAAAGTGGAGATTTGAAGTTAGTATTAGGATAGATAGTAGCTAAAGATGTATAGGTAAGGTGCATCCCAAGGGAGGAAGTCAACCTTTTTAAAAGGGAGGAGACCTTGCAAAAAAATGCCACACGTGTGGAGGGAATGGGAAGGTGTACACTCTTCAAAACTATCCTCTCCCACTTGATTCCTCTCCCATTTTGTAAACAAAGTGCCTTCCCCATTTCTTGATGTGGCCTTATCCTTGTCAAGGCGCCTAGACTTAGGAAAGTGCATGTGCCTAGGAGTGGAGGGAGGGCATGTGTAGGGGAAATAAGGGTAGAAAGTGCTTGGGGATAGATAGTTAGTGGGAAGTTGGATAGGTTAGTAGTATTAAAATTCTCCTATTGTTTGGTTAGTTAGTATAGTACTATGGTTTTATTTTTCTTTAAAGGGTTAATGTTTAGTAAGGAAAAGAAAATAAAGTAAACATTGTTTTATGTGGATAGGGGGAAAATCTTGGGGGTCAGTTTAGTATGTAGATAATAATGGTAAATCAAGTGTTTAGGGATAGTGAATGTTAGGAAGTATGTGCTTAAAATTAGTTAGTTGGAAAGGACTTAGTGTATCTAAGAGCTATAATTAGTAGTTAGCACTATCATAGTTGGGGAAAAGTATAGTAGTGTACAATGCTATTTAAGTAGTAATTAAGATAGTTGGATAATTAATTGACATTAGGAATATGTATAATAGATATGTGATAGTTTAATTATCCTAAGTACATTATGATATATTTTATTACATAACAACATATATAGTATATATATATTTTATAGGTGAGTTGTTACGTGGATTCAATAATGTTATCATATACTATATGTGGTTGACTTATATAACCTACATTTTGGGATTTAGTATTATATGAACTAAGTACATAAAATGGATAAGACTAATGTTTTGGGCTATATATTTAATATAAATGTATGTAGTATAGTATTTATTAATTCATTTATTAAATTATTGATCTTTCTTAAATTGTCTTAAGTTAGACATAGGAACCCACCATCGGAAGAGTGATTAAGTGTGTTACATTTGAAAATTGTAAATCGAATCTCCCAAAGGTATTCACCCCACCTAGACATAACCCATAGTTTCCTTGGTCATAATGGTACCTAGAGCTTAGTTAGCAACAATAATTGTAAACATAACAACAAATAGAACTCTATAATTGCTCAGCTAACAAAATAAGCTTGTGTATACTTGGTCTTATAGACATTCTTGAGTAGGTGTTTTTAATTCATTAATTATATGATTTTATTGAATTATTATATTAAGATTAAATTCAATTCCTTGAAATGAGAATCTTGTGAAAACAACACAAATTTATTTTATTTAAATTGTACTTTTAGAGAATTTATCAATCATTCTTAAAATCTCATCAATATATTTTAAAAAGCCTTATAGAAAAGAATGTGGCTTTTAATTGGATAATTATATCTCCACCTCCTTCTATTACATACAAAAAAGTTATCAAATTTATTGAGTGACTAACCTATTATGGTATTGTTCGATCCTATATGTTATCCTAAACATTACCCTTTAAAAAAAAAAAAAAAAAAAAAATTGCAGTTGTGTTTTGCCTTGTAAATTTTGGGCATGACAACAACCCCCAAGTGCATGGTATGAAAGACTACATAATTATTTTGTGAAGATTAGTTTTGAAAGGACAAGTGATAACATTAACTTATATTTGAAGACTGGTAAAAAAAAGTACTTCAATCTAAATTTTTTGTTGATGACATTATATTTGGAGGTAAAGAAGCATTATCCAAATCATTTGATAATGAAATGAAGAAGGAATTTGAAATGTTGATATTTGGTGAAATAAAATTCTTTGTTGGTTTGCAAGTATGCCAAATGAAATTTGGTATTTTCATTACTCAGTCCAAATGCTTCAAGGAGAAACTAAAAACCTTTGGAATGGAAGAATCAAGACCAATGAGAACACTTATGTCTACAAGAAATAAATTGTCTAAAAATGATGAATTTGCAGATGTGAACTAGACACTATACAAATCAATGATTGGAAAGTTGCAATATGTTGTTCATAGTAGACTTGATATTGCATTAGTTGTTGGGATAGTTGCTATATTTTTAGAAAATTCTAAAGAGGATCACATGATGGCAATGAAAAGAATATTAAGATATCTAAAAGGCACAAAAGACTATGGATTGTATTACAAGAGAAATGATAGATTTGAACTGAAGGTATTCACTAACTCTGATTGGGTAGGGAATATTGATGGCATAAAAAAAACTAGTGGAGGTGCATTATTCCTAAGAAAGAGATTGATGTCATGGAAAAGAAAGAAACATAATTTTATCTCTTAATCAACAACTAAAGCTGAGTATGTGGCAGTTGTAGTGAACTATTCAAACATTACGTGGATCAAATAATTACTAAAAGGAATTAAAGAATAAATTATAGATCTAGTGGTTATCTATTGTGATAACACAAGTTCTATCAACATATCAAATAATCTAGTGATGCACACAAAAACATAGCACATTGCTATCAAGTATCAGTACTAGAGGGAACTAGTTCAAGATAAAGAAGTGAAGTTAGAATATGTGCACACCAAAGAAAAAATTGAAAACATATTCACTAAAGCCTTACCTAAAGATGCTCATTAATATCTTAGAGGTAAATTAGGGGTGATTCCCTTAAGAAAATCAACTTAAGGAGAAAAGGTGCATTACATCAAATGTGCTAATTAGAATACCTTACACATTGATGCAAATTGTTCTACTTTGGTTGATGCCTAAGGTAGTCAAGTCAAGTCAAGAAAAGAAAAATAACAACATAATAGATTAGTCATATATAAATGACATGATTCAACCAGACATGCAAATATCTAGATGCTTGAAGTAATTGACTATCTTTGGCCTTGTTGTCAAAGAGGGAAGGAATTACCAAAGAGGGAGAGATAAACTTCAGAGGGAGAGAATCATGAAAGAGACAAAAGAGATATGGGTATGTGAAGGATCATGATGTGCCAAAAAGTGGAAATACGAAAAAGGTGGAGTTAAAAAATGTCTAAAAGTGTTTCAAAATATGTTTTGACATTTTTCCACCCATCTTGATACCAAAGAAAAAAGGTGAGACCAACCCTTTTTGAGTATTTGATCCAATATTGGGTACCTAATAATATATTGGGTATATGATATAATATCAATACCCGATATTGGATAGGATACCCAAAACCTACGACTACAAATTTAAACTAAAAATCCTAAGAGCAGTCATTTTCAATTAATTTTCTTAATTTTTAGCCCCCATTTCGGGTATTTGATAGAAAAATGAGTATACAATATTGGAAATTTTAAGTATTTTTTAATTTGATTGGTTTTAATGAATTATATTTAAAATTAGGTTTTTAATATTAATCACTAATTTTTTTAATTTTAATTAAAAACTATTAATACACATACTAATTTTTGGACTCTTTGCAATTTAATAGGCATGGATGACCTGAATGATATTGATAACACTAAGAAATGAAACAATGTTCCTCAAAACCCTCCACCAAACAATCTAGTACCTAGTGAAAACCATCCACCAAATGATTTTCTACCCCTACACAACCCTCCTTGAGTTAAATATCTCATACAATAAACTCTTATTGAGTTGAGGGGTTTGCAAACCACATATAACACTATACCTATGTTGGCTCCCGTTTTATCCATGTTAAACATCATAGTGGATAATATTCAGACACTTACTGATGAACAAAATTCTTCTCTTCACTAGCACAAGCAAATGCATGCCATGTTTGATGATGGGTTAGACTATGATGAGGTTGTGACTTTAAACATAAGTAAAGATGATATAGTTAACCTTTTTGTGAACCCAAATATTGATAAAAAAGTAGAATGCAAAAATCTCAATTTATCAATTAAATGGTGCACAAATGAGGCTATTCATGCAAACTTTTTGGATCATTGGTGGATGGTTTTTGATAAACCTCCACATGAAAATTTAGAGGTCACATTCTATTTCATTAGAAAACTATATGATGAATTTTTTTTGATCCTCAAGTTGAACTACTGATGTCTCCCCCCTCCTCCAGTGCAACATCTTAATATAGTTGTAGAGGCTAGCTCTTAGACTAGTATATTCGTCCATATATTGAGTAGCCTATGATATCCTAGACTAGGTGAGTGTTACCTCCTTGTATTGATGATGTTGATGTGAGTTCATCATCAATGAGCTCATTACATGTTTATGTGCCCCATACTTGCATAATGTATAAGAAATTTTTTTTGGGTCCCATTGGTGATCATTTTGAGTATTGGTTTGTATTTGAGGATACACCACACAAGCTTATAGTGACTACACACTCTAATATGAGAGAGGAGGGGCATGAAGAGCCATGGGATCCCTCTATGTCGACATGTGTTCACTTTTTTTGTTATGACATAGTTGATTTAAATTTAATATTATTAATAGAATAATTTTAACCCATACCAACTTATACATGTATGTGATCTTCATTCATGTTTAGTTGATGAATAAGGAGGAGCTTAGATAGGTTGATAATGTCACATTCTTGTTTATTTCATTTTTCCCTAAGACATCTACGGTGAATTATTTTTTTGTTCTCATTGCTTTTCTATTTGATATTAGAACATATATGGTTTCTAATCTTTTTTTTCTATTGCAGGTATCACATATCAGTGGGGGGGAGAGTGTAGGGGGTGAAGCACAACCCATTAACAAGAGAAAGGTAATTAGGTGTTTTAAAAGTGATTAGATATAGATGCATTCTTGTAGGTTTTTTGTGCTAAGAAATTTAATTATATTCTTTTGATGATGAGTCTTGGGAGACCTGACATCACAGACCCTATAACATTTCCATTTGCAACAAGAGCCCCATCGTATGTATAACTATCATTTATTTTTGATTTTCTTTATTTTCATAAAAAAATTAATACTAATTTCCATGATATTAACAGCTAGGATTTTTATCTCATAGGAAACAACTAGTGCACTGGAGGCTAGACGTCAGAGTTTTGTATCTTTGCCCACAAAACCATTATTTATAGAGGAGGGGTTGACAGAGGTAAGTTTTAGTTTGAATTCTTGATTATATGTTATAAATTTAGTATGATATCAATTATAATGTTATATTTTAAGTTGTAGATCCATCTGACAAACATACTTGAATATATATAGGCCAAACCAACCAGGTTCTAGAAATCTTGACATATGAGAGGACTAACTACCGCTGTAGGAGGTTAACGAGAGAGGTATTTATGATGAAAGTTAAAAAATATAAATCTTCATTAAAAATGGATCATTATGAAATGATTAATTTAATGTTAGATACATAGGATCATATAAACTCAGTAGTCTAACTTTGGGCTCTCGTTTTGTTTATGTAGGAGGCATCTGATCCACCTAGTTCAACAAAGAGGCTGTATTTTGATGATCCACCAATAAAATAGGATAGTATAGTTATCATAGGATGCATCATGAGGTATTTTGAGATGGAATATGCCATATTGTATACATAAACTTTGATATTATACACATTTTGATGGCATGATGGGCGACATTTTGTATATGGATCTATGTATTTTGATATATATTTGCATAATTTGTCTATGGATACATGTATTTTGACACACACACACACACACACACACACACACACACACACACACACACACTTATGTGCACAAGGACATACATTTTAATTTATTATAGTTTTGTTCAATTTATCATGCATCAAGTGCATGTTCATGTTTATGGAATATCATTCATTTTGATCATGTTTGTTATATTTGATTCAAATGTACTAATTTGTGAAGAACATTTTATCAACTTTTATTATCAAATTTTAGTGTAATGTTAATTTGAAACTAAATCATATATGTTTAATTTGAAATGATCTTTGTAGTCTCTTAGGATGTCTACAATTATCTAAATCCATGGCCAATTTGGGCTTAGGAGCCCATCTTTGGTCTTAGAGGATGCTTCAGTATGTAGTGGTCACAAATATTATAGGGGCTCTATGGTCTAAATAGGGATTACCATAGAGTTCACCTACCCATTTGGAGCTAACAAAACTAATGATTTGATGCCATAGTCAGTGGTTTCAAAGTTACATAGTGATGCGCCAATGAAGTGACATATAATGCAAGTCTTGGCATCTAACAAGATTATTGTGCAAAGTCCAAACTAAATGTGATCTCTCTGAACTAAGAGAGGTTATTATAGACCTTGATATCACCATCTTTTACTATTTGATACTTCACTAATATCCCTCATGAGATTTGAGTTATGACCCTTAGAAGATCAATGTCCATACACACTTAGAGAATCTTTGAGACACGTCTGTACAAGATGGCCATGACCATTGTAGGTTATCTACGATTAGAACAATGGTTTCACTAGGTTTCAACCTTCAATCTAGAGCTAAAAAAGTTGAGGATTTGATGTCATAATTAGCAGTTTCAAAATTACATAGTGATGCACCAATGAACTGAGGTACACTACAAGTTTTGGAATAGGGCGAGATCACTATGCCAAATCCAAACTAAATGTCATCTCTACAAATTGAGAGATTTTATTGTATATTCAAATTTACCTATTGGAAAAAATTTATTAATATTGTATTATCTTTTATGTTACAAAAAATGTCATATTATTGCCAGTCAATGTTTTCCAAGCTCACTCAGGCATTGAAGATAGTTTCGTATGTCTACTGAGCATCCCAAAGTTTTTCTAGTTCAGAAGATAGTATCTACCAAGTTCACTCAAGTGATAAAGGAAAGTTTATAGAAGTTGAGTATTAACTAAGCTCACTCAGCTAATAAAGGAAATGTTGGATGGAACTAGTGTTAACTAAGATCACTTGGTTACCAAAGGAACTTTGTGAATATGTATTGTTGATAGAGTTCACGTGGTTAACACATGAAAATTGCTTTGAGTTAGTATCTATCGAGCAGGGTCAACTAACAAAAGATTTTCTTGTTTTGGAATATTGAGTTCAATTGAATTATTTGTTGGTTCTAGTCAAGTGAGGAGATAAATATTAATTATTCTAAGTTGTATTTAAGCCAACCTAACAATATGTGAGATATAAATAAAAGGTCAAGTTGAGGATTAAATGTGTGGAACATAATTGAAGATTTGATGATCCTTAGAGGGAGATAATTAGAAGGATATGCAAAATATCCTTATTGATATGCAAAGATACATTCAATCAAGAAGGATCAAGTATACAAGCTAGAATTGAGACCTATAATCAAAAATTCAATTGCACAAAAAATTAGGTCATCTCATTGTTGCTCTCTAACCATTGCAATAGTGATCTAAATCTCTTAATAGAGTTAGTTTAATAGGTATTTGTAAATCCTCTAACAAGGTGGCATTTCTATTGGATTTTCTAAAGACCTCTAACAAGGCCACTCCTAATATGGTGATTAAATCCTCTAATAGGGTTACACCTAACAGTGTGTTTTCTAACCTTTAATAGGGTTGGCTCCTAATAGGGCTCACTTTAGAAGAGTGAGAATTAGTAACTAGTTGCAATTGGTTGTTTTTCCCAAATTGGGTTTTCACTTTAAATTCTGGTGTCAATTGTGTTCATGCTATTTATTTTATGTGTACACAACCAAGTTAAAGTAAGATCAATCATAGATACTATCTTACTATATTCATGATAAGTATTTGCCACTTGTTATTTTAGTGATTACCGAGTTACAACATTTGTTAGTGTAAACCGAGTACCTATGTATTTGCCGAGTTACAATAGAGTTCTATTTACATTGAGTTTCTATTTTTATTGACATCTAAGGGACGCAGGTTATATTTTTGTGGGGTAACTAATTCACCCTCCCTTCTCAGTTACTCCTCTTATATTTACAACAATATGTATCAGAGCTTTTGGTGTTTATAGAGAAGGTTTTGAGGACCTAACCTAAAGATTAGGATGTCTTATAGAAGAGAGATTCCTAAATTGAACTGAGACAAATTTGTAGCATGATAAGGACTTATGCTTTTACATTTGGCATCTATCAGTGATTCAAGTTTTAAATATTTTGATAGTGAATACAAGACTCCTACTAGAAAATTATTAGTTGAAAAGAAAAATTATAACATCATGATAACTGACATTGCTTTTGCTCTTAATTATGCTGAATTTGATGAAGTCAAAAGTTGCACTATAGCTTATGATACGTGAATCAAAATAAAAGCCATCTATGGAGGAGATGATAATGTAAGAAGAGCTAAAGATGAAATTCTTAGAGGACAATTTGATCAGATGAAGATGATAACATTGAGAAATATGTTGAGCAAATTAAAGTAAGTGTGAGTGCAATAAAAGCATCTGGAGGAGACAATGATGACAAAGTAGTTGTAATCAAGGTACTTAGAACCCTTCTTCCTATATATGCAATTAGAGTGTTTGCTATTCAAGAAATGAGATGTGATCTAAATAGAAATATAACTTTGGATGCTCTGGTTGGAAGATTAATAGCTTTTGAGTTGGATACCTATGATAACTATGTCCCTAGTTCCAAAGGTATTGAATCTGCATTTGAAGCCAAGCTTTCACTCAAGAAAAGGGGTAAGAAATCAAAAGCTAATCAATCAGAAAGTGAAGAAGAGGAAGAAAGTGAAGACAATGATCTTGAAGTTGTTGAAGCTCTACTTGCAAAGAAATATTCCAAAGGTAGAGGAAAGTACAAAGGTAAGATTCCTTTCTTGTGAAGAAGTTGGTCACATTGCTATAAGGTGTCGAAACAAAAAAGACAAATATGAAAAGAAAAATAATAAGTTCAAAGGCAAGAAGGAATTCAAGAACTACAAGAACTACGAGGACAAAGGTAAGAAATCTTGTTTTATGGCTAGAGATTCTAATAATAGTAAAGATGAAATGGTATATATTGCTATAAAAGATGAATCTAATGATTAAGGAGATAAAATGGAACTTATCTCTCGTCTTAGCAAAAATGATATATGGATTATTGATAGTGGCTACTCATATCATATGACTAGAGACACAACAAAGTTTGAATACATGGAACATTATGATGGTGGTAGTGTGAGATTTGGAAATAATGAACCTTGTTGCATAAAGGGAAAAGGATGTATCTCATTAACCAATGAACTTAGATGTGACAATGCTTATTGGGTTGAAAGACTACATTATAATCTACTTAGTGTGGCATAGTTGAATAACATTCAATTCAAGGTAGAATTCATGAATGGGAAGGCCAAACTACTGGATAGAAAAGATAATTTGGTTGGGTCTAGGAAACAAACAAAAGGTAATCTATTCTAACTTGATCTCAATGAAAGTTCATGTCTTTTTGCTCAAGTAGAAGAAAGATGGTTCTGGCACAAAAGATTATATCATGTAAACTTTGATAATCTGGTCAAGATAAGCAAAAATAGAAGAGTAAGAGGTAATCCTAGCTTGAGAAAACCTAATATGGGTCTATGTAAAAATTGTCAAATTGGTAGGATGGGAAAAACTAGTTTCAAAAGCAAGAACTATCATTTTGAAGAAGTCTTAGAGCTTCTACATACAAACTTATGTGGACCTATTGGAATAGAGACTTATAGTGGAGATAATTTTTTCATACTTTTTGTTGATGATTATTCTAGAATGATGACAACAATGTATCTAAAAGAAAAATCTAAATCTTTTAAAAAATTTAAGTGGTATCTGGCAAGAGTAGAAAAATAAATTGGAAAGAAGCTGAAATGTTTGAGATTAGACAGAGGTGGCGAATTCATTTCCAATGAGTTCAATGAATTATGCATTGAAAAAGGAATTAAGAGAAGGTATCAACCCCTAGCACACCTCATGAAAGTGTTATAGCTGAAAGAAGGAACATATCTGTCATGGATTGTGCAAGAACATAGATGATAGAAAAGAATGTTGCAATCAAATACTGGAAGGAAATAATCAGTACTATAGTGCATAACTTGAATGGAGTACAACTAAAGAAAGACTCAAATCAAACTCATTGTGAACTATGGTATGGCTACAAACCTAATGTAAGTTACTTAAAAGTATTTGGTAGCAAATGTTATATCTTGAAAGAATCTAGGACAGGTATATTTGATGTCAAAGGTGATGAAGGCATATTCCTAGGATAATCCTATAGAAGTAAAGGATACAAATGTTTGAATTTTTCTACTCATAAAATCATAGAAAGTGCACATGTGAGAATTGATGAGTTTGTAGGAAAGAGTGAAGAACAAAGCTAGAAAGAACCTAAGGATTACATAAGATTTGTCTACTATGAACTTGATACATTGGTAAATCTATGTAGAAGTTAGAAAGCTTCAACTCTCGAGTCCCTAAGATCTCCAAAAGCTATTGAGTTGCATCTAGTACAACCCAAGTCACAGTATGGAGGAATTGAGTCATAGTGAGAAGCTACCAAGTTGTTGCTAGAGCAATTTGAGTCTGATGGACCTGAGTCATAGACAGTGGAACCCAACCTTAATATAGAAGATCATGAAGAGGTTAGTGAAACAAACTCCAAATCCAAAGTACTTGTGTTAGCAAGATATGTCAGAAGGCATCATGCACCTGATCAGATCATTGAAGAAAAGTTAGATGGAACAAGGAAAATAAACAAATTGAAAGGTACATGTTTGCTTGCTGAATTTAAACCTAGAAAGGTTAAAGATGCTTTGGATAATGAAAGTTGGCTGAAGCTATGAATGAAGAAATAGAACATATAGAGAAGAATATGACTTGGACTCTTATTCCTAGACCCAAGGATAAAAATGTAATTGGCACAAAGTGGGTATTTAGAAATAAGATAAATGAAGATGGAGAAGTTTCCAAAAATAAAGAAAGGTTAGTATGTAAAGGTTATTCTCAAGAGAAAGGTATTGATTATGGTGAAACTTTTTCTTTTGTTGCAAGATTAGAAGGTGTTAGAACTTTATTCGCATATGTAACTCATAGAGGTGTTAGAGTTAAACCATGGATAGAAATAATAGTTACATACAAATATAACCAATAATAGAAAATAATAGATCACACAGAAAAGAACACAAGACACCAAGATTTAATGTGGTTCACCCAATCCCTAGGCTACATCCACTAAACAACAAGTCTAATATTATTATGATCTAGTGATTATAACTTGATTACAATCTGTAATCCCTTACAACTCAATACCACCGCAAGAACCAATTTCAAATCACCACACTAAAACAACCCTAACCCTAAGCCGTTTTATACAAGTATTAAACTACTTTAGGGTTACTACATGTTAGCCATAAATTGGTGAATATTAGCCATTACTTTAGTGGAAAATCTATGAATAGTACCAATTTTTTTTTTTCGGGCGATGCCCCGAGACCCAAAGGATTTATGAAGTATGTACAGTACTTTCCTAATTAGTTACCACAAACTAATAATATCTCACTTGGGGATTGATTAGGCTCCACATTAAACAACAATCTCCCACTTGAAGACTAATCTTGTAACAATGTCGCTACTCTATGAGGCTCCCACTGGGTCAAACCACCTTGGACCTTGTTGTTCTTTTATTCATGTTCAGTCTAAAAGACCAACCAAAGCTAAAGAGGAGTTCAACTTCTCTCTTGTTACTACCTTTTTCAACATATCTATTGGATTTTCATTTGTATGTATCTTGTCCAACTTTAACTATCCATCTTCCAAAACTGACCGAATGAAATGGTACCATAACTGTATATGTTGTCTTTGAATGTAGAGTTGAATTCTTTGCAAGATGAGTGGCACTCTGACTATTTGTAAAAAAATAATTATCCTTTTGAGGATGTCCCAATTCTTCCAAGAAGAACTAAAGCCATATCATCTCCTTGGATACTTTTGTAGTAGCAACATACTCTGCCTCTGTACTGGATAGATCATTAATCTTCTGTAACCTAGAAACCCAACTCATGGTTGCCCCACCAATAGTAAAGACATAACTTGCAGTACTCTGCCTAATATCAATATCCCCTACCAAATTTGAGTCAAAATAGCCTTGTAAATCAGTAATAGAGCCCCCAAAGTGTAAAAACTTATTGTATGTTCCTCTCAAATATCTGAAAATCTATTTGACTGCATTCCAATGCTCAATTCCTGGATGACTCATATACTTGCTAAAAACTCCTATTGCATGTGCAATATCTAGCCTGGTACATACCATAGCATACATCAAGCTTCCTATAGCTGAATCATAGGATACCTTGGACATCTTATCCTCCTCTTCTTGTATGTTATGACACATCTCCTTAGTCAACTTCAAATGAATAGGTAAAGGTGTGTCGACAACTTTAGCATTTTCCATAGAGAAATGTTTCAACACCTTCTCCACATAATCAACCTAACATAGCATCAATGTTATGCTCTTCCTATCTCTATGAATATTCATACCAAGGATTTTTTTTTCTTCCCCCAAATCCTTCATATAAAATGCATGTGCTAATTGGCATTTCAGCCCCTTAATGTGATCCATGTTAGACCCAGCTACAAGCATATCATCAACATATAAACATAAAATAATGTAGCTATCATCATCCAACCTCTTAAAATAAACAAAATGATATGAATGAAACCTACTATAACCATGCTCATGCATAAAACTATCAAATTTTAGATACCATTGCCAAGGTGCTTGCTTCAAGCCATATAAACTTTTCTTCAATTTGCACACTAAGTTCTCCTTACCTTTGATCGCAAATCCTTGTGGCTGAGTCATATATTTCTCTTCATCCAAATCACCATGAAGGAAGGCTATTTTAACATCAAGCTACTCTAAATGAAAATCTTCAGTAGCCACAAGACTTAAAATAGTATGGATAGAAGTCATTTTAACAACAAGAGAAAATATCTCATCAAAATCAATTCCCTTTTTCTGTGCAAATCCTTTTACAACTAACCTAGCATTAAATATTTTCTTACCTCCATCCTCTTTTTTCAACCTGTAAACACACTTATTCTGTAAAGAACTTTTACCTATAGGAAACTTACAAAAATCCCATGTCTTATTCTTCAACAAAGAGTTCATTTCATACTTTATTGTAGACTCCCACTGAATCTTAGTATCCACTTGCACAGCTTCATCATAACTTTTAGGTTCACCATCATCAATAAGTAAAATAGAATACAAAGAAGGAGAAAATATTTGTGGAGGTCTAATTTTCCTTGTTGACCATCTAACATTCACTGATGTGTGTGGTATTTGTTGTTGCATTTGTTGCACATCATGAGGAATGGCTGGAACATCAGCTTTTGGAGTATCATCTAGCACTACATAATCATCTTCTTTCTTCTGATGTTGCTGCAACAGATATTTGTACAACACTTTCTCATTGACTATGACATCCCTGCTTCTTACAATTTTATGATTTTCAAAATCCCAAATCCTATAACCAAATTCAATAATGCCATATCCAACAAATACACATTTTTTTGACTTAGCTTCCAGCTTGGTTCTATTTTCAGAATCTATGTGAGCAAATGCTTCACAACCGAAGGTTTTGAGAAAAGAATAACTCACCCTCTTACCAGTCCATGCCTCCTCTAGAATACCACAACCCAAAGGAGTAGAGTGATCTCTATTAATAAAATATACAATAGTATTGATAGCCTCTTCCCACATGTGTAAGGGCAACCCAACATGTAACCTCATGCTCCTTGCACATTTCATTATAGTCCTGTTCATGCATCCAACCACTCCATTTTCCTATGGAGTCCTTGGAATAGTTTTCTATTTATGAATACCATTAGTGGAGAAATAATCTTCAAATTCATGACTGCAATACTCACCACCACTATCAGATCTAAGACATTTTAATTTCTTACCAGTCTCATTTTCAACCAAGCATTTCCATTTCTTAAAAGTTTGAAATACATCAAATTTCTATCTAAGGAAATAAACCCATAATTTTCTTGTTGCATCATCAATAAATGTAACATAATAATGAGAGCCTCCAAGGGAAGATACCTAAGCTGGTCCCCATACATTGGTATGCACAAGCTCTAAGTTCTCCTTTTTGTTTTCCTTCCCAGTCTTTACAAAACTCACTCTCTTTTGTTTTCCATATGCATAAATTTCACAGAAATCTATATTAACACATTTTAGACCTAGCAAAACTTTCTTTGAATGAAGGAATTTCATAACTTTTTCACTCATGTGCCCAAGTCTATTGTGCCACATTGCTGAATTAGAATTTGCAACAACTATTTGTTCTCCTTGCTCAACTGCAACAACTATTCCTGAACATTCATTTTTCTTTGAAACAATTAAAGTAGAAGGAACAATATGACCTGTACAAAGATACAAGGTGCCTACTTTCACACCTTTTTCTACTACAAGGGAACCTTTTGAAACCTTCATATTTTTATCATTAAAAGTAACTACACAACCCTCATCACCGAGTTGCCCTACTGAAGTTAAATTCCTACTCAACCTTGAAAATTTTCTTACCTCATGTAGTAGCCAATGATTCCCATTCTACAACTTAATCTTAATTTTCCCCTTTACAACAATCTAGAAGGGTTCATTATCCCCCAAATAAACAAGTCCAAAATCCCCTTGGACATAATCAATGAAATAACCTCTATGAGGTGTAGCATAAAATGAAGCACCAAAATCTAAAACTTATGAATCATCAACACTTTCTAAAGATAGAAGCAAAGCATCCTCTTTGGATTTTTTACTTACCACATTTGCCTCATTGTCTCCATTTGATTTATCTCCTTCATTTTTCTTTTTATTCTAGCAATCTTTCTTTTTATGACCTGGTTTCCCATAGTACCAACAATCATTAGGTCCTGATGTAGAGCATCCCACACCAACCCAATATATGATAGGTTTCTCAATCCTACCATGGAGAGAAATTCAACATCATGGAAACCACTCTTCAACTACTACCATAACTATCCTTGTCATTTTTCATCTCTGACATTACCAACCTATCAAGGTTTCTTCCTTGTCCAAGGCTTCTCCATACTCACAATGCTTCAAACTTCTTCCACAATCCAAATACTGATCACTTTCAATCTCTGATCACAACTTAATTGCTGATCACATCCCCTTTATTGGTTGTCTTCCTGAGACTTACTACTTACACCCTTCCAACCCTACCTAGGATCATTCTACCCTTTTGTTGACCCCATATGATCCTTCCCATTTCATTTGTTAAGACTTTCCTCTTGCATCATTAACTCTATCCACAAAGTTCAGTGACTATCCTATTCTATTTACCCTTACCAATAGGACTTCCTTTCAACAAAACCCATAAACCTATGACAAGACTCTTGGTTTCAATTCTTTAGACATACCTAGGCTTTCTCCACACTCTCAAACTCACTTCTTTACCCTACACTTAGCATTCTTAATAAAAGCAAACCAAATCATACCCTTGACTGTCCTACTATGATAGTTTATACAAACCTCTGGACTTTTTGTTGTCTAGCTCTTCCCTTGGGCACCCTACCTTCTCCAAGACCCTAAACATGCTATATGCTCACTTTTACTTCAATATCTCGAGCCTCCATGGCCACAAAATCTATAAAACATGTGGAAAAAGCCTTTCTTTACTACTGTCACTGTTATTTCTGATTGTGACTAAACTTTTAAGTCATTTCCTTACCCAAAACACGTGCCTTTCTTTACATGAGGGCCTGAAAAAACTTAAATAACATTGGTACATACAAATACAAGTCTCCATTATGAATTCCTCATGTGGGATCTACAAATATCAACATCAAAGTCATTTTTATTGCTCTCGTGTACCCTATATAAGGTTTTGGAGTAGTTTTAGGAAAATTTCTGTATCTTCTTCAAATTGTTGTGAAAACAAATGCCACTAAATACAAAAGAACCTTAACTCATGCCTATATTAAGTTAAATTAACATTCAATATCAAAAGTAATAGCAACACAATAAACAATGTCAAGTTTTAGACTATTACCACTGTTAAAACATAGAAGATTGCAGAGAACAATATAATTTTATTGTTTAATTGGCTTCCACCATACATTTCCTGACTTCTCTTCCTTCTTTTCTAATTTAAAACATATATAAAATCTTCTCCCTTCATGGTAATTGACAACTAAACTTATAACTATCCCCACAACCACTTTCTCAATTTGGCCTTTAACAAGGCTTATTACATGTATTGTAAAGTTTAACACCCCTTGACTCATAACTAACTCCCTTCCTAGATTAATATGGTCATATGAGACCTTATGAAACTCAAAATGCTTATTAAACTCCTAATCTACCCCTGAACCCCACTACATGACTCAATGTGACATTATTTGCCCAACATGGAAATTTTGAATACATAAACCATTTTTATGACTCCATTACTTTTTATAGGCACTATTGGCCCAAGTTGCATTGCTTTGAGACCTTTTGGGTCCTTATTTACCTTCATCATGCTTGAAACCTCTTTGTCCTTTACCAAGTGCTCCTAGTGTCCCTCAAGACCATTTTTCCATGTCATGGTGCTCCTACATGAGGTCCTCTCGATTAAGACCTCCTCCCCTTTGACTTTCCTCTTAATTTCCCATGATTTCCAAAGTTACTTCCTCTCTCTGTTGTTCTGACCCTATTTTGTGCATTCAAAGCACTTCCTAATGTAGATCCACCTGAGGTTTTCCTATGAGTTTCCTCACTCAAAATAACACCAATCACATCATCATATTTTAGGGTACTAGATCCAGGAATAGAATTACTCACAACCATTACCAAGCCATTCCAACTTTTAGGCAAAGAACACAAAATCAAGAGAGCCCTAATTTCTTCATCAAAATTGATAGCCATAGAAGTTAACTGACTAGTAATAGTATTAAGTTTATTTAAATGATCTGTAATAGATCCACCTTCTACCATTTTCATATTAAATAAATGCTTCATGAGAAATACCTTGTTTGAAGTAGACGGCTTTTCATATAGTTTCACTAGGGTTTGCATCAATTCTTCTATCATCTTTGCTTTTGTAATATTAAATGCCACTGATGGTGCCAAGTATAATCGAATGCTTCAAAGTGCCTTTTTGTCTAAAAGATCTCATTCATCATTTGGCATAGATCCTTGATTCTTGGCTTTTCCTTTTAACGGCTTCCATAAATCCTTCTAATAAAGATAGTCTTCCATTTGCATCTTCCATAATTGGAAGTTTTGCCCATTAAACCTATCAACCCTTAGCTTACCCTCATCTGCCATCGCTCCCACTTGATCGTGAGACTTCCACTCAACTGTGAGACTTTCTTGCAAAGGATAACTGAAAAACAACCTCACTCTGATACCACTTGTTAGGATTAAACCATGGATATAAATAACAGTTACATGCAAATATAACCAATAACAAAAAATAATAGATCACATAGAAAAGAACACAAAACACCAAGATTTGACGTGGTTTACCCAATCCATGGGCTACATAGAACAACCTAAAAGTTTTGTAGATCCTAGCAAAAGAGAAATGGTCTAAAAATTAAACAAAGCATTGTATGGTCTCAAGAAAGCTCCCAAAGCTTGGTATGAAAGATTTCATAACTACTTGATAAAGATTGGTTTTCAAAGAACAAATGATAACATCAGTCTGTATATCAAAGAAGGACCAAACAAAAAGATTATGTCAGTAGAAATATTCATGGATGACACTTTATTTATAGAAAATGATGACTTGTGCAAGGAATTTTTAGAAAAAAATGAGTAAAAAATTTGAGATGTCTATGTTTAGAGAGATAAAATTCCTTGTTGGATTAGAGATCTAGCAGAAGAAAGATGGTATCTACATTACTCAATCTAAATATATCAAGGAGATACTAAAGAAGTTTGGAATGGAAGATCCAAGACTAGTTGGAACTCCTATGTCTACTGGACATAAGCATTCCAAAAATGATGATTCCAAGGAGGTAGATCAGACTACATATAGATCAATGATTGGAAAATTTCAATATGTAATGCATACAAGGTCAGATATTGCATTAGCAGTTGGTATGGTGGCAAGATTCTCAACAAATTCTAAAGAAAATAATATGATGCAAATCAAAAGAAACACGAGATATCTGAAAGTACTTAGACTATGATTTACGGTATAAAAAGGAGGCAATTTAGATATGAAGGCATTTACATATGCTAATTGGGTAGGAAGTGTTGATGACAGAAAGAACATGTAGTGCCTCTCATTTTTGCATTCTGTACCTTATCTATTTTGATTTGAGAGATACTTGATACTTTAATAATATTTACTTTGAGATAACCTGAGGATTAGATGTTATACTTTGATTCAGTGCCATAGATGCTTTACTGCTATGCTATTCAGTTTATCTTATTTGCATGTTGATACTATTTTGATATGATAGTAGATCTATGATGATATCTTATTTTATGGTTATTGGACATATTTGTTGATAATGTTATGTGATGGATTTTATTACTTCATTCATGTATCTTTACACTTTCTATGAATGTGAGTGGTGTAGATGGATTAGTTAGTTATTTAATGCATTAATTGCTTCAACTATTATATTACATACAATTGCATTTGATCATGTATTTTAGTGTGCAAGATTTATATCCCTGGCAGTGGCAGGTGGAGTTAGTGATTCAAATGTTCATATTTTACCAATGTCATCCCTATATGGTTGACATATCCTTATTTAATTATTTTAGATTAAAACCTTTCTATGATTAGTAAATTTGAACTCATATGCATTATGTGATTAGACCAGTGAGTGTGATTGTGCATTTAGAGTTTCACTCTGTCATGAAAGTGTTAAGTGATTTTTTGTGATTTTGGGTTTTTGAATTTTAATTCTTTTTGAATTTAATTTCTGGCAGCTTTGCCTTTGGTGAAATCCCATTACGAAGAATAACCTATTTTCATTTGGGTAGATTCAGAGTCTAGCTACTATAGTTGGCTACTTGCCCTAATTGACTATTCACTTGAAAAGTGAATATGTATTGAAAAAGTGATTTTATTATTCACTTCTCACTTTTTGAAATAGAAAATTTGAGAGCTTTTTGAGATTCCTCTTCTAAAGGATTTGAATTTTGTTCATTCTGGGAGCTGTAAGCGTGGGTTTTTCATGAGGTAAGTCTTGTTGGATCTAGCTTAGAGAGTTTATGCTTTGCCATCACTTTCAGTAGATTTGGCGAGTTATTTATTTTATTGCGTGGGTTTCAGTTTCTACCCCTTTGCTGTTAGGTAGGGCCTTCCCATTTTATTGTTTTTACTTCGTTTCAACTTCTATTTCTTGCAGCAATATGTTAGGAGGCTAAGAACTAGTGTTCCCCTCTATTTTTGTTTGCTGGTTTTGCTCGGTTGGTTGGGTATGAATGTTTTCCCTGTTTTTGGGATGGGGGTTTGGGATTTTGAGCTATTATGCTGACTATTTTGGCATACGGTGTCTGAATTCTTTTATTTTTGGATTTTCAAGGTTTTTGCTCCCAAGGGCCAAATGGGTTTTAATTTTAGAAATTTTCCAAAGTTTGGGGTTTTACCTCATTTTGCGTGCTGCCCTATTTTCTTGAGTTTTCTTTGCACAATGTGGTTCATGGACTGGATGATTCGTTTGGATATTGGTTAGACCACTATTGCATTTTTATGTTGCATTAGGATGCGTGTTGCATCCATCTTCCTTAGTCTATTTTCAATTGAGTGACTTTCTACTTTTGTTCTCATCTAGTCCTTGTGTTTGTTCTTTGTGATGGTGGTGCAACAACACGAGTATGTGCATGTACATTTTTTTGGTGACCTACGGGGCCCAATATTTTGTGATACTTTCAAAAGTTATGATCATTGGAGTTGGGTTGGGAATTTTCATGCCTATGGGCACTCATCATTGGATGAGCATGGGTAGGGTAGGGTAGCATATGGAGGGGGCTTCTATCTCTATAACTCGGTGCTTATTTCTTGAGGGTTGGCGTGCAAAAGCTTTGTAAACAAGTGATAACTAAATTTTAAACATTGGGTGGTAATAAAACTTAAAGGTAATAAAATGATTCAGGATGTGCTCCTTCCATTGGCAAGTGGAGAGCTGCCAATACAAGCTTGGGCTTGTCAATTCTAAGTGACTCTCCATGATGTCAGCCCCTACATTTTAGCCTAGTGAGATGTCTAACCAGGACCTATAGTATATGCATTATCTTTGTCTTGGATTTAGTCATCATACTACTTGGCATGTGTTTTAGCCATGGATGTTGTTTTGCATGTGTTTGTGGTTGGATCATTATCTCCATCAGCACAATAGGTGTGGACTTATGGGTACCATGCAGTTGGGAGGTGTAGCTACCCTCACCACTTCTAGGGACTGATGTACAAAGATAGTCTATTTTTCTAGCATGACTATGGCTAGATGTTTTCACTTGGTAATTCAAGTTTTGGAGTATGCTCTCTTGTGATTTATGCTATCATTTGAATGCTTGTATATCATGTTAGATGATGTTATTTACTAACACATTCCTTACATTGATGATTAGCATGTGTTGGGTGATGTTATCTACTTTGTAGAATTATCTTATACTTTCCACTAGCATGTTAGATTTCCTTTTTCTTATGACTATAACATGTTTTAGTAGTGATGTCCCTATTCTGATAGTACCAACAATCTAATTGGTGGCTTGAGATGTTACGCATAGGGGATGGCTAGGGCCCATTATGGTCTTATGATGCTATTGATGGTTGGGAGGAACTACATACTTAGTTGTTTTATTCATTGCAATGTTAATTGTGTTATTACAACATATCTTTCATTGCACTGCGATGTTTCCTTTTGTATTTTTACTTCTTACTATTTGTTCGATGGTTAGTTGTTGTTCTTTCCATATTTTAGTTATGGTTCAAGTGTTCTTGCCTCGAAATGTGGATCCTGTACTCCTTGGTGTGGAGGAAGTTTGTTCTTAGATTTCTTAGCTTTTTCCTACTTTTTGTTCTTGCATTCTAATTTGGGATCTCACGTGAGAATACACTTTCTCGATCAAGGATGCAAGTCTTCACATGGCATGTGGGGTTTCTTCACATGGCTTGACACTTTCTTGTGTGAAACCCTACACTAGTCTTGGGGTGTCTTTGTAGTATAGCTAGACACTTCCTCATGTGAAAGTGCACTTCTTCATGTGAAAAAGCATTTCTTTCATGCACCCTGATGCACTTCTTCACGCAAAATTCTAGCAGAGACTATTCTCATGCATAAAATAGGGGCTATCTAGGCTTCTCGAAGAAAAGTTTGAAAGTTGGTTTTAGATACCCTTTTTGACTTTTCACCTTCCTATTTCAAAAACAATTTCATAAAGGGTTTAAAATATATCATTGAAGTATAAGTTGATGTATATTTAATTCCTTATACTTAAGATAGATTTTAATATATGTGACAAATCTTTTGAGATAGGTTCCAGACATCTACAAGCTAAGATAAAGATTCTAGGAAATTTTAGAGCTTTAAAAATTTAGACTTTGCCAAATTTTAGGGCTTTAGGATTTTAGACCTAGCCAATTTTCAGGAGTCAACTTTTGTCTTTTAGCTTGGTGGATCTCTTATGTTTTCTTGTTATGTTTTTAGTTAGTGGTGATGCTTGGAGATCCGTTGGTTGTGGATGATTGTTAATCTTCCATTGTGATCTTTGTGATCCATGTATGTTGTTGTCATGTGCACTTACACTTGTTTTAAATTTTTTTTATCTTTCTTATATTTCATCCTTGTTTCAAAGGATCTCTGGGTAGGGCATTATAGAGCACCAATGGTGGAGCATTCTTTCTTAGTAAAAGACGAGTGTCTTGGACAAGTAAGAAAGAAAATTGTATTTATCAATCCACAATAGAGGCAAAATATGTAGTAGCAATAGTTAATTTTTCATATTTGGTTCAAGAAACTATTGGTAGGTATGAAGATAAAAATCAAGGATCCAATGGTTATCTTCTATGATAACACCATTGCAATTAATATATCAAACAATAATGTGATGCATACCAAAACAAAACATATTGCTATAAAATATCTTTTTTTGAGAGAATTGGTAAAAGATAAAGAGGTAAGACTGAAATATGTGAATACTAAAGAACAAATTACAAATGTATTTACTAAGCCATTACCTAAGGGTACATTTTTGTATCTATGACATAAGTTAGGGGTCATTCCCCTATCTCAAGCTCATTAAATAAATTTTAGTGATGAATCAACCATAACATGTTGAAGATCAATCAGTTGATGCAATATTGACATGGGCATATTGCAAATGAATAAGTACATGAGGTACATTGATATTCACTGAATATTTTCCTTGGCATGAGATGTCAAAAAGGGAGAATAAACTTGGTCAGATATTAAAGATAGAGTTTGCTATCAGAAGAAGATGTTTTAGACAAAGTTTTGCTAATAGAGGGAGGAACTAAAGGTAGAAGGAGTTTACATTGATAGAGGGAATTCTCTATTGGAAATGATTGAAATGATCATGAATGAAGAATAATGGAATTGGTAAAGAATGTCTTCAATCATTTTTTTTATCATTGATGTCAAACTTGCTACTTGTAGGAATGACAATTGCTTAAGTGATCCAAATACTATCAATTGGTTGATTGTCAAGGAGGTGGCAATCAATAAGATGTAACTAGACTACCTAGAGAAAGGTTGAAGTTATGATGTTGTAATGAAGTATAAGGATCAGCTAGGCCATTGATGAAATAGTGTACTAATGGCATACTCTAAGAAGATGGAAACACTAAGACACATCAAAGATGTAAGGTTTAACTAAGTCATTTGTAAAGCCTAACTAAGTTCATTGGAGAGAGCCAAGCAAGCTAGTTAGTGCCGAACAGATTCTTAGTTGAAGCTAAGCAAGTTCAACTTTAGTGTGTGTCAAGTGATCTTTAGGTGCTGAGTGAAGATCAAGTGCTGAGTAACACAGAATCCTTCAGGTGCCGAGTAGGTCTTTAAGTGCCAAGAAAAGTAGAAATGCTATAGGTGTCGAGTGCCAGTAAAACAACAGTAGGAGCTAAGTAACATAGAAGGAGCCAAGCATCAGTAAACCAATGATGCCAAGTTGTTAGATTATTTGTTAAAGTCAAAGATTCACCAGATCAATAGTGATAAGGTTGTTACATTGAATTTTTGAATTAGTTGGATGATAAGGATGATGAGTAGATGTCACAAAATTCTATGTAAACCATGCAAACCAATTCAAGGCGAATGCTAATGGATTTATCATGAAGTTTCTAGAAGAAGCAATTTGGAGGGAAAACAATACCATTTTCTCAAGATCAGATCAAAGATTTGAGTGGGAAATGAAGAACAAAACTTCTTTATAAGGAGTTACAGGTCAGAGATCAATTGTGCATGTATGAGAGGGAGTTGGTCATAAGTGTGGTGATGTGAAGAAGCCAAGAGGAGTAAGAACAAAGCATCAAGACTTTGAGTTGATCAACTGACCATAGAGTGCATTAGCATAATGAGTGGAAGAATTCAAGGAGATAGATCTTGAAGGGTGAACAACTATCAACACTACAGGGGAGGAAAGACAAGCAAAGAAAAGAACTGAAGAGTGACCTAAAATCTACACAGTTAGGGTTGCAATCTTTATCAGGTCAAAATCCTTCTAATACTCTCTTACCAATGTATTAGATATTGAAATCCTTTATTGCTAGGTTAGCTTAATAGCTAGGTGGATAAGCCTCAAGAAAAGGATAGAAATCCCCAGGAGAAGGATAAAGAGATCCTCAAGAGAAAGATAAGAGATCCTTAGGAGGAGGATAGGAGATCCTTAAAGAGGGATGAAAGATTCTTTTGAGAAGGTGACTGTAAATCTCATAGACTTGGGTGAGCCTAACAACTCTATGTAAATCCTTTAATAGGGTGACATTCCAAGTTGAATGTTCTTAAGTCCTCTAACAAGAAACACTCATAACAGGGTGTAGAAATCCTTTAATAGGGTCACACCTTACAGTGTGTAAAGCCTTTAATAGGGGAGACCATCAAAAGTGGTTGAAATCAATTGTGCAGTTATTTTGTGGGTATCATCCCCACCCCAATTTTACCTTCTTATTCCTAGAGGGTTTCTAGGTTATCAAAATCCTTAGTGTTATGGTGTGATGCATGTTTACTTTTCATATTGTTCAATGTTCAATTGCATGCATGATAAGAAAGTAAAAGGACAATACTTCTGGTTTACTCCTATTTTATTAGAAAGTTTGAATTGGACATTATAGGACCTTGGATAACTGATTCACCCCCCTCTCAGTTATTCTAAAGGATTCTAACAATTGGTATCAGATCTCACTGCTAATTTTTTTCAAGGTACTGACAACAGGAAGATCAAGATGTCAAAGAGAGAAGTTCCCAAGCTAAAAAAAGACAATTTTGTTGCATGGAAAAGTCTGATGAAGTTACACCTTGGATCAATAGGCGACTATGCATAATCCTCAATCACAGTTGATCATGTAGACCCTGCAGGAACCCTTACTATAGATGACATGAGAAAGAAGGAGTAGAATCAAGCGATGTTAGATATTGCTTCAGCGCTAAGGTATGCCAAGTATGATGACATCAAAGAATGTGGTACTACACATCAAATGTGGGAAACATTATCAAGAATCTATGGAGGAGATGAAAATGTCAAGAGAGCCAAAAGAGAGAGCCTAAGAGGAAAGTTTGATGACATGAAAATGGAAGAAGGAGAGAATGCTAGTCAATATGGTGCAAGGATGAAGGAAGTAGTAAGTGCTATAAGAAGCTTAGGAGGATAGTTAGCAAAAGAAATAGTATGTAGAAAATACTTGAGAACTTTGCTTCCTATCTATGTTATAAGAGTATCAGCCATCCAAGAGCTAAGGTGTGTACCAGGCAACACATTGTCATTTGAAGGAATAATTGGAAGACTCACTGACTTTGAGCTATCCAACTTTGACAACTACAAGCCAAAAAATTTTGAATCTGCATTCAAAGCCAAGATGATGATAAAAGACAATGATGAGGTGTAAACAAAGAAAAAGAATGGAAAAGGAAAGTATGTATCTAGTGATAGCAACACTGATGAAGATCATGTAGACCAATTAGAGGAATTAATAGCAAGAAGATTTCATAGAGGAAGAGGAAAATTCAAAGGTAAGCTACCAATCATTTGTTTCAATTGTAATGAAGTTGGTCACATTGCAGCCAGATGCACACAAAAGAAAAATTACAAGGATGGACGAAACTTCAAGAAAAAAAAAGAGGACAACAAGGACTATAGAGGTAAAGGCAAAAGATGCTACATTGTTGAAGAAGACTCTGATGAGAATGATGATGAAGTAGTCTATGTGGCTATGAAAGATGAATTAGATGAAGATGAGGCAACTACCCTAGTAACCTGCATGAACAAGAATGATAGATGGATCATAGACAGTGGATGCTCTCATCACATGACTGGAGATAAAAGTAAGTTCATTTCCTTTACTCAATATGAAGGTAATAGTGTTAGTTTTGGTAACTGTAAGAATTTGGCTTAGGCCATAATTCACCCAAGAACTAAAGAACTCAACAATAGCACACAGTAGACCGAAATAGATAGAGTATGATCAAAATGATGATATTCATTCAATAATTGGATACAAGAGTACACTAGGAGTGCCTGAATATAAAGGCCTCAAGAGAGCTTCTAGAATGCATAGAATTCAGCACTATGATATGTCATACAAGTAGGCACATGTCCACTAGATATGGATTATCCTCCATTAACCATGGGATTGAGTGTGATGATGTGGGGATAAGCCTACAATAGTGTAGCACGCAAATTAGTGGAGTAGACAACATGTGCTAAATGAGGAGTGCAAAAAATTGTGTTATCATCATGACAACTCAGTGAATGATGCATACTTCTGTGTTGTAGACACCATGTGCATAATTAGAGTTGTGTAACTCAATGAGAGTTTACAAAATCCTAAGTGTCTTATCTAAAATAATAATAAAATAATGCATTAACCTAAGAAAAACTTAAGTAAGTGTCATAAGTAAATACTTATTTACACCAACACCCCCCCTTAAGTGCAACTTAGGGGAATGCCCTTAAGCTTATGAAATCTAGGATGATATGCAAGATGGGTCTTGGCTACTAGGCCATGTTAGGTACCCATGTACATAATGATATGCAATCTCTCATAAAGCAGGGAAAGAAAGAAAATCTCATGGGAGAAACTCTCCCCCAAAAAGAGAGATAAAGAAGGATGCATGGATGGATGGAGTAATCAAGACCCCCCATTATGACATACATCTAGTATATACATAAGAGAATGATGAGAAGAGGAAGAGAGATAGGATGGGTTCCCACCCCAAAGAAGAATGCTGAACAGTGACTGCTCCGATGAAGAAGCTGATCCAAGACTGCAGAATGGTGTTCCTCCCCTTAGGAAGAAACAATGCCAAGGGTACAAATGAGATGCTTCCACTGTGTGTGAAAAGAATCCCATGGATAAGTGATGTCTCTGAAACTTTCTCAACTGGTTGAAGAACTTGTCCCAAAGAACTATTTTTTCTTACAACTGATGAAGAACCCTCTTGGAATTGCTGATCATAAGTATCCACAATCACTTCAACTTGTGACGATTGATCATGTAGAGAATGAACAAGAGAGTCTGATGGAACCCTTGTGACAACTGAAGAAGGAACTTCTACATCAAGAAGAAGAGGCAAATCATCAATACTATCCCCCAAATTTGTCACTGAACCTGTATCTGGAAGATTGGAAGTACCCTGTTGTTCTGGACCTATCACTATGGCAATGTATGCATGCGGATTGAACTGATGAAGTGACCTCTCACTGTATCTATCGACAGAACTCCATGTGTTTGAAGTTGTTGAAGCACTATCACTGGAATCACTTTTAGTATCCACACTAAATGATCTATGAAGAGGAGTAGAGGACAAGCTCGAAGAAATTTCCTCAAAATGTAAATCCTTCTACACAAATATCTGATGTGTCTCAGGATCTAGAAGTCTGTATGCCTTTACACTGTCTTCATAACCAATGAAGGTACAAGGCTGAGATGATTGTGCCTTGCGACCCCTGGAAGATATGTTTACCCAAGTAGGACAATCAAAACTTTGAAGTGTGTCACAATTGGTTTTCTACTGCACCATGCCTCAAAAGGAGTTTTTCCATCTAAGGCTGGATGAGGAGAACGATTAAGAATGTGAGTGGCACTGGAGATTGCTTCAACTTATAATGATGGATCTAGAGACTTGGCATGAATCATGCAACTTGCCATAGACTTGAGAGTTTGAATCCTCAAAGCTACAACATCTATCGTATGTAGACTGAATGCTGAAGGAGTCTGAAGATCAATGCCCTCATGTCTACAAAAGTCTTTAAGTCTTCTGTTCACATCCATGCTACCACTTTCCATTCAGAGTATTTTGATGGCCTTTCTAGATTTTTGTTCTACATGAGCCTTGAAGTCTAGAAATGCGTCCAACACTTCACCCTTACTATGCAGAAAGTAGACCCAAGTGAACCTTGAAAATTCATCAACTAAGGTAAGTATGTAGCGACCCTGGTTGAATGCAAAAGGACCTGCTAATACCATGTGAACCATTTGAAGAACACTTGTTGCTCTAGAAGACTTTCCTCTTTGTAACTTCCCCACTGGATGAATATCCATCGAATTTCTTGAACACTTACCCTTATAAAAATTGATTTGAGGTAGACCTTTCACCATGTGGTATGTGCAAAGTTGCTGAAGATAGAGATAGTCAAGATGACCATACCGTTCATGCCATAATTTCATGTTTGAATCTGATTGTGATAACAAGGCCTTTGAAGGAGACTTGGGCACAAAATGAGAGAAAGAGTACAACCTCTTGTGATCATTCACTTTCCCCACTACAACCAAGGAATCATCTTTAAGACTGTGCACTTTTACTAAGTCTGGAAGGAACTCAACTCTATGTCCATCTCCAAAGTGAGTGACTTGGTAGATTGATAGGAGATTCAAACTTAGGTTTGGAACATAGAGAACCTCTTGAAACTCTCCATTTTCAATTTCCTCATTTCCTTTTCTTTCAACTTCCATTTTGCTATCATTCCCCATGAAGATGTGTGGTACCTTTGAGTGATTCAATGAAAAAAAATCCTCCTTTGAAGAACCCATATGATATGAGGCACCTGAGTCCAATATCCATTCCTTTGAAGAGTTTGAATTAGCCATGAGTGCTTGCCCTTGTCCCTTTGAATCTAAAGAAGATCCCTTCTCCTTGTAAGAATTACACAATGGAACATTATGTTTCTTCATGATGTTGGTTAATTCATCAATCTGTTTGAGATAACACTCATGCTCTTCATGACCCATTTTCTTGCAATAAGCACACTTCTTCTTCTCCTTATTGTTGTCCCCCTTCTTGTTGGAATTCGAGGACTTGACTTGTTGATTGAATTGAGGTGTTGTCTTTTCTGCATCCTCTGATTTATCCTTCTTCTATTTCTTCTTGCCCTTTCCTTTATTTGAAGATTGTCTAGCTGAATGTTGAGAACCCTCATTGTTGGCCAACAATGCTTTGGACTGAGGTGATTTGAGAATCCCCATTATTTTCAACTTCTTTTCTTCATCATCCAACAGTTTAACATATTAATCAAAAGTAACTTTCTTGTAGGCAGACCCTAAGGTAGTCTTTGAGGTGTTAAAAGAAGATAAAAATGTGGAATATTTAGATGGCAACTTGTTATGGATGAGATAGACTAGTCTGTCATCTTTGATAGAATTCCCACAATCAGTAAGCTTCGTCCTTAATTCATTCACCTTGATGATGAAGTCCTGTATTGAGTCATATGACTTAGGATCTAAGGAAACAAGCTCATCTTCTATTTTGAACACATCCTCTTTAGACACTTTATCATAAATGCTTTCGAGGGTATCCCAAGCTTCCTTGGATGTAGTACATTTTATGATTTGATATATGATCTTATCATCTATCCCCAAACATATATCACCTAGGGCTTTCCTATCCATGGCTACCCATTCAGAAATTTCACTTGTTGATACATTATCACCTGCTGGTTTAGGAAGAGTACCATCTACATATTGTGAAACTCCATTATGCATTAAGTGATACAACATTTTGATTGACCATGAAGCATAGTTATGAGGAGTTAATTTAGGAAACTTAAAGTTGCCCATAATGCAGAAAATGAAAGAAATGTGCAGAAAAGAGAGAAAACAACACCAAGAATAACCCCCCTTTTCACTAAATCAAGAAACCCCCCCAAAATAGATGCTTTGGGTACTTTATCAATAGTGCGATTACAATGGGCCACTTGCCAATTTTGGCCTTCATGGACTTTTGATTTTTCTTGTTATAACCTCTTAATAGAGAAAAAATTTGAAACTTTACAATGTGCTACAATTCTAAAGCATTACAAAGCAAAGAAAGGACCTATTGCTGAAAGTGACAATTTTGTCCACACAACCCTACAATTTGATACCAGATTTAGAAATTAGACAAAAAATAATGAACTTTCAAAGAAATGGAACCTATTTTCGACTCCAAATGTGCCCGTATGGAGCATTTGAAGTTGCAAAATGTAGAATTATCCAGGTACAGTCACCAAAAAATGCAATATTTGAACAATTCGTGCACCAAAACCAAAAAATAGCTACACTACTAAAACATTTAGGAAATTTTACCCAATTTCAAAAAAAATTGCACCTGATTTGGAGTTCGGATGTGCGAGATATGGCCTCTTGAAGTTGGACTGCAAAAACCAAAATCAATTTGGTGAGGTGTTGCATAAGCAAAAGACATGGTTAAATTTGATAGTCATATGACTATTGTAGTAGTTCCAATTTAGCCTATGATGAAATCCAAATGGGCATCAATTTTAGGCTACTAAAGCTGATGATGTTAGCACACTCTTGGCTGATGATGACATCATGATGACATCAGCTATACATACAATGACGTGTCTAGTACGGCCTGATGATGTGTCTGCCAGTGTGTCCTTGTACAGTGGGCTGAGTTGGAGGCTGATGTGGGGCAATGTATCTGTGTATAGTCAGATGACTGGATCGACTATATAGTCTGCGACATATGAGAATCCGGTACGTGGCTGTCGGGAATGCTGGAAGCAGCGGGTGGGAAACATTAGAATTTTGCTGCATCACCAGTGAATCCAAGTTTGCGGTGCAAAAAATTTAGATTAATCCCACATTTGGCATGGGTCAGCACTATGTGTTGTTTAAATATGAGAGCTCGTGGTACCAACATAAACTGTGAGGTCGTCGGTGGATATTCCAATGAATGTGTGTTCTGCCGGTAATGTAATGTTGCCGCTAGATTTATAACCGCCGATTTCTGAGTTAGCTCTTGCTAGTGAAAATGTCAAATTTCTCTATGATATTACTACTCGATATGCCATGCGAAACTCGATATGCCATGCAAAAATTGAAGAGGCTGCAGGGTTTAATATAAAACCTGCCAAATAAAAATAATTTTGCCAATAATATATTTAGTTGGGCTGGGGTGTAACTGCCTGGATCGGAAATTTTTTTTCTCTACTAGCTAATTGAATAAATCCAAAAATATGTAGATTCAAAAAATACAGAGAAATAGATCTGAAAATAAAATTAAATAATCAGATCGATTAGATCATACCCAATCGCAAATCGGTGCCAGTTTGCAAATTGTTTTTGCCTCACGATCAACTTTCAACCAATATAGGCGAGTTTATAGTGAATCTTCATCGAATTGATGCTCTGGATGCAACAGAGAGATCAAATCTAGCTCTAGATGCTCCTAATTTCTATGGATCCTTTGAAATTGAGGTGTTGAAGCATGAACAGTCTCGAATGGCTACATGATGAGAATCCTCCTTAGCTTTGATACCATGTAAGAATTTGGCTTAGGCCATAATTCATCCAAGAACTAAAGAATTCAACAATAGTACATAGTAGACCAAAATAGATAGAGTATGATCAGAATGACGATATTCATTCAATAATTGGATACAAGAGTACACTAGGAGTGCCTGAATATAAAGGCCTCAAGAGAGCTTCTAGAATGCATAGAAGTCACCACTATGATATGTCATACAGCCAGGCACATGTCCACTAGATATGGATTATCCTCCATTAAGCACAGGATTAAGTGCGATGATGTGGGGATAAGCCTACAATAGTGTAGTATGCAAATCAGTGGAGTAGAAAACATGTGCTAAATGAGGAGTGATGAAAACTATGTTGTCATCATGACAACTCAGTGAATGATGCATACTCCTATATTGTAGACACCATGTGCATAATTAGAATTGCATAACTCAATGAGAGTTCACAAACTCCTAAGTGTCTTATCTAAAATAATAATAAAATAATGAAAAATAATTAAATAATGCATTAACCTAAGTAAAACTTAAGTAAGTGTAATAAGTAAATACTTATTTACACCAACAGTAACAATGCACCATGTTAGATCAAAGGGAAAGGTAGTATCAAGCTTATTGAAAGGATAACATGTGATAATACATACTATGTTGAAGGCATAAATTATAACTTGTTAAGTGTCTCATAGTTAGGCAACATAGGATATAAGGTTGAATTTGGAAATGGAATTGCCCAGATCTATGATTCTCAAGAAAGTCTAATAGGAAAAGGTGACCAGACTAGGAGTAATTTGTTCTACCTAGATATGGAAGATGCTTCTTGTCTCATTGTTCAAACTGATGATGTATGGTTATGGCACAAGAGGCTATGTCATGTAAATTTTGACAATCTAATAAGCATCAGCAAGATGAAGAAAGTTAAAGGTATACCAAAGTTGAAGAAGCCTGATAACACCATATGCAAACAATGCCAACTAGGAAAGATGATCAAGTCAACTTTCAAAAGAAAGACCTATACTTCTAATGAAGTATTAGAGCTAGTTCATACTGACTTGTGTGGTCTTATTGAAGTACAAAGCTACAAAGGTGACATATACATAATGTTATTTGTAGATGACTATTCAAGGATGATGATAGTCATGTTTCTGAAACTAAAATCAGATGCATTTCAAATGTTCAAATGGTACTTGGCTAGAGTAGAGAAAGAAACTAGAAAGAACCTAAAATGTCTTAAATCTGATAGAGGATGTGAATTCACATCAAGCGGATTTGAAGAATTCTACAATGAAAGAGGAATCAAAAGGCAAACATCAGCACCTAAGACTCCACCTCAGAATGGTATAGTAGAAAGAAGGAATAGATTAGTTATTGATTGTGCCAAAACCTTAATGATGGAGAAAAATGTTGCACTCAAGTACTAGAGAGAAGCTATAAGTACTGCAGTCTACACACTCAACAGAGTTCAAGTCAAGAAAGGTACAAATGCAACACCTTTTGAATTATGGTATGGGCATTCTCCTAATGTAAAACATTTCAAAATATTTGGATGCAAATGCTATATATATAAATAGTCTAGAAATGGAAAATTTGATGCAAAGAGTGAGGAAGGCACATTTCTTGGTTATTCTACAAGAAGAAAAGCTTATAAGTGCTTGAATTTTAATACTAACAAAGTAGTAGAAAGCACAAATGTGAAATTTGATGAGCTTGTAGAAGTTTAAAGTGTTGAGAACACCAAGAAAGTAGGAGCATACAAGAACTTTGTATACTTTTATGAAGGTATACCTAATAATGATGAAGTGGTAACTTAGAATGACAATCAGAAACAAAATCCAGTATCTGTCGAGCCACAGATAGTGAATGCTGAACAATAGACACATTCAGAAGCTGAGCTTCAGAATATAGAAAATGTTCATTCATATTCTGAGAATAGTAAACATGAAGAAAATGAACAAATGCCTGATGAAAATATGCATGAGGGTTCAGATTTTGAAAGAGACAACATGCAAACAAGGAAAGAACCAGTATTTGCAAAGTATGTAAGAAGAAATCATCCTCCAAGTCAAATTATTGGAAACAAAGAGGCAGGACCAATGACAAGGAATAGACTCAGAAGTGAAACATGTCTGCTCAGCAAGATGGAACCAAAAATAGTAAGTGAAGCTATAACAGATGATGACTGGTGTAGATGCTCAAAAATGGTTCACATCTACAACCTTGTCACTTCTTCATACTAATTTGTCCCATTTTCTCATTCTACTAACTTTGATCTTTTGGCCAGATTGACCATATTTTGTCTTTTGTATCCCCTTTCACATCAATTTCATATCAACTCATAATCATATCAAATCAACTCGAAATCATATCAAATCAACTTGAAATCACCCCAAATCAACTTGGAATCACTTGAAATTGGTCCTAATCAACCCAAAACATATCAAACATCCCAAATCAATCATCATTTATCCACTCCTAGGCATTGTTGTCGCTTTTAGTGTCTTGAAAACCTATCAACTTATCAATCTTATCAATCTGACCTTAGTACTGTCATGGCTCTTAGTGCTAGGTCAAACTATCATTCATGTCATCCAATCTTTGACATTGTTAAGGCTTTCAATGTCAAATCATGGCATCATCAACCATTTTAATAATATTGACAGTGTTCATCGATGTTATTATGATCAAACCTTATCAATCAATTTCAATCCTATAGCATTTACAATGTCGGTTAAATGTTACATATCAACCAATTCATGTCATGTGTCCTTCGCATGTTATCAACTTCAATCAATCAATTTGACCATGGCTTTGGTCTACCTTTTCATCATCTTATTTGATATCCATCATCATCACATTTTTATCAAAGGATACGGTCGCATTCATTTAATCAATTTGGCCAATTATCTACTAATTTTCTCTATAGGATTAAATAACCCATAATTTAATTCTATTATTCTCACTAATTATTCTTCCTAATTATCATCCTCAATTAATTAATTGTTTCATCATCAGCAAACCATGGAAATTCTTAATTTCCTAAGTTCCATTTTCCATCATTAATTCCATTTTTTACTAATTCTTATTTTGTGGAATAAGAGGATTTTTTATTCGAATATTCCATAAAATATTGCATCATCATGAAACTTGGATATGACACCTCGTGGATTCTCCTTTGACACTTGGCTAAGATTTGTCATAATCAAATATTCTTAGCTCTTACGCATGTCCCTATTTGGCTTATTCGTCATAGATTCTTGGCTTTAAGTGGGTTGAGGTGTCTTATGACGCGTCATAGATTCTCTTCCACATTTAGCCAAGTTTGACTCTCATGTGTCATAGAATCTTACAATTGGCATATTCTATCAAATGCGTCATAGGAATCTCTTGCCACATCACATATCTATGGGTGACAAATCCAATGCTCTCACCCTCCATGAAAATTATAAAATAGACATCCTTCCTCTCATTTTGGATCGGAATGCTTAAGTTTTGAAAATCCAAATCTTTGAGTCTTTGAGTCTCTACTTCTTTGCATTTTGCATTCTTTCCCTTACATTAAATCAAACTTCAAGTATTCTCATGGATTTATCCCTATCATAGGCTCTTTGCTTCAATCTTGTGTGCACTATAGGCAAATTGGAGCTACAATCATTTGGAGAAGAAAGAAGGACATGGGAGCTACAAACGGAAAAGGGAGTTTTTAATTATGTTTGCTTTCTTTTGATTAGTTTGGCTTTCATGGTAGACTAGTGGGTGCTAACATATGATTATTGAGTTTTGTGATTTGCTCATAGTGTGTTATGCATTTAACCCATTTTCTAGTCCTACATTTGGTGAACCCGACGTGAACATGCATATCTAACTTGGGTTTTCTTGTTTTGTGCTTGTAGGTGCAAGGAATGAGCTCACTTGGAAGGGTATAATGACTATCTTCTCTTCCTTTTAACACCTAGATTAATTAGGGGGTCCAGTAAAATGCTTATATGCTCTTGTTTTAGGAGCCCAAAAGCCACCAAAACCTCTTTCTATTGTTTCTAACTTACCAACTATGCCCAACTAGGCCCCAACTACTGCAGTCTATTCTGTTTGGGCACACTTGAGGATGTAGCTTTGAAAATTTGAATTTCTGGGTCTTGTCTAGGCACCATTTCCCCACACTTTGCACCTGACTTCCCAACCGCGCCCTAAAACTACCAACTGCACCCAACTAGGCCCCAACTACATCATTGACATAGCCTACACTATCTGGGTGCACTTGGGGATGTTCAGAGCCATTTTAGCCTTCTGGGGAGCAATTTGCTCTGTCAGAGCACACTTGGGTTCACAGTAAGCACATGCATCAATCAAAATTTGCATCTAAGGTTTCCATTTCATTCTAGTACTTAGATTAGATGATTTTTTGTTATTTATGGTCTATTTGTAGCATGTGGTAATCATGGGATGAAGATGTGATCATAACAAACTACTAATGTGTGCTTTGCAGGATGTTGTCGAAGACTTTGTGTGTCTTTCAAAACTACGTGTGTGGATTTCCTAGATTAGATAACATTTTGTTTGGTTCTTAAAAAGAACCTTTTTCTTTTTTTCCTGGCATGTCTATAGTGTTAAATCCCTAGGAGTTGCATTGGACGTATCCCCTCCCCTCACCATTCATGGATCTTGGGTGTAAGAGAAATCTATGTAACTTCTATAGGAGGCCTGCCTTGGACCAAGATACTCAATATTGGGTATGCCAGGGGATGACCTCAGAGCATTAATGGGCCAAATCCAGGTCAATGTTCTAGCTACTATATAAAATTCAATTATGGTGAAAGTTGTGTCGATGGTATTGCTGCATGATAGCTCTCCTCCAGTACCCTTGTGGTGCGTCAAACCCCGGTTCTCAGGGCTGGGAGACCTTCTGTGGAAGTTTACCATTCACTTGCCAAATGGAATGACCTTACTTAAAACCATGTTTTAGTGGCCAAAATCCTTTCTATCCACTAGCTCAAGGGGTCACCCATGCTTGTGAAGACATCCTACATTCTCGTGGTCCTTAGTAGAGGCAACAGTCCCTTGGGAAGTCATGCCCCTTGGGAAGCAGATCTTGGTAGCCCTGAGAAGTGAGTGCACTATAAGGGGGAGCCTGTGGTGCCAAGATCCTAGGTTGTCTTCTCTGGATAAGTGTGGCTAAACTTTGGTTCAAGTAGGAATTTAGTGGATACAGTCCTAAAAGCCTAGGTTGTGGTGTGTTTGTTAACTTTTTACAACAGCTATTCTTGTCTTAATGTGTCTTGCGTGTGTGTAAAACATAATCAAGATAAAAGCCAAACTTTTAAATTTACACCTTGGATATCATTTGAACTTGTTAAAACATCACACATTGCCAAAACATTTCAACCTTTATCAAACTTTTCAAACTTTGGTTCAACACACTCAAACCTTGGAAAACATGGTGACTTGTACTCCTAAATGTGCTTGGAAAAACGTAGATCTCACACTTGCGTAGACTTCACTTACATTCACCCTAGTCTAGGCTTCATTCTTGCATCATATAGACTTCATATTCCACCTTTTAGTCCTCATTTAGTATCTATTACTTTTCATATTGCATCCATTTAGGTTCAGTTTACCTTCTTTAGTTTTTGCATTCCCATATCAAAATCAACACTTTGCATTCACCACCTTGCATCCTTGCATAACTATTCATCATCTTGACCACTTTATCCATCATTTTGGGTGTCCTAACAATCATTTTGAGCATCCATACTAGCCCTAACACTGTCTTCTACTATTTACCTCTCTATGACATCAATCTTGAAATCATAGCTTCTAGAATTGTCTCAGTTTCAGCCCAGCTTACCAACTGCACCAAGAAACTACCAACTGCAACCAACTGGGCCCCAACTACATCATTTATGTATTCTACACTATCTAGGTGCACTTGGTGGTCCTGAGATCTAGTTTTGGGTTCTAGACAATATTTTGAGGCTTCAACAGTGTCCATAGGTACTTTGTTAGCTCCCCTTGCACTAGCTTGCCTAGATCTACATTCTACAACACCTAATCTTCATCACCTTCACTTAAGATATCATTCTATACATCATAACCTTCATTTTTCATCTCCCAACCCATCCTAACATCAACCCCAACATCTTAGCTTCCTGGCATGTCAGTTTGGTAACCATACCCTTCAAAATCAGCAAATATTCTTCCTAGCTTACCAACTGCGCCCAGAAACTGCCAACTTCACCCAAACTGGATCCAAGTGCATCAATGATGTATTTGGTACTGTTAGGGCACACTTTACACTATTAGGGCACACTTGGGTACCTGCATGACCATTTTGGGCCTCCGAACTGCACTTTAGGACCCCAAAACTGCATCTAGGAGCCTCTAGACTTCCCCGTTCTGCACTTGACCAAAAACTGCATCTTGCACCCAAAATCCCCTTTTACATCATAGGGATTGTCCATATCACATATCTACTCAGCATCACCACCATTTTGAGTCCTCTAAACATCATTTTGAACCCCCAAAACCTTTGAATTTAGTCAAAAATCTGAATAAAGTATGAGTCTTAGAGTATCTCCTACTGTTGACAGATAATGAATCTTGACTAGTCTTTTTATCTTTTCTTATCATTTTCTTTGGTCAAAATCTATCTATGTCTTGATATATTTGACCTTTTCATCTTTTATCAATTTGATCTTTTTGTCTTTTATCAGTTTTTGGTCAAGATCCAAAGTCCTTTATCAAAAGGTTAAACTCCTAGGAAAAATACTTTCAAAAGGTTTTACCTAAGTTCAAAACTTTCCATATACCCTTGCCATAGCATAATCATATCCCTAGCATCCCCAAAAATCATTTTGACTTACCCTAGTGGTATATCCCCTTCATATTGCATTGATCAAAATCCTTAACATCATTTTCACTACCAAACCCTATCAAATTGTCCATCAACCAAATTGCCTTCTTGAGCATTTACCCTCATTTTGCATGTCCCAAACATCATTATGAACCCTAGAACATCATCCTTTACATGATATACCTTTAGCATCCTTAACAAGTCCAAAACATAACCCTAATTTTCATTTTGCATACCTTAGAGTCATTTTCATCCCCTTTAGTCAAACTTCAAAACAACACCTTGCATTTGCATTTGCGTAACATCCCTAGGAAATTTTCACTTTGCACATCAAAACCATAATTCATCTAGCATTTCCTCACATTTCATAACATTCCTAAACAATTAAAAATCCCAAAAACACTCATATCTTGCATACCCACCACTCTAAATCACCCAAAACACTCAAAAATTCAATTGCATTTGCACTCTTAGGTATCATGCCAGCACTTACTAGGACACAATCAGCTCAGAGACCCGAGGAACTCTATTAACCTTTGTTTTATGAGGCACAAGAACAACCAAAACCTCATCCAAGACAAATAAAGAGCAAGAAAATCCAACAAACCTTTGACGAAGACCAAATCGAGGCATCACAACCATTACTAGCAGACCCCTTGAACATGTATCTGCAAGATCGTCATAATCAAGCTATGGCACAAAAAACCTTGAACAATGCACCTACCATGATATTTCCTCCAAACACTCCCCCCACACATGGAATGGTTCAATGGAGTCTTGACTTTGAACCTATATTCGTGCCAATACCACCAGGAGGAGGAAGTGTACCAACCACACCTGAAGATGAACAATCACATTCCTTTGAATTCAGCCAACATAACACATCAAACATACAACAAGGTACTGTACACCTAAGTGATGAATCTGACACTGACTATGGCATCACTAATGAAGAAATGGCTAGGGCATGTCAAGACAAAAGTTTTCGCAAGAACTTCAAACATTTGGCAGCCCAAGAAATTGTCAAATTTAACCCAAACTTGGAAGGTCCTAAGTCCAAAAATCAAACCAACACAACAATTGAAAACATCCAACCCATGATAAATTTGGACTTAGACAAGGGAAAACAACCTTTTGATTTTTCAAACACAATAATGGCACCTATGAGGTCCCATCAAGAACCAACAATTGAAATCCTCCAAAGTACATTTGAACACATCAATGTTAATCCCTTGTTTGATGAAATACCACCAATCCCTAAACAACCCAAAAGGACATTAAGACTTGATTTTAGTCACATGATGCAACAACAAGATGCACCTAAAGGGACTTGTTCTCTAGGAATGCCAAACATACCTTCTTTGGAGGCAAATCAACAAAGTACACCTTTGCTCCTAACTTTACCAAGTGCTATGACATCAAACACTATAGAGCCTCTCATAAGTACAACATGTGAAACATCAAGCACAACCATCCCTATGGACACACAAAGAAAAAGTCTTATTGACATTATACCCATTCCCAATAGGGATACATCTCATAGTCAAGTCAATATGATGTCACAAGTAGGAACATCTAACACACAAAGGTACCAAAACCATAATCCAAACATGACGTTTAATTCTCAAGGATTTAGTCAACCCCCACGACAACAAAAACCTACAATGGTACAAGGAATCAACACTTCCAAGACACAACCAAGTCTACATCTGCTTGACACACATCCCACATATCAACAACAACATCAACCACAATGACAACAATCGCAAGTGGGGCAAACATCCAACATTCCTAACATGCAATCCCATGTGAACCCACTTGACTTACACACAATTTATCAAGAACAATTTCAGCAGCAATTCCAACAACATCAAATGATGTTTGCTAAACAACAAGAGCAACTCAAGCAACAATTGGAATAAAAAATATGCCTTGAACAAAAAATCGCATACCAACAACATTTGTTACAACAACAACATGTGCCACAAAAACCTCAACAAATACCTCTACAACAACAAGCACGCACATGGTCTCACATACAACCAACAAAGGTATCCCAACAACAACCACAACACATGGCACAAAAAAAACACATGGTACAACAATCGCAGTCAATCCCACAACAAGTGCCACATCAAATACCACAACAAGTTCCCCAACAACAAGGACCTTTCTATCTTCGAGGTGCCAACATACATCCACCACCTAGTGACACTTCATCAAACTCATCAGACATAGAAATATCAGAACCAAGTAGACATAGTTCTCACCACAGCAAATGGTCTACTCATAGACACAAAAGACTTGAAGGAAAGACCATCATGAAAAACCCCAATGAAGAACTATTACAAAAATTTAAAAAACTTTCCAAACAAGTCAAGGCATTGGGAGTCGAAAAGAAATAGGCTCTATATACAGAAAGGGACCTACGTCCTAATCCATTCGATAAAAGTCTGTATATGCCTCCATTCCCAAAACACTTTGAAGCTCCAAGGTTTGAAAAATACCGAGGAAAAGGAAACCCTATTGATCACATCTGAGAATTTTGTGCTTCATCTAATGAACTCAGTGATGAGCCCACTTACCTTATGAGATTGTTCCCCCATTCTCTAGGTGGGCCTGCACTTGAATGGTACTCCAAACTTCCTGGTAATATCAAATCTTGGTCAGAGCTAGCAGACAAGTTTATCTCCCACTTTGCCTGTAACATTACAAATGAGGTGACACTTTTTGATTTGTGCTCAACTAAACAGAAGACACGAGAATCATTCATCACATTCTTATTGCGTTGGAGAAGCTTAGTTAGTCAATGCTCAATAGACATTCTTGAAGAACAACAAGTAAACTTGTGCATTGAAAACTTAGTCTTGGACTTAATGTATGAACTAAAAATCAAGAGTCCAAGCACAATTTCTAAACTAATGAAAAAAGGGGCTAGTATTGAAGATGCTCTTATCCATAAGGGAATCCTCAAGATAAAAAAAGAAAACACAAACACCAACTCATCTAATGACAAGGCAAAATTTTTCTCCAAAAACAAGAATGTGACTAATGATGGCATTTTGGATGCCTGCATAATTAGCACAACACAACCTCAACTAACTTTGAAAGGTGTAAACCCTACAAATTCACAAACTCCTAATCAAACAACACCTCAACAATAGAAAATTGAGACTTCCACACAAGAAAAAAGACATCCTAGAACCAAAGAATAGGAAATTCACACCATTGGAAATACCTTTTGAGACTGCATTACAATAGTTATTGAGTAATAACTTCTTGCAATTACCCCCAATCAAAGATGAACCATTAACTAAAGCTGATTGGTGGGATGACAAAAAGTATTGTGATTACCATTGCACCAAAGGACACAAGACTTCATCATGCTTCCAACTGAAACATGCAATACAAGACCTTATTGATGATGGTATCATCACAATTGATCCATCACTGTTAGTATCCAAATCTGATCACACTATTTTCAAAGATCCTTTGGGTAATCATGACAAAGAGAAATCCTCAAGTTCAAACTCAAACTCGCAAGGTAATGTGAATTACACATGCACCGGCTATGACTACACCATCAATTTTTTTAATGATTTTGACTTTCGCATATCCACATTCACATTGAAGGCTGAAGACCCTCATTGTGCTGTCACTACATGCTGTAGCAAGATCACCCTACCTAGAGCCCCATCTAGACCTACTGCTTCTACTAGACTTGTACCCCCATCTAGACCTACTACTCCTACTTCAGCTGATTATAGCCTTGTTGAACAACTTGGAAAAACCCCTGCATAAATATCCATTTTGGACCTACTGCGTTCATCCCCCCAACACCAAAAGATCTTGGAGCAAACCCTTAAAGAGTCAATAGTCCCAGATAACATGGATGTTGTCTAGTTCCAAGCCATGGTTGGGGACCTATCCGCGTCACAACATATCACATTTTCACCTTGAGATATTCCTAAGGAAAAATCTAACCATAATGATCCCCTTTATCTCGAAGTCTTCATCCATAATGCCAAAGTCAGATGTGTCTTAATAGATGGAGGAGCAGGACTAAACATCTTTACTCTTAAGGTTGTCAACAGTTTGGGTTATTCTGAAGATGATGTAGATACCTCTTGAAGAATCACAATAAAGGCTTATGATGATGGTGAACGCTTCTCCAAGGGCGTCATTACATTACCGGTCAGAGTTGGTCTAGCTACTGAAGATACATTGTTCCATGTCCTAGATATAGAAATGAATTGCAACATGATACTAGGATGCCCTTGGCTTCATGCTATGAAAGCAGTCCCTTCTACATATCATCAATGTCTAAAGTTTTCCTATGACAACGTGGAGGTTACCATCCTCGGTGATCCAGATCCTTTCCAATTTTGTGCTAATCTAAGAGATGCTACTACATTCCAAATCCCAACAAACAATGAAGCACAACCTACAAATTCCTCTAAGTATGTGGATGTTGATATACTACTCAGTAAAGCCAAGGAAAAGATGAAGATTGAAGACAATGGGTGTGGAGAGTACTTTATGTCTCAAGTCTCTCACATTAGGGAGTCACTAGTTTCTCCCCAATCTCATGGTAAATCACAACCACTTCAAGGACAACATTATGAGATCAGTACAAAGAATGATACTTCTATCAATGAGAATACATCTATATGTATTGAGAAACCAAAAGCAGAATGAGAACCCACTTTGATATCTCCTAGCAAGTATGGACTTGGGATTACTATCATGCAAAAACAAGGCTATGATGGCTATAACAGTCTTGGATCTTAGAAACAAGGAATAATTGAACCCATCACTACAAAAGGAAAACATCCTAGTTTGGGGCTTGGATTTAAACCATTATGAATAGGTCCTCCCAGTATCATGGTACCTACATGTAAGACTATGGATGTTTTGAACGATGAAAAGGCATCTGAGGATATCCCACTTGAAACCAACAATCCTCTAGCTTCTGAGCATAACCCCAATGACCCATTTGAATTAGATACCCATATATCTACCTTCAACCAAAGCCCATTCAACACTAATGATGACATCTCCTCAAGTTATCCTAAACCTTTGGATTGGGACCGACGTGGACCACCAATTTTTGATCAATTCAATGATGATGACACTCTCATAATAGAATTTGAAGGCATTATGACTAAAGATCATAAATAAGCAATTTCTTCTAAAGATAACACATTGGCATACTTTGGGGAGCCTACTCCACCTTCTAGTTACAAAGAAAAAAGAGAAATAAATAACAAGCATAGGTCTCTTGGTGAAAATCGAAAGGCACCATTAGACCATAAAAAATCAAAAGCTAAGAAGCTCCCAAGGATACAAAATGCAAAATATGATGCCATGAATATCAGTGTTCCAGTGTCCAACATGCCACAAAGTCTTTTGGAGCTCTCTCAATCAGCGTTCATGCAGAAGGTCATTGGCCTCAACTCTCCCTTATATCCATTTGTTTATCACCAAATCTAGCTACCTAATTTGTCCAATAACCAAGATCAAATCCTTCTCCAACAAGCCTTTGCATATGTCATCATCAGTGACATTCGACATGAAATTTCTATTGACCCAATTATCCTTAGATGCCTTGATTCGCAAGAGACACACATTCTCTCACATATGGTACATGATGGTATATCTTGAGGCCTTTCTAGTGGTTTGATTTTAGCTACAAACTTAGAACAAATCCTATGTAGTTATGGTCAGTCATGGATATAGAGCTCATCAGCTAGCAGCACCAACAACAGATATCTTCTTAGCATTTGTCAGTGATATTCTTGATTCCATCTAAAAGTCCTGAATTTTTTTTTTTTGAAAAAAGTCATGAAAAAATGGATGCCTTGATGAAAACCTAGCAAACATGCATCTTGGCATGAAAATTTAAGTCAAGAGAAAAATTTCGTCCAAAAGTGAAAACCTGGCAAATAGGCGCTTTGGGCAAGTACCATGGTGAAAACCTGGCAAACAGGCACCATGTGTAACCAATTATTGCTCCTCCATCTATCAAGATTCCATCTGGTCTTTTCCTCCTCTATCATTCCTTGATCATATCCTTCATATTACAAGACATCCTTGGTTCCTTATCATGGCTCATGAACTGGTTAATGTCCTTCGGTACCTTGCTTAAGCATCACCAGTCTACACACACTCTGTCATTGGCCTTTGTACATAATTTGCATCTTGTCTAGGGGCATATTACCTACATGGTGCATAAGTTGGAATTTGAACTAGGGGCATATCCCTAAGCACTTTTTATCCATTGGATTTATCACATAACGGATTGGAGCTAACACTTGTATATACTTATATGATCCTGAAAAAATCCCTAAAAATCATAAAATGTCCTGAGAAAATATACAAAAATCACATAATGTCCTGAAAAAATCCTTAAAAATTCAAATATGATTCTAAAAAAATCACTAAAAATCATAACATCTCCTGAAAAAAGCACTACAAATCATAAAATGTCTTGAAATAAACCCTAAAAACTGTAAAATGACCTGAAGAAATCAGTCACACAAAAAAAATCAAATATCCCCAAAAAACCCTAAAAATCACAAAACTTGTCAAAAATTTGCAATAAACCTTGTAAATATTCACTTTGAATAACCATCCCTTTTGCGTTCACACTTGCACTTTGTAGATTGAAACTCAAAGCACTACACTTTCAAGACAATCACACTATCTGACCAATGTGAACCAACAATCAATCCAACATGTCACTACGAACCTATCAACTAAATCCACAAACAGTGCTATCACATTATCAACTTGTCAAATGCCATCTCAAAACCTAAAACACTAAAAAGCATGTAATAATGGACAAGGATAGCTATTGGCTCATGCTATTTAGTGAGTGATTTATTTTTTGCTTTGTTTTTCTTTGATCATGTCCCTATGATACTCGATGATATAAATTGATCTATGAGAGTGGCCGAGATGGTTCATTGGTCATCTTTTTCTATTTCTCTCTGTTACAATGTACCTTTGAGAGTCTAGCGCATGTACATATGCCTCAAGAAGGACAAGTTCATTCTCTATTTTCATCATTCTTGTTTACGCCAAAGGCTTGCATTTGCGCTCTGGCCCTTTATGCCATGATGCATTGCATTCCATTTGTTATATCAAAATAAAGCTCCATTTGACATATAGTGCAATTTCTAGAAGCAAAAGTCTTTCCATCATACTAAAATCTCCTCATCTCATATTTCTTCTTCACCTCATTCTCCATCACCATGATCATGTCTTCTGATTCACCAAATCATTTTCATCTTGCATTCATGCATTCTTGCATCATCCTACACTGTCGATCAACTTTCTATGGCTTTCCACTAGGTTCAACCTTAGTATGAAATTTTTCTCATCATATTTGATGAAATATGACCATTTTTGATGATTTCCCTCATTTTATGACATCTTTCCATCATTTTGGGCATGCATGCATAATTTCGGGTCATTTCGAGTCCAATCGGGTTGATTCTGGGCCTCAGAGCCTTTTAGGGCGCAATCTGCACTTTCAAGGCACAGTTGGGGTTCCCAACTGCATCATTGATGCACTTGGTCATGCCAACTATGTAATTGAAACACTTGGTAGTGTTTGGGCATACTTGGGAACCTAGGTTATCCAGAACTACTCCTGAAACCCCTAGGTTGCACTCCGAAGGCCATAACTTTTGTGTTTCAACTCTGATTTGTGAACTGTCAGTTGCGTTGGACTCATATCTTTCTTGTGAACAAAATGAGCTATAATTTTCATTATTTTGTCTTTCTATGGAGTTTTTATCCTTCCAATTACTCTTGGGCTCCTAATTGCCCCTCGTCATGTTGATTTTGGTACCCAGGGCCTTGTCGGGCACATTTTTCACTTTCTGAGACCACTTGGGCTTCCCAAGTGTGTCATTGATGCACTTGGTACTTTCATGGTGCACTTGGGCATAAAAAGTACATAAATGATGCACTTGGGCATACCAAGTGCATCAATGATGCACTTGGGCATACCAAGTGCATCAATGATGCACTTGGTTGAGTTTTGGGCATAGTTGGGGACCTAGGATACCCAGAATTTCTCCCAGAGCCCCTATGTTGCACTCCAGAGCCCATAACTTTTGCATTTTAACTCAAAATTGCAATCCATTAGTTGCATTGGATTCATATCTTCGTTACAAAAAACATGAACTATTATTTTCACCATTTTGTGTCTTTCTTGAGTAGTAACCCATGGAATTATTCTCGGGCTCCAGATTGACCGTGTTCTACACTCTAGGCCTCATAACTTTCACATTTTAGCTCTGATTTTCATTTTGTCAGTTGCTATGGTTTTGTCTTCTTATTGTTGATAAATTGACTCATCATATGCTTATCTTAGTCAATTTATTGAGGGGGCACCCATATATATCATCCCTACTGGGGCATGTTGTGGTTTTCTCATCAGTTATTCTTTGATACAACGCTCTAAATCACATTGTATCAAAGAGGGGAAAAATGTAGATGCTCAAAAATGGTTTTCTTCTATGACCTCATCACTTATTCATACTAATTTGTCCCATTTTATCATTCTACTAACTTTGATCTTTTGGCCAGATTGACGATATTTTGTCATTTGTATCCCCTTTCACATCAATTTCATATCAACTCAGAATCATATCAAATCAACTTGAAATCATATCAAATCAACTTAGAATCACCCCAAATCAACTCATAATCACTCAAAATTGGTCCTAATCAACCCAAAACATATCAAACATCCCAAATCAATCATCATTTATCTACTGCTAGGCATTGTTGTGGCTTTCAGTGTCTTGAAAACCTATCAACTTATCAATCTTATCAATCTGACCTTAGTACTATCATGGCTCTCAGTGCTAGGTCAAACTATCATTCATGTCATCCAATCTTTGAAATTTTTGAGGCTTTCAATGTCAAATCATGGCATCATCAACCGTTTTAATAATATTGACAGTGTCCATCGATGTTATTATGATCAAACCTTATCAATCAATTTCAATCTTGTAGCTACAATCTTGTGTGCACTATAGGCAAATTGGAGCTACAATCATTTGGAGAAGAAAGAAAGAAATGGGAGCTACAAATGGAAAAGGGAGTTTTTAATTATTTTTTCTTTCTTTTGATTAGTTTTTCTTTTATGGTAGACTGGTGGGTGCTAACATATGATTATTGAGTTTTGTGATTTTCTCATAGTGTGTTATGCATTTAACCCGTTTTCTAGTCCTACCACTGGTACAATGCTATGAAAGAAGAAATAGAACAAATAGAGAAGAATAAGACATGGACCTTAGTCTCAAGACCAGCTGACAAAAATGTAATTGAAACCAAGTGGGTGTTCAAAAACAAGTTAGATGAGAATGGTGAAATCACAAGGAACAAGGCAAGACTAGTTTGTAAAGGGTATGCACAAGAAGAAGGACTAGACTATGGAGAAACTTTTGGTCTAGTTGCCAGAATGGAAGGAGTAAGGACTTTACTAGCATATGTAGCCTTCAAAGGATTTAAAGTCTATCAAATGGATGTTAAGTCTACATTTCTAAATGGTATACTTAAAGAGGAAGTCTACATAGAGAAACCAGAAGGATTTGTTGATGAAAATAAAAAAAACAAAGTATGCAGATTGCATAAGGCTCTATATGGATTAAAGCAAGCCCCTAGAGCTTGGTATGAGAGACTTCACAAGTATCTAGTGCAAATAGGATTTGAAAGAGCTGATGACAACAACAACATGTACATCAAATTAGAAGAAGGTAAGGATATTCTTGTATCTAAAATATTTGTTGATGACATAGTTTTTTGGAGGAAAGGAAGTACTTTGCAAAAGTTTTGCTGACAAAATGAAACATGAGTTTGAAATTTCTATGTTTGGAGAAATCAAGTTCTTTGTAGGGTTGCAAGTACATCAACTAAAACATGGCATATTCATAACACAATCAAAATAAATCAAGGAGATACTCAAGATATTTTGATTGGAAGACTCCAAACTTGTAAGCACACCAATGGCAGTAGGACATAAGCTATCTAAAAATGATGAATCAACTGAAGTCAATCAAACAATGTACAGATCCATGATTGGGAAACTATAATATGTTGTACATAGTAGACTAGACATAGCACTAGCAGTTGGAATAGTGGCTAGATTCTCTACTAATCTCAAAGAAAATCATCTCATGGTAGTAAAAAGGATAATGAGGTATCTCAAAGGAACTGATGATTTTGGCCTATATTACAAAAAGAATGAGAAGTTTGAGGTCAATGCATACATAGACGTAGATTGGGGAGACAACATTGATGATAGGAAAAGTACAAGTGGAGGAGCATCATTCTTAGGTAAAAGGCTAGTTACTTGGACTAGCAAGAAACAAACATGCACATCTCAGTCCACTGTAGAAGTAGAATATGTGGTAGCAATAGTCAATTGCACAAACATTGTGTGGGTCAAACATCTATTGAAAGGAATGAAAGAAGAGGTAACCAAACCTGTGATACTATATTGTGATAATACAAGTGCTATAAACATATCCAAGAATCTAGTAATGCATGCAAAAATCAAGCATATTGCAATCAACTATCACTATGTCAGAGAATTGGTGGAAGACAAACAAGTGAAGATGGAGTACATTCACACAAAGGAACAAACTACATATATCTTCGCCAAACCATTGCCCAAGGATGCTTATGAATATTTTAGAGGCAAGTTGGGGGTAATGCCCCTAATTCAAGAAGTCTAAAGAAACATAGAAGCTACCTTGCATCAACATGAGTAGATCATTGAAATATTAGAAGAGTGATGTAGAGGATATCAACAGGAACATAAATTCCAGATTAGTCACAAGCATGGTGACAGAGGGAGAAAACATGAGATGCAAAGCTTATATTTAACATGTTGAAGATGCTACATCTTTGACATTTATGTCAAAGAGGGAGATATATGAGAAACTAATCAATACAAAGTAAGAAGGATATATATATATATATATATATATATATATATATATGAGATGTATATAAAAGAGGGAGATTCAGAAGAGATAAGAATCATCAAGTAGCTATGAAGGATCAGGAATACAAAGTAAGGATGCAATAGTCAAGAAGGAGAAGTAGAAAACATATGTAATTTTGGTGGTAACTAAGTTGATAAATTGATCAATTTGGTTTGCCATCAATGCCAAAGAGGGAGATTGTTGGAAATGATTGAAATGATCATGAATGAAGAATAATGGAACTAGTAAAGAATGTTTTCAATCATTGTTTTGTCATTGATGTCAAACTTGCTACTTGCAGGAATGACAATTGCTTAAGTGATCCAAATACTATCAATTGGTTGATTGTCAAGGAGGTGGCAATCAATAAGATGTAACTAGACTACCTAGAGAAAGATTGAAGTTATGATGTTGTAATGAAGTATAAGGATTAGCTAAGCCATTGATGAAATAGTGTACTGATGACATACTCTAAGAAGATGGATACACTAAGACACATCAAAGATGTAAGGTTTAACTAAGTCATTTGTAAAGCCTAACTAAGTTCATTGGAGAGAGCCGAGAAAGCTAGTTAGTGCTGAACAGATTCTCAGTTGAAGCCGAGCAAGTTCAACTTTAGTGTGTGCCGAGTGATCTTTAGGTGCCGAGTGAAGATCAATTGCTGAGTAACACAGAATCCTTCAGGTGCCGAGTAAGTCTTTAAGTTCTGAGCAAAGAAGAAATGCTATAGGTGTTGAGCACCAATAAAATAATAGTAGGAGCCGAGTAACATAGAAGGAGCTGAGCATCAGTAAACCAATGATGCCAAGTTGCTACATTATTTGTTAAAGTTAAAGATTCACCAAATCAGTAGTGATAAGGTTGTTACATTGAATTTTTTGAATTAGTTGGATGATAAGGATGATGAGTAGATGTCATAGAATTCTATGTAAACCATGCAAACCAATTCAAGGTGAATTCTAATGGATTTATCATGAAGTTTCTAGAAGAAGCAATTTGGAGGGAAAATAATACCATTTTCTCAAGATCAGATCGAAGATTTGAGTGGGAAATGAAGAACATAACTTATTTATAAGGAGTTACAGATTAGAGATCGATTGCGCATGTATGAGAGGGAGTTGGTCATAAGTGTGGTCGTGCGAAGAATCTAAGAGGAGTAAGAACAGAGCATCAAGACTCTGAGTTGATCAACTGACCATAGAGTGCATTGGCATAATGAGTGGAAGAACTCAAGGAGATAGATCTTGAAAAGTAAACAAGCTATCAGCACTACAAGGGAGGAAAGCCAATCAAAGAAAAGAATTGAAGAGTGACCTAAAATCTGCATAGTTAGGGTTGCAATCTTTATTAGGTCAAAATCCTTCTAATACTCTCTTACCATTATATTAGATATTGAAATCCTACATTGCTAGGTTAGTTTAACAGCTCGGTGGATAAGCCTTAGGAAAAGGATAGAGATCCCTAGGAGAAGGATAAAGAGATCCTCAGGAGAAGGATAAGAGATCCTTAGGAGGAGGATAGGAGATTCTTCGAGAGGGATGAAAGATTCTTTTGAGAAGGTGACTGTAAATCTCATGGACTTGGGTGAGCCTAACAACTATATGTAAATCCTTTAACAAGGTGACATGAATGTTCTTAAGTCCTCTAATAGGGCACACTCCTAACAGGGTGTAGAAATCCTTTAACAGGGTCACATCTTACAGTGTGTAAAGCCTTTAACAGGGTAGACCATCATAAGTGGTTGAAATCAATTGCGCAATTATTTTGTGGGTATCATCCCCAACCCAGTTTTACCTTCTTATTCTTGGAGGGTTTCTGGGTCATCAAAATCCTTAGTATTATGGTGTGATGCATGTTTACTTTTCATGATTATTTAATGTTCAATTGCATGCATGATAAGAAAGTAAAAGGCTAGTACTTCTGAATCACTCTTGTTTTATTAGAAAGTTTGAATTGGACATTATAGGACCTTGGATAACTGATTCACCCCCCCCTCTCAATTATTCTATAGAATTCTAATAGTTCTCATGGATGAGAATTAGAATAAAACTAAGGATATGTTCCTTATTTTATTCTTGCTCTAAAATTTCATTACATTATTGAGAAAGGCATATTGCAAATGAATAAGTAAATGAGGTACATTGATATTCACTAAATATTTTCTTTGGCATGAGATGTCAAAAAGGAAGAATAAACTTGGTCTGATATCAAAGATAGATTTTTCTATTAGAAGAAGATGTTGAAGACAAAGTTTTGCTGATAGAGGGAGGAATTGAAGGTAGAAGGAATTTACACTGATAGGAGGAGTTCTCATGGATTCAAATTAGAATAAATGGATGAGAATTAGAATAAAACTAAGAATATGTTCCTTATTTTATTCTTGCTGTTGGAAATAATTGATTAATTGTGTATTGTCTTTGATGTTACACAAAATGTCATTTCATTGTCAGTCAATGTATGTTGAGCTCACTCAGGCATTGAAGATAGTTTCCTATGTCTACTAAGCATTCCTAAATTTTTCTAGTTTAGAAGACAGTGTCTATTGAATTCACTCAGGCGATAAAGGAAAGTTTACAGAAGTTGAGTGTTAATTGAGCTCACTCAACTAATAAAGGAAATATTAGATGGAATCAGTGTTAACTGAGCTAACTTGGTTACCAAAAGATCTTTGGGAATATGTAGTGTTAATTGAGCTCACTTGGTTAACATAGAAAAATCACCTTGAGTTAGTATCTATTGAGTTCGGTCAGCTAATGAAGGATTTTTAAATTTTGGCATATTGAGTTCAATTGAATTATTTGTTGGTTCTAGCCAACTAAGGAGATCAATATTAATTATTATAAGTTGTATTCAAGACTATTTGAAAATGTGTAAGATATAAATATAAGGTTGAGTTGAGCATTGAAAGTTTGGAACATAATTGAAGATCTCATGATGCTTAGAGGAAGCGAATTAGAAGGATAAGCAAAATATCCTTTCTAAGATACAAAGATACATTTGATTAGGAAGGATCAAGCATACAAGCTAGAATTGAGATCTATAATAAAAAATTTAGTTTCATAAAAAATTAGGTCATCTCACTATTACTCTCTAACCATTGTAACAATGATCTAAATCTCTTAATAGAGTTGACTTAACAACTATTTGTAAAATCCTCTAACAAGGTGGCATTTCTATTGAATTGTCTAAAGAACTCTAAGAAGGCCACTCCTAATAGGGTGATTAAATCCTCTAATAGGGTCATACCTAATAGTATATTTTGTAACCTTTTACAAGATTGGATCTTAATAGGGCTCACTTCAAAAAAGTGAAAATTAGTAACTAGTTGCAATTGGTGGTTTTGCCCAAATTGGGTTTCCACGTTACATCCCAGTGTCTATTGTGTTCATGCTATTTATTTTATGTGTATGCAACTAAGTTAAAGTAAGATCAATCATAGATAATATCTTAAGAATTTCATGATAAGAATTTGTTGAGTTATTTCAATGTTTACCAAGTTACACCATTTGTTAGTGTAAATTGGGTGCCTTTGTATTTGTCAATTTACAATAGAGTTCTGTTTACACTAAGTTTTGATTTATATTTACATCTAAGGGATCTAGGTTATATTTTTGTGGTAACTAACTCACCCCTCCCCTCTTAATTACTCCTTTTATATTTCTAACATCACCATCTTATAGCAATCTACATTTCACTAATAGATCTCATGAGCTTTGAGTTATGACCCTTGGAAGATCGATCTCCAAACATACTTAGAGCATCTTAGAGACACTTTGGTATGGGGTGGTTGTGAACATTGTAGGATCTTTGTGGTGAGAAAAAGGGTATCACTAGGGTTCACCTATCCATGCAAAGATATCAAAGCTGATGATTTGATGCCATGATCATCGGTTGTATAGTTATCTAGTGATGCACCAATGAACTAAGGCACATTGCGAGTTTTGGCATCGGGCAAGATCATTGTGCCAAATCCAAAATGAATGTGATCTCCCCAAACTAAGAAAATTCATTATAGACCTCAACATTACCATCTTGCAGTATTTGATGCTTTACTGATATCCCTTAGTTTCTTTGAGTTTTGTCCCTCAGAAGATTGATCTCCAAACAAACTTAGAGCATCTTACAAACACTTTGGTATGGGGTGGCCAAAAAAATTGTAGGCTCTTTGTTATTAAAAAAGGGTGTCACTAGGCTTCACCCATCCATTAAAAGCTAATAGAGCTGATAATTTGATGCCACAATTAGTGATTTCAAAGTTACATAGTAATACACCAATGAACTAAGACACATTGCAAGTATTGGCATCGAGCAAGATCAATGTGCCAAATCCAAGTCGAATGTGATCTCTCCAAATTGAGAGATTTTATTATATATCAAGAGCTCCTATTTATGACTCTTGGAAGATTAATCTCCAAACACACTTAGAGCATCATAGTGACACTTTGGTATGGGGTGGCCATAAACATTGTCGGATCTCCATGGTAAGAACAAGGGAGTCACTAGGGTTCACCCATCCATTTAGAGCTAATGGAGCATATAATTCAATGCCATGATCAATGGTTGTAAAGTTACATAGTGATGCACCAATGAACTGAGGCACACTAAAAGTTTTTGCATCAAGTGAGATCCCTATTCCAAATCCAAACTAAATGTGATCTCTTAAAATTGCGAGAGGTTATTATAGACCTTGACATCACTGTCCTATAGTATTCAAAATTTTATTGATATCCCTCATAACCTTTGAGTTATGACCTTTGGAAGATCAATCTCTAAACACACTTAGAGCATTTTAGAGACACTTCGATACATGGTGGCTGCAAATGTTGTAGGGTCTTTGTGGTTAGAACAAGGGTGTCACTAGGGTTCACCCATCTATCCAGAGTGAATGGAGCTGATGATTTGATGCCATGATTAGTGGTTTCAAAGTTATGTTGTGATGCACCAATAAACTAAGGCACACTATAAGTTTTGGCATCGGGCAAGATCATTGTGCCAAATCCAAATTGAATGTAAAATCTCTACACTAAGATAAGTTATTGAAGAAATTAACATCACCATCTTGTAGAATTCAATGTTTCATTGATAGCCCTCACGAGATTTTAGTAATGACAATTGAAAGATCAATCTCCAAACACACTAGGAGCATCTTGAAGACACTTCAGTACAGAGTGGCTACAAATAGTGTAAGCTCTCCATGGTTAGAAAAATGGTATCACTATGGTTAACTCATTCATGTAGAGGTAAAAAAGTTGATGATTTGATGTCATGTTCATTGATTTAAAATTTACATAGTGATGCACCAATTTACTGAGGCATAGTGTAAGTTTTGGCATCAGGCGAGATCATTGTGCCAAATTCAAATTGAATGTGATCTCTCAAAATTGAGAGAGGTTATTTTAGACTCAACATCATTGTCCTATAAAATTTGACAATTTTTTGATAGCCCTCATAAGATCTAAGTTATGACCCTCAAAAGATTAATCTCCAAATGCACTTGGAGCATCTTAGAGACACTTCGGTATGGGGTGGCCATGAATGTTGCAAGCTCTTTATGGTTGGAAAAAGGGTGTCACTAGGGTTCACCCATCCATTTAGGGCTAAAAAAGTTGGTGATATGATGCCATGATCAATGGTTTCAAAGTTACATAGTGATGCATCAATGAATTGAGGCACACTACAAATTTTGGCACCGAGTAAGATCACACTACCAAATCCAAGATGAATGTGATCTCTTTGAACAGAGAGAGGTTATTTTAGACCTAAACATAAAATTATTTCATCCTTTGAAATTTCACTAATATCCCTAATGAGCTCTAAGTTATGACCCTTGGAAGTTCAATCTCCAAATGCACTTGGAGCATATTAGAGACACTTCAGTATAGGGTGGCCACAAATGTTGTAGGCTCTCTATGGTCAGAACAAGGGTGTCACTAGGATTCACCCATTGATCTAGAGTTAATAGAGCTAATAATTTGATGCCACAATCAATGGTTGTAAAGTTATGTAGTGATGCACAAATAAACTAAGGCACATTGCAAGTTTTGGCATCGCGCGAGATCGTTGTGCCAAATCTAGGCTGAATGTGATATCTCCAAACTAAGAGAGTGTTAGTGAATAGATTGTCTTTCTATTTATATGATGATAATTTACTCTATGCCCAAGATTTTGAAAACATAGAAATGTTCACAATAGCTGAAAGAACTTCATATTATTTGTTTTCTCTTTGTATTTACAAGTACAACTTCCTTTGAAAGATTTATCAATGAATTCAAATTAATTTTGCACTTTTTCTAGAAAGCACATAAGGACTCTCACATACTATTGGGTAGTGAGGTAACAATTCACATGCAATAAAGGAAAAATTATTCAAAAACTTTTTCCAAAAAAACTTATTCAAAGAAAGGAACTATATAACAACTTAATAATAATCATTCAGGAAATTCAACTGAAATAAACCACGAAAGAAACAACAAGAGATGTGTCCAATCAATAAATTAAAGTTCACAAAGTAACAATGGTATAAACACTTTGAACACCAAGTTTCAAAGAGGGATCCAAGATGATACATATATATATAGTTATTCAAAAGAAAACATATATATGCTATTTGTTGATTACTGTTAAAGTATCTACTTATCAAAATATTTTCTAGCTATCTCTTCTAATCTTTAATTAGTTCAATTCCTTAGCATTTATAGTTTAATTAAAAATATAAAAGGCCTCCATTAAAGCCCAGTCATTTCAGTTCAAACAGTTAAGATATGAATAAAAAATAGTTATTTAAAATAGTTGCCAAAATATGACTGGAAGTAACTATCCTAATGAAACTTCATCGCCAACCTTTTCTTCTTTGCCCACAATTTGCCTCACCAATTTCCATATTTTGAAGGTATTCATGAATTCTTGCATCACATGGGAATGGGGGGTCTTTAAACTCAATAGCTTAGCCCTGCACACATCCTTTTTCCATTTGAATTCCTTGATTTTTAGGCTTTGATGTGGCATGAAATTCCTGTTCAAACATAACATGGATTTGATATTTGCTAGAGTGGTGAAATCACTAGTAGTAGGTGATTCATTATCTTTGATCTTTTCAACATCATCATTGAAGCTCTTTGTTAACACTTCAAAATCCATGTTCCATTATCAAATTGTAGAATTCCTGTAGGGTTTAGTATGTTCATGTCCTTAAGTATCTCCTCATGCATCCCAACAATCTTGCTTTCAATATATTGCATCTCTTTAATTGCTTCTTTGTAAATTGATTCTTTCTAGCCCATGTTATTTTTCATGATGAACAACATACAGGAATCCACATTTTTCATTAGATTTTCACTTAGAAACTTAAGCACTCCAAATCTTTCAACTTCAGCCACCTAAAATACAACTGCCTGGCATCAACTCCATTCAGTTTCCCATCCTAGAAATAGAGTTTGAATTTCTCCTAAGACCATTTCTCCTTCAGCATACATAGTGGTGAATTCTAGGATAAACTTGTTACCTTCTTTGATAATAGAATTCACCTAATCTTGCATTGCATCTGAGAGCAACTTCCCTTTTTGAATCTATTTTACCAATTGTTGGTTGTCTACAGAATTGGGGTCAAAGGATTAAGGAGCTTGAACAACCGGTAAGGCTCTGAGACTCATCAAAGAATAAATATAAGAAGCCATAGTCACCACTAAGGCTTTGAGTTCCCTTTTCTCCCTACTATCCTTTTCAGACTGGGTTAACATATTTTCAGTGAAAAACTTAAAGAAATTATTGCCTATATTTGTATTGATGGTTCCAAGTTCAATCAAAGTAACTTTGAAGCCTTCTCTGTCAATCTCTCCAATTTTAGACTTCTGCTTATATGTAGCCAGCTTTGCTATGATTTTCCCTATTACTGGGCCTTTGATTAAATGGGCATCAATTTTCATCTTTTTAACTCTGGAACCACATGTTGCATATTTTTTTACAATGTCTTTCACAGGCGTGCATACTGGCTGCAAATTTCTTTTCTTGTTGATTGAGCTTGACAACTAGGATGGGACAATGGGGTTAGTGGAGATTGCTTGGGTATCCTAGGTAGGAGTCATGAATTTAGGCTAGTTTTCCCTAGGAGCTTCAATAAGCTACACATCACCATCAGGATTGTCTAAGAGACTAAAACCATCACCCGAATCCTATCCTTGAGTTAGCATCCTTCCCTTCTAAAATTCTTGCTGCATGAGGGCTTCACACTTAGTTTTAGATCTAGTTCAAGAAGTTGTGTTCTATGTGAGAACCGACATCATCTTTTTCTTCTTGAGAGTTGACACACCTGTAATAGGAGATGAAACTTGGATGTCAGAGATGAAACCATTTTTGGGGACAGTTCATTGACTATTTTCATGCTCTGCCTCCTTATGTAGTTGTCTATATGAGTGAGAATAGATCTAGTTCTTAGATTTATATCATCTTCCTCTCCCTGATTTCAATACACTTCTAATTGTCTTAACTTATTGGTTTCTTCCCACCCAAGTTTAATAATATCTAAACCATCCTTAATTATTCCTTCAAGTTGAAATTTCAATTTGAGGGAATTGATCTATTGAAGCATTAATCTTGAATGGTCCCTTTAACACTTCTTCTTCATTCTTATAGTCCTTCCATAAATCCTCCAGGTGTGGAATTGTGGATGTCTGACCCTTCAAGCCAAGAACTCAAGTTGCAAATCCCTTACTACCAAAATCCCTTCTTCCTTGATAAGATTCAAAACCAAAGCTAAGCAAATTGCTTCCTATGATTGAAGTGTTGATCATGCTGCTACAAGTCAAAGGGCCAAGATTGATAGGAAATATTGATTCCCAATTTTCTTGCAAGAGATTATCCCTAATAATAGAGAACAACTTCTTATAGAACTTAACTAAAACAAAATACTCAAGTGCATAGCATGGTAACCTTATGGGCTCATCTTTGAACCTACCTATTCTCAAATAGGTGAACTTTAGGAACTATATGTAATAGCTTCCATAATTTTGAATTATTTTTTGAGCTTCTGGGGACAACCTAGGCATGGGTGACTTTTTTAGAGATAAATGTTCACTTTCTATAATACATCATGCATCTTCCTAAAATTTTCAAACGCTTTATCTTTTTGCAATAGGGGACATTATTGATAGATTGTTATCTCTTCACTCCAAATCTCATGGGGTAGGGAAGTGAGATTACTGACACAAGCTATGCAATATGTAATGTAAGAAGCCATGTAGAAAATCATCTTGGTTTCCTTAGCATGTCTAAGCTATGTTCTTAAAGAGCTAGCAATTATTTTTGCCCAATCCATCCATTGTTCTCCTTTCAAAATAATTTCAACATAATAGAACATCCATTCCTCAAAAAGGAGGACATCAGCCAAACCTTTAACTCTATGTAACATCACTACAAGATCATGAATATGGTGCTTTATGTGATCCTTTGTGACTATCTTAGGTAGTCTTGAACCTCCACCATAATTAGTCATTGTCCACTTTCTGGCTAGGATATTATGATATTCTCTCAGGGTTTCCTAGTATTCAACTAGGGATTGGATGGGAGAAAATGCAGTAAATGTACTTTTTGGTAAGTGCAGCACCAAGGCAATGGTCTTTCTAGATATTGATAGAATAGGTTCTCCATCCTTATTCAAGATACTCTTACTTCTTACATCATAATGGTCGATATAAAGCCAGAGCAATTCAGGGCTTATCAAAGAAGGAGGGAAGGTTGTGGCTTCAATCATGTAGCTAGTCAAAATTTCCATACAACCATTTAATTCATCAGCCTGCTCAAGGAAATTTGACTCTAATTTTTCTAGCCTAACACCTTCTAAATTTATATCACAAATAATGGGTCTTTTGCACTCTAGACTTGACACATTACCAAAGAAAGGCAATGTAGATTTCATCTTTAAACAAATAAAATAAGGCTCAAATTGATTTTATTTTGAAATGCACATAACTGGTAGAACAAAGGAAGGATTTTTTGTGTTCTCATCTACAACTCGCTGAGAAAATAACTTCTTTTCCTATCTCTTAGCAACTCCTCCTCCAAATTTCATTTTTGCATGGTAAACAAAAAGAAAGACTACACTCTTTTTAAGGAAAAGAGAACTTACATGAGAAAGTATAGCCTCATAATAAGGCATTCATGATAGATCAATTTTGGCTAAGTTTGCACATTTGAAATCTTTTGATGTGACCTTTTTATTAAATAGCTCATTTTTGCAGCTATTTTGAAAATCATTAGCTTTATTTGACACCCAATCTTTCCTTTGGCAAAAATATTTTTCACTTTAAGTCATGATGGCATTTGCCCATGCTTGAAATTAAGGCACCCCCTTTTAATGATTACTTTCTTATGTGATAATTCATGCCACGTGAACCTGATGATTTCACCAACCTACAATCAATTTTGTTGACGGGCCTCAATTATAGAACTTCTTCAAACCAAGCTTCAAAGGAGTTCAAAGTGATTCAAATGAACATTCTAGAGTCTTGTGTGGATTACCTATAGGAAAAAAAGGTTAGCATAAAAACCTTCAGTTGAACTACTTTGAACTACTTCGAACTAAAGTTCAAAGTGGTTCAAAGTGGTTCGAACAAAGATAAGGAAAGACATGAAGCTTCAGGTGAGTTTGTGAAATGTTTTTGATGATTGGGGGAACATAAAATGACAATGAGAAGCTTCAATGACTAGATAGGTAACCTAGGAAAAGTTAAAATTATGATGACTCATAATATGGCTAATAGAGAGGTTATTAGAGACCTCAACATTACCATGTAGAGTAATTTGACATTTCATTGATATCCCTCATGAGCTCTAGGTTATGACCCTTGGAATATTGATCTCCAAACACACTTAGAGCATCTTGGAAGAACTTTGATACATGGTGGCCATGAACATTGTAGGATCTTTTTGGTTGGAACAAGGGTGTCACTAGGGTTCACCCATCCATCCAAAGCTAATAGAGCTGACAATTCAATGCCATGATTAGTTGTTGTAAAGTTCCATAGTGATGCACCAATGAACTGAGGCACACTACAAGTTTTGGCATCGAGCAAGATCGTTGTGGCCTATCAAAACTGAATGTGATCTCTTTGAACTAAGATATGTTGTTGTAGACCTTGACATCACCATCCTATAGCATTCAAAATTTCACTAATATCCCTCATGAGATATAAGTTATGCGCCTCATAAAATTGATCTCCAAATGCACTTAGAGCATCTTAGAGACACTTTGGTATGGGGTGGCTATGAATATTGTAGGCTTTTTATAGTAAAAAAAAAGGGTGTCACTGGGGTTCACCCATCCATCCATAGCTAATGGAGGTGATGATTCAATTCCATGATCACCAATTTGAGAGACATAGTGATGAACCAATGAACTGAGGCACACTACAAGTTTTGGCATCAAGAGAGATCACTCTACCAAATCCAAACCATATTTGAACCTCAAAATTGAGAGAGGTTATTGTAGGAATCAACATCACTATCCTATACAATTTGACATTTCACTAGTAGCCCTCACGATCTCTAAGTTATGACCCTTAGAAGATTGATCTCTAAAAATACTTAGAGCATTTTAGAGACACTTTGGTATGGGGTGACCATGAATGTTATAGGCTCTTCATGGTTGGAACAAGGGTGTCACTAGGGTTCACCCATCCACCAGGAGCTAATAGAGCTGATGATTTGATGCCATAATCAATAGTTTCAAAGTCACACAATGATGCACCAATGAACTAAGGCACACCGCAAGTTTTGGCATTGGGAAAGATTGTTGTGCCAAATCCAAATCAAATGTGATCTCTCCAAACTTAAAGAGGTTATTATAGATCCCAACATCAATGTCTTGCAAATTTTTTTTATTTTGCTAATATCCCTCATTAAATTAGAGTTATGACCCTTGAAAGATTGATCTCCAAATTCACTTAGAGCATCTTAGGCTCTCTGTGGTTAGAATCAATTACAATTGAATTTACCATTAATCTATTTAATATGAAAAAAAATAGTGAAACTTACAAAAATATATAATAACCCAACGAGTTCATATTTCCAGTATTTCAAGTATTTCATCATAATTACAATTGAATGATATAAATATGAATATATCTTTTCCATACAAAGTTATGCATGTGGAAGAAAAGGTATGCAATGTACATCATTGTTCATACTAAAGTCTTTGTGTATATCATTGATAGAACCATATTATATGTACATAAAAACAAAAAGCATAGAGACTAAACTATCATAGAATTGACTTCATTCCATTCCTTAAAATCATTTCTATCTTTATGCACTACTACCGTTGAAGACACCTACAATTCAATATCATAGAAAATGTTAGTATTGTTTGCATTTAATATTAATTACAAGTATAGGAATATAATTAACATACAAAACTAAATTTAAATCATATAATGAACATATGAAACCCTCTTGTGAGTTAGTATTACCTACTGAAGTGTTCCCAAAAGCTCATCTCTCTATTTGAGGGTCTCTAATAGGGATTTGTGATCAACATTACTAAAAGTAAAAAGTTATTTTACTTTTCATCTTCCTTGATGCTTTAAAAACTTCACATTTTTTGCTATAATAAGATTTGAATATATGAGAATTATTTTGTGCTTCTCATAGTCTTTGAATGTAGGAATATCATTCTTTCTAAGCATGTATGTCTACAGCCATGTTCTAGAAACAACAACAAAACTAGTAGGATATGTGAATCCATCATCATCTATTGTAGTGCTTGCCCCTAGGTCACATTTTTGTTATCATTGTCGAACTCTTTTAGGGCTAGTTTTATGTTGATGGTTAGCAACATTTTTTTGAGACTATCAGATATTGTGCTATGGATTCGGTTGATATGTGATGAGATTACTTAGACT